>JAVIAB010000047.1:8410585-8940585 GCA_032433765.1 Megaustenia siamemsis | reverse complement strand
GATGTCACTGCAGGCGGGCATTCCCATATTTGATCAGCTCCTGTTCCAGCAACCAACAAAGTGGTCATCCTGTTCTATTGAGTGTATTGCGTTCTGTATACATGGCGTGTAGCTCATAACGCACAATTTCGGGTCACTGTAACGGCCGTCGAAGTCAGCACGACCTCCATGCGCCACGCGCTAAATCTGTGTAGACTTCATGATCAGTGAGAGTGTGCCCCGGCGAGTCGCTGTCCCAACAAATGAAGTCAGGCCTCCACTTCTGGGAAACATTCGATTCGACCGTAGTCCAACTGATGGAAACTTTGCCGTCGAACATAGATCAGAATCTCGTCCCAGGACAAAGCCGAGGCCTGGTACCACTCCACTTCATTCAACGGTCTGCCTCCGTTCAGCACTTCCTGCAGCACTGCCTCAGCACAAAAACCATATTTACGTTGTGGTCTCGTTGTCTTGGTGACTGACTTACAAAGTATGCTACAGAAGATTGACAGTGTCTGCCGAGGGAGTGGATGCAGCTCTTCGATAGCTCTACAGTGAGTGTGTTAACCTGGGTGTACTGTTCAGGACATACTGGTGTACACGACAATGAAATAGCCGACAAGTTCGCTGACAGCTCTGACACTGATTGTGGCCTGACTCTGAACAAAGAAGGCATCGCCAAGTTTGTTCTTCACTTCATAAAGAGAAGAAGGAGAAAATGGTGGTACTATGATGTATACAGACTGAGGAGTCTGAATGTGGAAAAAGAGGTCTGGTCGGTCTGGAGTGTTTAGCGGGAAAAGCAGATGTATATACAATCAACACTTTACAAGAACAATCAATCTACATATGCTTTGAGAAATGCTGGAACGGACGGTGGAGCGGATATAGGGATATCCCGACTGCAGTGAAGCTGATTCCATGGATAGAATAGAATAGAATAGAAAAGAATAGAATGTGAGGCATTTTAACACCAGACTGTGGAAGAGAGAAGGGAATTTAGAGAGAAGGGCAGTGAATGTATAAAAAAAAAAAAAAGAAAGAAAGTCAGAACAACCTTTGTCAGTCATTAACAGTTGAAGATCCTACATCCAGTAAAACACGAAATAAATTAAGGACGTGTACTTTTGGTGCTTCTGTACGAATCTGAATGTTGGGGCACAACAGGAAGGGAAACATTGAGACTGACCAAACGTTTTTATAAAATCTATCTCTTGAACGAAGGATGGCTACTTGCCGGGGACAAAGTTGAAGAAATCTTGTTGTCTTACAAAACGCTAAAAGATATAAAACAGTTCACACGCAAGTTTTTAGTTATATCAAGAATTGTTATTAGTTATTTCACTATATATATATATATATATATATATATATATATATATATATATATATACATATATCATCAGATAATGATGATTTTAGGTTGATTTATATAATATATATATATATATAAATCAACCTACAATCATCATTATAAGTGAAGATTCTAAAATTGTAACAAACTATGAATATCTGGGATCTCTAGAAACTAACAGTGGAGACTTTTAAAAAAGGTCAAAAGAAAGATTAGCAATAGCAACACAAAAATTGAACGCCATGATGGAAACATGGCACGGCACAATCCCAGCAAGGCAGTTAAATTAAAATTATTGAGCACATGTATCTTCCTGATAGCAACATATGATTGTGGATCATGGACAATCTCGCAAACAGAACGGAAGGAAATTAATTATTTCGAATAAAATGTTACAGAAAAAAATCCATAAGAAACTTTGGGCAGTGAAAAGAGCAATGAAGATATGTTAAAAAGATTTAAACATAACAAAACTGGCTTATAGACACTATTCTGTAGAAGAAATTAAAATATTATGGTGACGTTAAAAGACACCGCGGGCTGGAAAGAACAATAATGGAAGGCGTGGTTCCTGGACAACGCATCAGGGGCAGACAAAGAAGAAGGTATTTTCAATACATCAAGGAAACCTTGAACATGACAACAGAAGTGTGATATCTGGCTATACCCGGGCCATGAAATTCACACTTACAGAGACATAGAAACAGCAATAGGACTCCAACCAATGGAAGAACGAATCGAAGTACCGCAGCAAATAGAAAAATATCAGACACTCCTGAACTGTCCTATGAACCAAATAATTACCAGGGCTAGGCAAGAGGAGAACAACTTTGTGGCAGTACCAAAGGAACTCACCCACAAATACCCATTACTGTCTCAAATAAAACCAAAAGCCATACATCACGTCGGCAATAGCTCTCTTTGGTGGCGTACACCACCACAACTCTAAGGAGATATCATAGGGAGAAGTAAAAAAAAAAGGCACGCAGCCAGACCTGGAGAGAAAGGATATTGTCGAAAGGTACATAGAAAAAAACTACCCAGCAGAATCGTAGTCCCATCCCATGTGGCCACATATGGTTCTGCTACATATGTCATCACCAGCAACCGGTGTGGGGAGGGGGGAGGGGGAGGCGGTTCTCAGACACCGTATCCAGGAAGAGTTAACTAAAGCCCTAGCCAGAGGGAAATCCTCAAGCACGTATCAGGCTGAAACTGGAGCCGTTAAATCCGCAGCAGTCCGGTTAGCGCAATCGATAGGCGGTTGGCTTACCACGGCAACAGCCGGGGTTCGTACCCTGGCGAGGACACCTGGGTTTTACTAATTCCCTAAAAATTAGTACCTCTGAAGTCGGAGTAAATCTGCCTGCATGGCGAGGGGCATCCTGTAATGGGATAAAACAGACTTTACACGCAAAATTCAGTCCCACAAAATTGAGTGGGTGGGACTTCGTCAGAGGTCAAAGCTGACGAAAGCGAACGAACGAACGAAATCCGCAGCAGAACTGGCCTTCCAGCACAAGAAACTGGTGATACTGATGGATGCCCTAATAGCGTTGACAATCCACAAACCGCGGACCTAGACAACCCACGAGCCGCGGATACAGATAACCCACGAGCCGCGGACCTAGACAACCCACAAACCGCGGACACAAATAACCCACGAGCCGCGGACCTAGACAATCCACGAGCCGCGGACACAGATAACCCACGAGCCGCGGACCTAGACAACCCACGAACCTCGGACCTAGACAACTCATGAACCGCGGACCTAGACAACCCACGAACCTCGGACCTAGACAACCACGAACCTCGGACCTAGACAACCCACGAACCTCGAACCTAGACAACCCACGAGCCGCGAACCTAGACAACCCACGAACCTCGGACCTAGACAACTCATGAACGGCGGACCTAGACAACCCACAAACCTCGGACCTAGACAACCCACGAGCCGCGGACCTAGACAACTCATGAACCGCGGACCTAGACAACTCATGAACCGCGGATCTAGACAACCCACGAGCCGCGGACCTAGACAACCCACGAACCTCGGACCTAGACAACCCACGAGCCGCGGACCTAGACAACTCATGAACCGCGGACCTAGACAACCCACGAACCTCGGACCTAGACAACCCAAGGACAACGCAAATGGCGCCGTCATTTCCAGATTGTAGCGACCTTCTCGTGACGTATACAATGACATGAGCCAGATACCTTAACTAAAGTAGGCGAAACTACAACAAGAAGACCGCATGGAGAACCATGACAAAGTGAAAGCTATCATTAAAGGGCAATACCATTCAGCGTGGAAACAGATCCACCCACAATAAAATGAGGGGGTGGATATTATCTACTCAAAAGGAGAGATGAAGTTGTCAATCTTCGTCTGCACTGTACACAACTGAATGAGGTACCACATGTACTCCAAACTCAAGATAGCAGATACAGCAATAAAACACTTTCTAGACTGACCCCGGTACACAAACTAAGGAGAAAAACGTAAATCTTGCACGTTTACTTGGAAGAGAAGCCATATGGTACAAAACCATGAAAGATAGAAGACTTCGTAAGTATGAATGAATCATGGTCACCGACGAAGTTTCTTATACTAATAATGGTTTTCGCTCTTTTGTTGCTCAGTAGATCGTGTATTTGCCTTTTGTAACCGGTTTAGAAGTGGGCATTAACTACCTCGTTGCCAGCGATTCTACAGTTGGAAGGCATTACTGTAGTGCTGGAGAAGACCTCAGGAACATACCTCAATTTCCCGGCCCTTGCAGGTCTAGCTATATAGCAACGGTTAATCGCTGAAGAAGTATAGCCAGCTATGAAAGATGCATTATCAAATGAACAGAACAATATTAATTTGAGAGAAGTAGAAGTTGTAGTGGAGCTTCAGACATTTCATTCATTCATTTTCCTGACGGCACATTGGGCGGAAGTCATTGTTCTCCACAACTGACGATCAGCTGTTGGTTCTTTTTTAAATTTTTTTTTTTTAGTCCCATAATTGAGCCTTTCCTATTAATTGTTCTGCTTAGTGATTCTCTTGGTCTACCTTGTTTTCTTTTACCAGACAACGGCGACCACGAACCCATAAACCATTGTGGAGATGATGTGGAATGTGAACACAAGAAGAAGCCAATGTAAAGCGCTGTCGCTTGGCCGGCACGTTGAACGAGCACCTGGCAAAGCAGAAGTCGATGGTCGTCGTGTAAGGCTGGACCTCTCGCTACTTTTGTTTCTTCTCTCAGACATTTACGTTTGTATGTTTCATTTATATTATTGATACACAATTAGGCACTTCTTTCATGAATATTAAATGTATTTTACTTGTACGTTATCTGTTATTTTCACCCTCCCCCCTGTGAATTTGTGGTCGGTCGTTGCATCATAAATTTTTGAATTTGAGGTTCACATTTTTGTTGACTTTACTTTATTTACTTTACTAGTAGTAGTAGTTCTCTTCTTTTACTTTTTCACTAACACTAACGGTTATCATAACCGTATGCTAGTTATAACATTATTAAAACGTTATCTTAGTGCCATTTTAATTTATATTAGATCTCTTAACATTTGTTGAGTCTTGCATCAAGCTTGTAAAAAAACCTTACAGTTAGTTGTGTTATTCAGTTATTAGTTATTATATAATTATATATTTATTGAATTGTAACCAAGCCAACAGTGACAGAAGTCAAGTAATTATTAGTAAGTTTAGGTGGTAACAACTTTACAAGAAGTCACTCTTGTCTTAGGACTGTCTGTCTTGTCTAGTGACTAGTGGCAGCGTGAGAATCCGCAGTTTCAGTGCTCACATAGTGTCACACCATCAATATGTCTTCTAGTGTTATGGCAGCACACTCACTGGACTAATGAGTAGTATTTAGTATTCTCAGTTATTCTGCTTCTTCTACGCGTCAGCTCCCTGGGGAGAATATGCCTTAACACTTTCCAAGCCGTTCTGTTTTTGCCATTCTTTTAAGATCATTCAAGGTCTTCCCCATTATCTTCATCTCTGCCTCCGTCTTCTCCAAGAATTCCTTGGTCTTCCTCTTTGTCTTTTCCCCTCCTGGGGATTCCAAAAAAGAGTCTGTTGTGTAATACTCTCAGTTGGTTCCGCTGTGTGTGTCCTATCCATCGCCATCGTCTTTGCTGTATCGCTTTATCCTCTGGTATTTGACTGGTTTCCCGTGTATTACCGGGGCTTCATTATGAGGGAAGTAAAGAATAGTGACACTCAACTGTGACCTTCCAGGCATGTTGTAAGAGGCGACTATGGAGGTTGATTGATGGCTTGACAAGCTGTCATTGTAAAAAGTGTTGTTATGGAAACAGCCATAGGTTTTAGAAGCAGTGATCTCCGCAATACGTGCCATTTTGGCATGCAAGATTTCAGTTTTTGAGATTGTGGTTCTGCCCTATGTGCCGTTTTCGGCTCGAAAGGACAATAGATAGATAGATAGATTTGACTGGTACATTTCCATAATTCTATGTTAGTGATTTTGTCCTGCCATTTCCATCCTTTTATTCTGCATAAGCATCCATTAATGAAAGTAATATTACTATATTCTTTAGAAATTATACATCAACAATTATTAGTATAAAATATATAACTATATATCTTCTTCTTCTTTCCTTCCTCATCTGCCTTTCAGGGTCGAGGGGAGATATAATTTGCGGTTATTTGCTCTTGTGTTCGCCTCTGCTGCCGTTATGTTTCCTAGTGCTTCTAATATTCCATCGACCTATCTTTTTCGTGGTCGACCCTTGGGTCTGGTGTTCTCACAACATTTGTTGAAGGCTCGTTGTGTTGTGTTTTGTTCTTTCTGCCTTATCACATGGCCAAACCATTTTATCTGTTGTTTCCTTATATATTCTATGGCGGGGGCTATCCCTAGCTTTTTTCTCAGTTCTTCATTTCTGATCTTATCTCTCAGACTGTTTCCTGTCATTCGTCTAACACATTTCATCTCTGTAGAGGTTATTTTTCTTATTGTTCTTGCATCTAGGGTCCAGGTCTGGCATTGGTAGCACAACGTTGGGATGAAGATTGTATTGTATAGTGCTCGTTTTGCCTCCAGAGTTATTTCCTTGTTCAATTGTTGGACAAAAGTGGTGATAACTGTCCGATGATTTGACAAACTTTGTTGCATCTTGATTCTATCTCTGCTGTTTGGGAATTATTGTTTGTCATTAGACTTCCTAGGTATTTGAATTACTCTACTTGTTTTAGTTGTCTGCCTTCTATAGTTATGTTGATGTTGTTTATTTTTGGCGACATTCATGACTTCTGTTTTGTTGATGTTGATTTTCATGTTGTATTTTGTGCCTGAGATGTTGAGTTTGTTTAAGTGTTCTTGTAGGTCTTCTATTGTTTCATGTATTAGTGCCTGATCGTCTGCAAATAGAAGCTTGTTGATCTCCTCTGTCTCTGATGGGTTGGCTAGCTTGCATATATAGTCCATGTATGTAATAAACAGTAGGGGGGATAGTACGCACCCCTGTCTTACACCTGATCTAACTTTGAAGTGGTCTGTGTAGCCTGCTGCTGTTCTGACCCTGCAGCTGCTGTTGACGTAGAGACTTTTAATAAGGTTGATTAGATGTTGGCTTACTCCGTATGTTGTTAGTATCTCCCACAGTTGTTCTCTGTTTACTCTGTCGAATGCTTTTTCCTGGTCAATGAAGGCTATGTATATGTTTTGATTGTGTTCTGTCATTTTTTCTGCAAGCTGTTTTAGTGTGAATTGTGCGTCAGTGCATCCTTTGTTTTTTCGGAACCCCATTTGAGAATCACTTAACTGTAGTTCTATTATTGGTCTCAGCCTTTTTTTCCAAGATTTTGGCGTATAGCTTTCCTACATGGCTGAGAAGAGATATACCTCTATATTGATTGCAGTCTCGTTTGCTACCTTTCTTTTTCCATATTGGTATGATGATTGCCTGTTGCCAGTCTTCTGGGGCTTGTTGTTGGTGCCATGCTGCATTAAATATTCTGTGCAGCCATTGCATTCCTGCTTCTCCCGCTGCTGCTATTATTTCTATTGGTATGTTATCTATATATCCCCGGTGCTTTGTTTCTTGGTGCATATTTGATTACTTCTTCGATTTCCTCTTTCATGATGTTGGGTTCAGTATTTGTGAGTTCTAGCGTGGTTTTTGTTGTCTTATTGGTAGTTGGTATGTTTAACAGGTCTTCAAAATATTCTTTCCATCTCTGTTGCATACATTGGTTATTTGATATTGGCTGTCCGTCTTTGTCATTTATCAGCTCAGTAGGATCATGGTTTTCTTTTCTCGCTCTTTTGGTTTTTACTGCTTTGTAGAAATCTCTTATGGCTGTCTTGAAGTCCCTGCTCATGTTTTGTCCGAATTCTGTCCAATTCTTTTGCTTAGCTTCTTTGATCAACATTTTAACTCTTTTTCGAACTAAGGCATATTTTTCTTGGTTCTTATTCTCCCTCCAATTTTTAAACAGTTTCTTCTTTTCTTTCATTGCTTCTCTGATTGTTTCGTTCCACCACGGGGTGCTCTTTTTCCCTTCTCTTGTTCTTAGCTTCGTTCCACAAACTGTTTTAGAGATGATAGTTACTGTTTCCTTAAACTATATATCTATCTATCTATCTATTGACCTTTCGAGCCGTAACCGGCCCATAGGGCGTAGACCAAGATACACCTTCTCCTATATGGATTTTTTGTTCTAGCAGTTTTCTTTTAAAGATATTTTATCAAATCTCGCCATCTGTCTCTGTTCTGTGCAAGCAGTTCTATCTCATTGAGGGAGCCGACTCCTGCTGCTCTTGCCTCTCTCATCAATGTTCTTCTCAGTGTCTCCCTGGGTCTTCCTCTTTTTCTTTTACCTGTTGTTTCCCATATGAGGGCTTGCTTTGCTATTCGGTTATTATCTCTTCTCATCACATGTCCAACGTATGACCATCGTCTTTTCTTTATTACTGAAGATATTAGTGGTTGATTGGCGATTTCTCTAATTTCCTCATTTGTTTTGAATTCGTTCCATGCTATACCAAGTATTTTCCTTAGACATTTATTTTCGAATGCGTTCAACTTTGTTTCTATATCTCTTGTTGTTTTCCAGCTTTCACACGCATACGTAAGGGTTGATAGTACATTTGATTTGAATAGCCTAAGTTTTGTGTTTGTGCTGATAAGTTTTGATTTCCACAACTTTTCAAGGCTTCTGAAAGACATTGCTGCTTTAGCTATTCTGATTTTAATTTCTTTGCTCGTATCCCCTTCTCGATCAATGTGACTTCCAAGATAGATAAAGTGATCGATCTCTTCAACTGGTTTGTTTTCCATGTATATTTTGTCACCTGTTGGAATTAAACTAGTCATGACTTTAGTCTTTTCATGATTGATCTCAAGCCCAATTTTGCTGGCTATTGATGATAGTTCATTTGTGTTTTCCTGCATCGTTTTTATCTGACTGCTGATGAGAACTATGTCATCAGCAAAGTCGAGGTCTTCCAAATGGTCTCCTTGTATCCATTCGATGCCTTTATTACCAGTGCAGCATTTCTTCATTATGAAGTCCATAACAATTCCAAATAACAAGGGCGATAAAATACATCCTTGTTTAACCCCAGTTTCTATTGGGAAACATTCGCTCAGTCCTTCCTCTGTTCGAACTGCACATGTGTAACCATCATACATGTCTTTGATAATATTTATGATTTTTGATGGTAAACCATATTGCTTCAGAATTTTCCACAAAGAATCTCTATGAATACTATCAAATGCTTTTTTGAAGTCGATGAAGTTAAGTACAAACGGTTTTTGCTTTTCAATGTGTTCCTCCAATATAAGTCGTAGAGTGAAAATGTGGTCAATACAGCTTCTCCCTTTTCTAAACCCAGCCTGTTCTTCACGCATTACTGTATCTATTGAATCCTGTATTCTATTTAGGATGATTTTGCAGAATAACTTTGAGGCAACTGACAAAAAGTGTCACGCCTCTCCAGTTGTTACAATCTCTAAGATTGCCCTTTTTTGGGATCTTAACAATGATTCCTTTTTTCCATTTATGAGGCGTCTTCTCTGTTTTCCAAATGATGTTGAACATTTTTTGGAGATGTATTAGATTATGGCTATCAATTGCCTTGAGGATCTCAGCTGTTAACTTATCCTCTCCAGCAGCCTTGTTATTGGTCATAAGCTTTAAGGTGGTTTCTATTTCACTCAAGGTGAAGTCATCTAAATTTACATTTAATTCTGCTGCTGGTGTTTCAGTTTCAAAATCTATTAAACTGTGGGGTAGTGGACGGTTAAGAATTTCTTTGAAGTGTTCCGTCCAACGGGCTTTTATGTCTGCGCTTGTTGTTAGCATTGATCCAGATTTGTCTAGAATTGGTGTTCCACTGGATGTATAGGTGTTTGTCAGCATCTTTTGCACAGTATAAAGAGTTCTGCTGTCTCCTGTAATTGCAGCTGTCTCTGCTTTCTCTGCCAAATTGTCTATATAAGCTCTTGTATCTCTTCTTGCTGAACTTTTCACTTTGTTGTATATATACAACTATATATACAATAATATATTTATATTATAAATTTGATACACTACTGACTACTGGTCCAGACTAAATTTCTTGCATTTTAAACTTTAGATTTTGTAATTGTATGCAGATTCTCTCTCTCCCCCCCCCCCCCCCATTCAAATAGTAATAGTATGCCATGTATGTTGTGTTAAATTAGGATCTTCATTGCAGCATTTTGGACATATCCATAGATGAAGATGCTCCAATCTCCTCAAAAAGCTCACCAGCACACAGCGGCTAATTGTTATTGTGCCAATTCGATGTTGGTTGACAGATCCTCTTATTTGTCCAGAATATCGCTTTGTTCTTGCAACACTGGTCTTCACTCCCAGTTCATGCTGTCTAGATAGCCATATAAATAATATACTGTATATTACTTACTAGGAACCCAGCTAATTAAATACTCATGTTACTTACTACAACTGAACTCTTGCTGTGTTACCAATTGTAATCACTAACCTTTATTGTGTCTGTCTGCTTGATAATAGAAGAATCAGAAATGGAAACAATTGTGGATTGTGTTTATTAATAAAATGTATAAATAAATGAATTTACTGGACAAATGATCTCAGTTCTTTTGGAAGCCTCTCACTGCAAACTTACTTTTATGTGTGTGAGGAGGGATGGGTGTTACTAAACAGGCTGACTGTGAGTGAGGACAGTATTAGTTGATGCACTTACCTAAGGCAAGGCACCACGTAGTAGAAGGGTACAGGTGGTTCAAATCCTGGCTCAGGCTCTCTGTTATTTTCTTCTTTTGTGATTATGGCTTATTCAGACTAGGACTCCAGACTCTCTTGTGAAGGCAACTGTCTGTTTCAGTTGCCCCATAGAGTTTCTCTTCTAGGGAGGTGGGTGTTGGCCACATTGTTCTCAGGCCTATGTACTGGGAGCAATCCCGTAGAATGTGTTTTGCTGTCTTGTTATCCAGGGTTCAGTAACATTGGCTATCAGTTCCTATTTTGAGTTTGGTGAACATGTGGTTTCTCATTCCTGTTGTTTTCTGATTTTGCCCGTGGATTTTTTCTGAGTACCCTTATTATTTTTGTCTGGCCTTGAACCTTTTATAATTAATACTTATCCTTTTCGGTATTGTTTATATTTGTTCACAATTTGCAAAATTGTAATAAGTCTTAGCTAATAGTTATTGCTAAACTGTAATATTGTGTTTATTTTGTTGTGGAATTTGGAAACAAAAATTTGCCTGAGGTAATAATAATGACTGCATTTGACTACTGTTTCATTAATGTCAGCATGTTAATGAATATGGCAAAATGGATAAAGAAATGGACATGCGATATAACAAGGTAAATTACATACTGGAACAGCTAGCCCCTTTACTTCAGCACCAAACTGTAGTTATCATCACAAAGAAATATCTTATACAATGTGTATTTCTTTCCCATCTTGTGCTAATAGTGCCAAACATGGTTGCTCATAAATAAACATAAAATGAAGTGGTCACCACAGAGATGAGATGTTTGAGAAAGTGCTTGGTGACCAGAAGAGACAGAATTAGAAATGATGTTGCAAGAGAGAGATTGGGCATGGAATCCATTCTAAACTACACACAGAGGAAACAAATGGTTTGATCATCAGGAAACAAATGGTTTGATCATCAGGAAACAAATGGTTTGATCATCAGGAAACAAATGGTTTGATCATCAGGAAACAAATGGTTTGATCATCAGGAAACAAATGGTTTGATCATCAGGAAACAAATGGAGAGAGGTTCTATATCAAACAAAACATATATAATAAGAGGAGATGGAAGAATAGCCGGTGGTAGGCCCAGAGTAAGATGGACTGGCAACATCCCAGAAATGCTACAACATCAACTGACAATGCTGTCAGAAGGGACAAGAACTAGAACTTTGTATTTCCCTTGACACCCAAAGGGGGTATAAGAGGGAATGAAATGAAGGGAAGAAAGAAAGAATTGTCATTTGGCAACCACTATCTTGGTAATGCCAGTTTAATTTTGTCCTAAATTGTCATTTCACAACCACTTTCATGGTAATGCCAGTTTAATTTTGTCCTAAATTGTCATTTTGCAACCACTATCTTGGTAATGCCAGTTTAATTTTGTCCTAAATTGTCATTTGGCAACCACTTTCATGGTAATGCCAGTTTAATTTTGTCCTAAATTGTCATTTTGCAACCTTTATCTTGGTAATGCCAGTTTAATTTTGTCCTAAATTGTCATTTTGCAACCACTATCTTGGTAATGCCAGTTTAATTTTGTCCTAAATTGTCATTTCGCAACCACTATCACGGTAATGCCAGTTTAATTTTGTCCTAAATTGTCATTTCGCAACCATTATCATGGTAATGTCAGTTTAATTTTGTCCTAAATTGTCATTTCGCAACCATTATCATGGTAATGTCAGTTTAATTTTGTCCTAAATTGTCATTTCACAACCATTATCATGGTAATGCCAGTTTAATTTTGTCCTAAATTGTCATTTCGCAACCACTTTCATGGTAATGCCAGTTTAATTCTAATATTGTCCTAAATTGTCATTTGACAACCATTATTGAGATAATCTATCTATCTATTGTCCTTTCGAGCCGGAGACGGCACATAGAACAGAACCACAATCTTAAAAACAGAAACCTTGCGTGCCAAAATGTCACATATTGCAGAGATCACTGCTTCCAAAATCTATGGCTCTGTTTCCATAACAATACTTTTTACAATGACAGCTTGTCAAGCCATCGATCAACCTCCTTAGTCACCTCTTACGACATGTTATCGAGATAATGCCAGTTTAATTTTGTCCTAAGAAGTTGTTGTTTATGAAGAACTGATTCCTAGCACAAAGAATATGTTAATACAGATATGGAGCAGCTGTGAACAAAGTCAATCTTTAATATAGTGATAGCAATAGAAGGTCATGCCACAACTAAAGTCAATCTTTAATATAGTGATAGCAATAGAAGGTCATGCCACAACTAAAGTCAATCTTTAATATAGTGATAGCAATAGAAGGCCATGCCACAGCTGTTGATGAAGCTTCACCAAATTAATCAATGTGCTGCACACAGATCCTAGGTATTTTGTCACCTTGTTGCTTGTCTTGATAAAGCCACTTCTTTCATTGTATTACAAGTTACACTATCCTTGGCTTCAGGGCCTGATTTACACTTGGTGCTGCCCTAAGTTGACTAAACATTAACACCAGAAGGTCTCTATCTAATGTTACGATATGAACACATTTGAGGCCCTAATTGATTGTGAGGCTTTAATGCGGCCTCGCTCATTGTCAATTGCTGTTGTTTTATCGTTTCTTTGATGTTGTCTGTCCATCTTACTCTGGGTCTGCCTCTTGCTCTTCTCCCATCTCCTTTTTTAATATATGCTTTGTATGGTAAGGAAGCACACAGAATTCTTTCTAGATGGACAAACCAGTTTATTTGTTTTTTTTCTTTATGTACCTTTGGATTGGCTCAATGCCTACTCTTTCTGAGATTGAGTAGCCTGGTTTAATTACCACAATGTAGAGATGACATTTTACACAAAGTTACAAATATGACCTACTTAGGCAGCAAAATATCCAGAGATGGAGACATAACATAAAAAAATCATAATACACATCGCACTAGCAAAAAATGCTTTCAACAAATTGACAAATATCTGCAGATCCAAAGTTCTCAATAAACAAACAAACTTAGACTGTTTAACTTCTATGTGATACCAGTGCTAACATATAGATGTGAAAGTTGGAAATCTACCAAGGGTTTAGATAGGAAATTAAATGCCTGTGAAAACAAATGTCTCTGTAGGATCTCAACATAAACTGGAAAGAATACTTTCAAATGAACAGATAAGAGACGAATCGAAACAAGACTACTTGTTGAGCTTTATAATAAAACAAGGCATTGGAAATACATCGGTCATGTGCTGAGAATGAATGAAGAAAGACTTCCTCTTCAGGCATTCATGTGGAAACCATCTGGTAAAAGTAAAACAAGGTATATCAAAAGAATCACTATGCAGAACAATTAATATAGAGAGCTCAACCATGGGATTAAAAAACAACCAAGAACTACAGGAACTAGCAGCAGATCATCAATTGTGGAGAATTATGGCTTCTGTCCTATGTGCTGTCTTCAGCCCAAGAGGAAAATAAATGAAATGTAGTGATAGAGTCGAATCTTCACCAATCCTAAATCCAACTATTTTTTTAAAGAAGGTAGGTTTTATTTGCTTTATTTTGAATTTTCTTTTGGTAATCATTTAGGGGAGACAGTTGGATAATTGAAACTATTTTTAAAATGTATTTCTAGATCATCTATGAGTTTGAAGGCCTGATGAAGATAAGTAGAGCAGGTGGACTCAACAACACCATGGGTAGAGCTTAGGACAACCCACAACTGAAAGTTGGTGACAAATAGCAGTAGTTGCCATATGCTATTGAAGAGTACGAAATCCAGCAAGTTGTACTTCTTGTTTATGTATATAAATGCTATGTGTAGGTTATATGTTCTATTTGCAGGTGTTGTGATTGATGTATGTTGTAGTAATTGTTCTGTTTGGAGGTGTTGTAATTGTTCTGTTTGGAAGTGTTGTGATTGATGTATGTTGTAGTAATTGTTCTGTTTGGAAGTGTTGTAATTGTTCTGTTTGGAAGTGTTGTGATTGATGTATGTTGTAGTAATTGTTCTGTTTGGAGGTGTTGTGATGATGTATGTTGTAGTAATTGTTCTGTTTGGAAGTGTTGTGATTGATGTATGTTGTAGTAATTGTCCTGTTTGGAAGTGTTGTAATTGTTCTGTTTGCAGATGTTGTGATTGATATATGTTGTAGTAATTGTTCTGTTTGGAAGTGTTGTAATTGTTCTGTTTGGAAGTGTTGTAATTAATGTACTTAGTTGTAATTGTTCTGTGTGGAAGTGTAATTGTTCTGTATAAAGGTGTTGTGACTGACATCATCTGAATCTCCCAGCACATCCCACTCATGTAAATTACTAAAGTGTAAAATTACGGTCTAGCATGATCATTTGTTGCTGTAATGTAACCTTCTAGCTAAACTCAACATCAGTAGAAGAATACCTTCTGGTTCCTTGTTGATTTCACTAAATATGGTTGTTGTTTTGGGGGGGAGGGGGTGTGTATGAAAGTAACATTTGATATGAGATTGAACTGTTAGATTATTGCTCTTATCATTCATTGGCTACAGTCTGGCAACATTGATATTGGCTTCTTGTATGTCAACAACAATATTCTTCCAATGTGTGGTCATTCTGTACAGAGAACCCCAAACCTGGCCTAAACCATTCTTTTCAGCCTTGGGGTCTCTGTAAAGAATGACCACACATTGGAAGAATGTTGTTGCTAACATACAGGAAGCCAATGACAATGTTGTTAGACTGTTGCCAATGGATGATAACATCATGTTAGAGTTGTAGGCATTGATATTTGGTAAATTATTACTATTGTGGGGTATTTTAATTTTTAAATTTTGAATATTAAATGATTCTAATAGTTGCTGATCGTATGTGACCATCACCATTTGGTTAAGTTGTTTCTGTTATGTTCAATAAATTTCAGAGTTAAGAAGACAATGTTTGCACAAAGAAGACAGAGGACTTGGATGCAGCGTGCTTGTGAGGCTGTGTTGACAGCTGGCCCAATTCCTCGGCATGTGGCAATCATTATGGACGGCAACAGAAGATTTGCAGCCAAAAACAGCATGGCCAAATCTGAGGGACATGTAAAAGGATTTGACAAGCTGGCAGAGGTTTGTGTGATGCTTGTCACTTCTGTGCTATTTCCCTCAAAAGATTAAAGGCAGTATGGGGCCTGGTTGCTGGAGCTGTTAGTCCTGAAAGATCATAAGAAAATAAAAAGATAGCAAGACCCCTACTTTCATTTGATGTCATAGAGGATAGAAGAACATGACATTAGCTCTGCAGAAGAATTATGCAATGTGAAATAAAGACAATAATCCAAGTAAGAGATTTAAAACAACACGATTAAGTAGCATGACATTTGTTCTGTAGAAGAATTAGGCAAGCAGAAATAGTTCTCTCGTGCGTTCACCTGACTAAATTACCAGATACTCCTCTTCATTATCTGAAGGTTAAGCGGGTGTAGATGTCTTGTAGTTTGTAGTAGAACATCTGTGCCTATTGCTGCAACACATCTGACTTCAGCTTGGCACTTTTTGTCTGTTACTAGGGGCACCGCAAAGGGGTGGAGTAGGATCTGAATAGTTCTGGTTCACCAATTCTGGCACAAGTCATCAGATATGATTCGCTGACAGCTTTCAGCCCACTGAATGACACCTTGACCCCCATATATAGTTCTGCTTGTTCTGTTAACTTTACTGACGTAAAAAAAAAAAAGTAAAGTGCATCCGTCACGCCAAGTGGCGTATAGGGAATATGGTGTTAGTGACCATAAATTTTACAGACCTTTGGCACATGATTTTTGGGGTAATGTGGTCAGTATTGCGCCCGTGCCACTTTACTTCCCAGGAAAAAAAATCCGGTGCCCATTAAAGGCTGGATGAACTCAGAAGCCGTCAGTTGGGATCGAACCCTACCTCTTGTCTTTTGTTGTTCAGTTCACTAACCACTGAGCTATTGTGGCTCCCACTTTACTGACATGCTTTACTACAATGAGGAAGATGGAATATTCTAGACAAAATTCTGACGTTTACATCTCTGTGGCAACCCTGTCTCTTTGGATGTTTTCATTTCTTACTTCTCTTGTTTGCTTGCTCTGGGATGCTGTTCATTGGAAACAATGCATTATGCTCCAAACTTTTCATTGATCATTTCTCCTTGTTACATCTTGTCATGGTTTTGTTGCTACATCTACTTTTATTCTAATATCTATTAATCAAAGCCTTCTTCTTTTCAAAGCATTGGCCATGGACAAGTCTCCCCATCCATCCCTATTGTTAGACACTTTCTCTACTTATTTCCAGTCTAGGCCAATGTTCTTGAGGATTTCTATTACTTCTCTTCTTTGTGTCTGATATCTTTGTTCTTCCTGATTTTACCTCTTTTTATTACATTCAATTCAGTATTAGTCAATTACATAGATAAAGTCCTCAAGCTTTGAAAAAGCTAGAATGTATATATGTGCCACATCATATTGGAATATAGATCTTGAGGGATACCAAGAAAAAGATAATGGGGTGATGATAAAGATACCTTGAAGAAGTCCAAGATAATGGGGTGATGTTAAAGATACCTTGAAGAAGTCCAAGATAATGGGGTGATGATAAAGATACCTTGAAGAAGTCCAAGATAATGGGATGATGTTAAAGATACCTTGAAGAAGTCCAAGATAATGGGGTGATGATAAAGATACCTTGAAGAAGTCCAAGATAATGGGATGATGTTAAAGATACCTTGAAGAAGTCCAAGATAATGGGGTGATGTTAAAGATACCTTGAAGAAGTCCAAGATAATGGGGTGATGTTAAAGATACCTTGAAGAAGTCCAAGATAATGGGATGATGTTAAAGATACCTTGAAGAAGTCCAAGATAATGGGATGATGTTAAAGATACCGTGCAACAACACAAGTTGACTTTCCAAGAGACCACAAGACAAGTTGTGGCAAATAAAATATAGCTTTCAATCATATTTGTCTGGGTGAAAGGAGGGGGATGTTGATGGATAAACACCTTGAAGTCATTTAACATTTGCACGCCTGATATCAACAAATAGAGGATACATTCCTGAAGATAGTAGTTTGAAATATAGCATCAAGCGAATAGAACATACAAATGTGGGTGAAATGTGTACAGACAGAGAGCTAATGGAACCATGAGTGTGCACACAATTTGTCATTTACTTAGTGAAAGTGATTAGCACCTATGGGTTTGTCTAAAGTACTGTGATGATGTTAGCTTTAACAACAGTGAACAAGACTCTGGGGGAGACTGGTTACAGCTGTTAACATATGCAGGTCATCAATAATACAATGTTTAAAAAAAAAAAGAAAAAATATGTACCCAAATATTGACAATGCATTTTCTCTGAAAAGCCTGTGTATTTTTGCTGTACAGTCTCTTGAATGGTGCCTTAACTTAGGGATAAGCGAGGTAACAGTTTATGCCTTCAGTATTGAGAACTTCAAGAGATCTGCTGATGAAGTGGCATGCCTCATGGAACTGTCACGTCAAAAATTTGCCAAACTATTACAAGAAAGGTATGTATGACTCTGTCATCTCCAGCTGTGAAACAAAAGTATGATTGATTCAACTCTTTGCTGTCACCACTACTGCAGCATTTTTTTTAGTACATGACAAAAATGTCCTATTTTGAAATGATCTTAATTAACCCAAGGTTACCTCCCTATAAGTTATGTTTTTATAAAGTCGTCAAATTTACTTCTCAAAGTGTCAAAGAAAGTATTCTGTAATTTGGAGAACTAATATTTTTATTGACCTTTTGGTACAAATCTTTGGAACAGTCACACCTTGAAGCAACTACAGTTATTGGTTATGGAAGGCCTCGGTATCACTGCAAACGAATTAAAATCCATAATTGCTCAACCGCCCGTGCCAGTGGAATCATCCGAAATACTAACACATCTCCCAAACAAAGAAAGGTAACTGTAGTCCCCATCGTAGCAGTCTCAGCACACACCAAAAGATATAAGGCGAAACTGCGCAGAAAGTGAACACAGCCAATTATTCCCTGTCGTACGATATCATCATTCATCGTAAACAAGTGGAATATCGAAACAGGATCAAAACGGATGAGACACACAGCTCACGGTGTGCACAGAGCACTTACTCAGTAGCTCCTGCAACTACAGTTTACATAATAATTGAAATAAATGAGAACAGCAAGGACAATAATTATATGTGCACGACATTTAACTTTTTGAAAAAAAAAGTACAAGTTGTCATTTTTTATTTTGAGGGGCTAGAGCATAAACATTTTGTGGGGGACTAAAAACAACTCTCTTTTTCTTAACAAACAAAACACTCAAAAAGTTAAGAAAATCTCTTGAGATTACTATTACTAAAATGTCATATTTTTTACGACGATCTTGCTGTATTAAAGATAAAATGACCAGTCGCAATGATGCATTATGTGTCTTTAATGTGAACAATTAGGGAGGTATGTGGCTGGAAAAAGCAATCGTGAATTCTGAACTGTTGATTTCTAAGGATTTTGAATTTTTAAGTTGTAATTTTAACAATACATGACATAGTTCTCATCAGCAGCCAGATAAAAACGATGCAGGAAAACACAAGTGAACTATCATCAATAACCAGCAAAATTGGGCTTGAGATCAATCATGAAAAGACTAATTCCAACATACGACAAAATATACATGGAAAACAAACCAGTGGAAGAGATCGATCACTTTATCTATCTTGGAAGTCACATTGATCGAGAAGGGGATACAAGCAAAGAAATTAGAATCAGAATAGCAAAAGCAGCAATGTCTTTCAGAAGCCTTGAAAAGTTATGGAAATCAAAACTCATCAGCACAAACACAAAACGTAGACTATTCAAATCAAATGTACTATCAACCCTTACGTATGCATGTGAAAGCTGGAAAACAATAAGAGATATAGAAACAAAGTTGAACGCATTCGAAAATAAATGTCTATGGAAAATACTTGGCATAGCGTGGAACAAATTCAAAACAAACGAGGAAATTATAGAAATCACCAATCAACCACTATCTTCAGTAATAAAGAAAAGATGATGGTCATATGTTGGACATGTGATGAGAAGAGATAATAACCGAATAGCAAAGCAAGCCCTCATGTGGGAAACAACAGGTAAGAGGAAAAGAGGAAGATCCAGAGAGACACTGAGAAGAACATTGATGAGAGAGGCAAGAGCAGCAGGAATCGGCTCCCTCAATGAGATAGAGCTGCTTGCACAGAACAGAGACAAATGGCGAGATTTGATAAAATATCTTTAAAAGAATTGAAAACTGCTAGAATAAAAATTCAGATAAGAGAAGGAGTATCTTGGTCTATGCCCTATGAGCCGGTCACAGCTCGAAAGGTCAACAGATAGATAGAGAGAGAAGTTTAACAATGTGATTGTAGTCTAGGCTTTTATGAAATATTTGCTGTCTAGCTGTTAACACACCAATAGGAGTGTATGTTACACCTTCATCTCTTGTTCCCTGTCACCAGCTTTACTGCACTATTGCATTATTTTGCCTGTTCCCTTTTTGAAAATTAGCTGAATTTATACTGAAAAAAAAAACAGTTGCGTTTTTACAACACCGCAGTATTTTTTACTGCTGTTTATGGAAACAAATCTAAAAATCAAGAATCACCAGAATTAATAAGTAAAAAGGTATAGAAAGAGGGGAAATGTTTGCCTGCTGCAAGCGGTAACTTTTATGATGGAATCATAAACTAGGGTTAATTACTTCAACTGGTAGTTGATCTATCTTGTAAACTTCTTGTACAAATGTAATGATTCATTTCAACATACAGTCAAACTTGCTTCTTGGCTTGAATGTCGTAGAAAACAATGCTTACTTCCCTTGTTTATTTGATCCATGTAGAGACTTGATTCAGCATCATGGCGTTTGTGTCCGCGTCATTGGAGATGTTTCCCTTCTGTCACGAGATCTGCAAGAACTTTTGGCAGAAGCTGTCTGCTTGTCTGCAGACAACAAAAGGTTGGTAGCCGAACGATTGTAAAGATTTATTTTGATTAATGTGCATTTGTATTGTGAGCATGTGTATGCCATATTTGTGACATCTATTAATCTGGTGAGCTATTTAACAATTGTGTTCAATGATACAAGAAAATCTTCTTAGCTGTAAGATTTCCAAGACAGAAACTAGATCTCTGACATCACAAAACTTAAGAAATCAGAATAACCACAATAAACATGTCTGTACAGACTTTGATGGAATCAAAGAAATAAACACTTGAAATCACACATGTGCTAAAGAAGGTTTGCCCTGCCTTGTCATGGTGAGACATGCTTATCTCAGCTGGGGGAGGAATGGAGCATTTCAATGACAGATTCAGAATAAGCTCACAAACTGTGTGCAAACATCTGTGTGTGTCTACAGATGGAAGGTCATACAAAGAAGTTGATGAATCTGAACACTATGACCATATAGTTGTCTTATGTCAAAAGTGTCAACCCAGACTCACTTCACTTGTTGCTGTTGTGCAGTCATAGCCACATTCTTAATTTGCATCTGTTGTTGAGCGGAGTCATTGTATAGGGTGTCCTGGAAGTAATATCATCCTCTTACGTGTTTATTTGTTTATCTCAATAACACTTTAACCTTTAAACATTTCACTCTTCATGCACAAATGTCATCTGATAATGAACAAAGACATACTCAGATCCGATTGGGATCTCTTTTATCTTCATTCCTGGACACTCCGGTATGAGAGAAACAAGCTTACAGCCTGGCTGGAACAGTTGTCATGGATGGCGGTCGTGCACTGGACTAGGCTGACATTCTGAATACCCTCAGGTAGGGAGGGTGAGCTAATGACTCTGTCGGTTATCAGGAATCTATAACCATATTCAGACTGCATGAACATCAGGTGCAAATCTAGGGATTACAGAAAGGTGTGCTGTGCGGGGAGACACAGACGAATAACAAATCAACACAGAACTGGAGTCATCAGTCTTCACACACTGAAGGACATGATGGGGAGGAAATCTATGAAAATATTGACATATCTGGTGTGCAATGAGGATGATCCGTCCACTAAACTAATACTCTTGATGTTTTTTAAAAAGAAAGATAAAGGTCGGTTGACAGTGAACTGCAGGCCACAATGGTGCTGTAGAAATGTGTCATGTTCACATCTCTATGTGAATAAATGTAGTTTCTGTAATGGGAAATATATATTTATATGTAGCTAAGAAGAAACATTTTCTGTACATTTTTAGGGCAATCTTGAATGTATGCTTTGCATATACTGCCAGGGATGATATGTGTATGGCTATGAGGGAGCTAGCAAGAGGCGTCAAAGAAGGCTACATCAAACAAAGGTGAGATTATGAGGTCTGGACCAGAACTGTTTTTTGTTTTAGCATTGTCCAATCAAACAAGGTGGCAAATATATCTGCAGAAATAGTTCAGTGTGGGGGTATCTGCTCAAGTGAGTTTCTGCTTCAGTCTTTCACATAATCTACCCAAGCTATCAAGATTTGGTTATTGTCTACTTCAGTCTTTCACATAATCTACCCAAGCTATCAAGATTTGGTTATTGCCATTTATTGGACTGTGCTCTTGATGTTCATTCATAGTAAGATAATCCAGGTTTGTTTGTTGTTAGAATCATTATCACTGTGCACCGAATGAATAGGTGCTCCGATATACTGCTAGAGAAAATCCATAAAGAATCTCCCCCCCCCCCCCCCCCCCCAACAGCCTGAGATCTGCGGTGTGCATAGGCTTCAGGTGACAGAAGTGGCCGTATTTGTGGCCTACTCTTTTTTATTTAACTGTCAAGGGTTCTTTAACATGCGCGCTAGTGCATACAGGACCCCCTATTTATTGACGTTATCTGAGAGGGCTAGACATTGGATCTCACTACCCAAGAGATTGAAGAATGTAACAAAAAAAAGTCATGGGTTAATTTTTCAAATTTTTGAAAATTCACCACCACTTCTGATGAGCTTTGAACCCAGATTCTTCCTTTTGTGTGGAATGGCTTCACAGCAGGTGAGGCATTCCCATATCTGGTTCAGCTCCCTCATTCAAGCAACCAGCAAAGTTATCGTCCATATTGTTCTATTGAACATTGTAAAATTGCGTGTTTTTACGTTCATAAAAACTGTTCTACTGAACATGCTGCTTTAAACTGTACAAATGGTGTGCAGCACAGAGTGGACACTTTTGGTTTTATAATGACTGTCATGGTCAGCATAATCTCCATAGGTCAGTGCCAATTCTGATATAGACATCATGATTAGGAGGCGTGTCCAAGTATTGATGTCCCAACAAATGAAGTGAGACCTCCACTTCAGTGAAACACTCAATTTGACCACAGTCCAGCTGATGAGAAATTTGCAGTTGAACACAAATAACACATTCTGTCCCATGGCAAAACTGGACCTGGCACCCTTCCACTACACCCCATGGCTAGTCACCTGTGTTGCTATCTCAGCAAGTGAGGGCACCAAAACAATGTTGATTTGTGGTCAGATGGTTATGATTGGACAACTGCTGTCTCCACAAATGAAAATCCAAACCAGAAAGATTCACTCAAAACTTCAGTGGCAACAAGAATGCCACTAGCCCTGAGTCTGATTCAATGAAGTGGCACTGCATCAACTAAAAATCTAAGACAACTACTATAACAATTGTGCTGTATATCCAGACACTGACAATAACAATTGTGTTGTAGATCCAGACACTGACTATAACAATTGTGTTGTAGATCCAGACACTGTGATTATAACAATTATGCTGTAGATCCAGACACTGACTATAACAATTGTGCTGTAGATCCAGACATTGACTTTAACAAACATACACTTGAAAGTTTTATATTTTAATGTTTATTAAAGTGTCACCCAATTTTATGAAGTTGTCACAGAGCACCTCCATTATTGAAATCTGTGACGTACCACATTTTTCTGACAATTAGTTAAAAAGGGAAACAAAAAGACGTAAAGAATAGAGGAAATCTAATCACACATTTTGATTTTCATTTATTGTATTTGGAACACAACTTTCAAATAAAGAGATAATTATATTTTTTTTGTCCCTTTCATCTGGTTTCAGTGATATTTCAGAAAACTTATTAGAAAAGTGTTTGTACACATCTCAGACGAGAAATTTAGATTTGCTCATTCGTACATCAGGAGAAGTGCGTCTAAGTGACTTCCTGCTATGGGAGGTAAGTCTACTGTCCTGTGAGCTTCATGTTGGTACATCTTATGAGTGTGGTAGATACCTGAAGTTGGTCATCCCCCTCTGCTTTAGGATTCTCTTGTTGTGGGATATATGGAACTCTTTCAGTCTAATATGAGGATATCTAAAGGTTTCTCTGCCAATTATATTTGTCATGATAATGCTGTGTAACTTGAGGAGCCTTTAACAAAATGGTGTCTGAAGTTATTATGTGTATGTACTAGTTATAAATATCCCTCTCTCAAGCAACTCTCTGTGATGCACATCTTGCCATCAGAACATCTCTCAAGCAGGTATCTGTGATGCACATCTTGCCATCAGAACATCTCTCAAACAGGTATCTGTGATGCACATCTTGCCATCAGAACATCTCTCAAGCAGGTATCTGTGATGCACATCTTGCCATCAGAACATCTCTCAAGCAGGTATCTGTGATGCACATCTTGCCATCAGAACATCTCTCAAGCAGGTATCTGTGATGCACATCTTGCCATCAGAACATCTCTCAAGCAGGTATCTGTGATGCACATCTTGCCATCAGAACATCTCTCAAGCAGGTATCTGTGATGCACACATCTGAATGCTCGATCTTTAAAACATCTTCTATAGTTTTATTCAGTCTTGACATCAAATACAGAATTCACTCCTGCAAAGTCTGACCAGAATGTTTGTCTAGCCCGTCACTCCCAGAAAAATCACACCACGACTGTATATTTTATGACGATTCACTTAATTCACTACATTTTATCTCTCTTATTAACGTTGAACACCTATATTTGTTTATACGGAAACATAGTTTCATAATTTCTGTGAGTAAAAGTGAAAGTCATAATTTTTTTTAACAAGTCATGTTATATTCGTATTTGGAGTAAGTCTATGTTTTTGTGCTCACCGTGCCAGTGACTATAATTGATTTAATAATATTTTACGATCCTGTGCATCCTTTAAAGGTGATTAAGTGGCAGTTGGTGCCATGTATCACTAGTTCATGGCAAGCAGCTCACCTTCCAGTCTGGTAGATGCCATGTATCACTAGTTCATGGCAAGCAGCTTAGGGAGCAGAAGCACCTGCGACTTGTGGTCGCAATAGCAGGATCAGCACACCACAGCTGACCAAGACCTAGCAATTCTACCTCCTCCTCGTCTCCCCTGGTAACAGTCTGCGTCAAAACAGACTGGTCGCTGTGTTCCCTGTAGTAGTGGCTGTTACTGATATAGAGGACTCAGTATTGCAGCACCTTTGGGCTGGACTAGTAGTTTCCCAGCATAGCCTGGGACAGACGAACTCCAACCTCTCCAGTAAGTGCCGGGAATGTCAAGAAAGCCATTACGACTCGCCACATCAAATGAGTCAAAGGGCAACCTGCCTGCATCAACTCGTGGCAATCAGTCAACAACAACATGATGGCAAGCAGCTCACCTTCCAGTCTGGTAGATGCCATGTATCACTAGTTCATGGCAAGCAGCTCACTTTCCAGTCTGGTAGAAGCCATGTATCACTAGTTCATGGCGAGCAGCTCACCTTCCAGTCTGGTAGATGCCATGTATCACTAGTTCATGGCGAGCAGCTCACTTTCCAGTCTGGTAGATGCCATGTATCACTAGTTCATGGCAAGCAGCTCACTTTCCAGTCTGGTAGATGCCACGTATCACTAGTTCATGGCTGTGGCAGTCTTTGTTGTTTCTTTGTTTTGGTATTTGTTCTTGTCATTTCTTGCTATCTTCTACTTTCATAATATATATTATATGTATATAGAGACACACAACTCGCCATCATTATAGTTTTCGAACAAATATAATATAGTCTTTATTGTTGACATCCACTTCAAAACTTTAACAACAGTTAGCTCTGGTTCCGTACAATTAATAAACCATACTGTCCTCTTATAATATAAATGTTCCTTTATTGTTACTGTGTTGAGTCGACCGGCGATGTATATTCACAAGTAATGCTCGTGATCGTATATAAGTTAACTCTCAATCTTATAGACCTTGAGGTCTTACTTCTAAACCTAAACCACACAAATCTCTGTGCAAACTCTATTAGTCAAACTCCTGATTTCTCTACTCTAACTCCAGACAGGTTCACTACTCTCTCCTGCTCATCTGACCGGTTTCGCACATTGAACAAACTATATTGTCCTCTTATAATCTAAATGTTCCTTTAAGTGCTGCGTCTAGAGTCCAAGTCCTCTTATAATCTAAATGTTCCTTTAAGTGCTGCCTCTAGAGTCTAAGTTCTCTTTATCTAAATCCAAGTTCTCTTCTGTGTGTTCTGTTCTGTCTCTATTAAGCTAAGATCTAAGTTTCTCTGTCCTGTCGTGTCGTGTGTTCTGTATCTTCTTGTCTCTCTTCCTTGTGTGTCTTGTTTCCAGTCCAGTCATGGCCTTTTAGTGTCCATTTAGCCACTCCCACCTGGCCAAAGATCATGTGAATCTAGTCTAGATACGGTTTATCTTTCGTCCGTCTGCAGTCACTATTTCGTTAGCTCTTCCTTTTTTAATTATGCCCGTGGTCCTATTGCTTTAAGAGTCCTCTCGACCTATCATTCTACCTAAGTATCGTTCCCAAACAACTAAAACTTTCATTGGTTTTTTTATTACGTGCAGCTATTTGTTTGTCAGAATCCTTTCATCTCAGACTGTCTATCTGTACTTCAAAGGCGTCTGCCGATACAAGAATCAGCCCTTCAAAGGATGTTTCCAGGCTAGTCGTATTATAGCTATCTCATGTCAACACCTGTTCGCCGGGGTCCAGCGTCAAGTGTCGTTGCGTTATGCAACTTTGTCGGTCATTTCTACGCTCATGCTGAACACCTGTACGCACCTCCCTTGTAATCTTAAAGCCGCTTACGCCATCGCGTCTGAATTCGGTAGACTTAATGTCTCCTTGCCAATCCTTAAGACATGACTTTAATTCCACACTGCCAGAAACTATTTTACCTCCTATCATCGTCGTATTGTCATATCATCGTCGTATCGTATCATTCTTGTATTCTTCTGTCTATCGTCATATTCTTCTTCTCTCTTCCCATTATCGTTCATGGCTGAGTCACACTGTAACAATGGCAAGCAACTCACTTTCCAGTCTGGTAGATGCCATGTATCACTAGTTCATGGCGAGCAGCTCACTTTCCAGTCTGGTAGATGCCATGTATCACTAGTTCATGGCAAGCAGCTCACTTTCCAGTCTGGTAGATGCCATGTATCACTAGTTCATGGCAAGCAGCTCACCTTCCAGTCTGGTAGATGCCATGTACCACTAGTTCATGGCAGGCAGCTCACTTTCCAGTCTGGTAGATGCCATGTATCACTAGTTCATGGCAAGCAGCTCACTTTCCAGTCTGGTAGATGCCATGTATCACTAGTTCATGGCAGACAGCTCACTTTCCAGTCTGGTAGATGTCATGTATCACTAGTTCATGGCAAGCAGCTCACCTTTCAGTCTGGTAGATACCATGTATCACTAGTTCATGGTAGACAGCTCACTTTCCAGTCTGGTAGATGCCATGTATCACTAGTTCATGGCAAGCAGCTCACCTTCCAGTCTGGTAGATGCCATGTATCACTAGTTCATGGCAAGCAGCTCACCTTCCAGTCTGGTAAATGCCATGTATCACTAGTTCATGGCAGGCAGCTCACCTTTCAGTCTGGCACATTCATGGGTATGGCTATTAACCCTAGATGACAAAACATATTTGTGGGTGATGTTTTCACTATACCACCGCAAAAATGGCTAACACTTAAATGTTACATTTGAGTTCCAAAAGTCAAATTTTCTGTGAACTTTTGCTACACAGCTGTGTGTTTACCCAAGCAGACACACAGGAATCAGATGCTGAAATAATTTCCTGGGTTATGTTAGATTTATGGCCTGAAATTCTGACACATCACGCTGTGGATACCGAATGTGTTACGTTGTCTATCCATGCGGCCATCTTAATTCTATCAATCAAGCCGTATATTTGGCTCCCTCAAAGCCTGGCTATCCCGTGCTTGATCACGCTCAGCGTAGTTGAGGAGATTTCCCTTGTCATGACAAAAAAAAAAGAGAGAGAAAATTTCTTGAAAATTGGTAAAATTTATTTAAAAAAAAAAAGCAGCCCTCTTTCTATGACACACTTGAAAGAAAAAAAATCCAACACTCAGGGGTCACCTGATGTAGTAATTAAAAAGGTATATAAGATATGGGGGGTGGGGGGATGTTTGCTCTCATTTCAAACTACCACATTTCAAGGATTTGTATTTTGAGGCTGTCAACTGCTGGAATCATAATATAGGATTAACAATGTGTGTCTTTGCTGGTGAAATTGATGTTATAACAGGAATAGATCAAGAACTAACAGACTTGGTACAATAAATAGATCAAACATCTGCTGCATGGAGATTAATGCTGACAACAACAAAACTGATGATCAATAACCCTAGGAGCATTGTTGCAACAATAATTATAGACAAAAATTAGAAGCAGTTTGACAAGTTTTAACACTTTGGATCAGCGATGAAGGCTCTCAGCTTCTAACTACAGCAGCCATTGCAAGGCTCAGACCTATTTGGAAAGACAAGAATATCACTCTTGGCTGTAGAAATGTGGCTGTTTACCCTTGTTATATGAGTTTTCCTTTAAGCTTGTAAAACATGAACACTTACATCCACCTTTAAGCTTGTGAAACATGAACACTTACAACCACCTTTAAGCTTTTGAAACATGAACACTTACATCCGAGCTATGGAAGAAAATACAAAATATGGAGATGTTATCCTAAAGTTTTGACCATCTCTTACGTGGATTGTATCACAAGTGAAAAAGTTCTCAATACGACAAGCAATCTCAAAAAGCAAAGAGTATGATGATTTATAGACTATTATGAAGAAGCACTAATGTATTCATTTGGCTATGTATCTCTATCATCTGGTATGGCAAAATCCATTCTACAAGGAACTGTGAAATGAGGGGTAGTTAGAGAAAGAGATGGCAAAGAATGGACAGGGCTCAACTGTGCAGAGTCCCAAAGAAAAGGTTGAACTAAGTCAGTCATCAGTGGTGCCCCAATGACCCCATGGAATGGAGAAGAAGAAGCAGTGGTTTATGATGAGGAACACTCTGATTTAATAGCACCAGAAAGATGACAACTTATTGTAGACATTGCTTTCAGCCATCCTTTATTTCATCATCCGCAGAGCTCATTTTCATGTTTAGCTTTTGTGAAAGTACTCTGGCCAGAATTTAGTGTGTGGCACTTGTATGCAGCCATTCTACACTATCAGCGTAACTGCAACAAAATTCAGGTTAGTGTTGATCTGCTGTCGTAACCTCATTTTTTCCCCCAGTTTTCTTTGTTTTTTCCCTAACATAAAATCATAGGGAGATGCATTTTTCATTCTAGTGTTGTAAGTATTGGGTAATCAGCTGTAAAGCCCATCAGTGGAAACTAGATCTTCAATGAACCTGTGCCAGTCTTTTAAGTTATGTTCACCTTTAAAAACCAAAGGCTAGGAAAACAGTCATGAAGAAATGCATGCCAAAGATGGATGCGTAGGACCACAAGGTGTAAAACACAGCACAATTCAAATCCTGTAAAAAACATACAGAGAGGTATGCCCTTATAATACTCTTATATTTTCATTGCAATTGTTCCTCTTTTTCTGTTCAATCTTCCTTGTGGATTGCAGAAGGCAACCCATCTTGTAAGCTTTTCTGTTGGTTTTTTTTTTTTTATAAACCAGCACAATTTCTTTCAGTTTTTGATACATCACCCCCACTCAAACCATGATTTCCCCATTAGGGTTTGGATGATCTTAATTCCTGCATTAGATTTTATTTCACATTTCATTGTTCTGTGCTAAAATTAAAACAATTATCCTTAGCATACTTCATAACTGGGGTTAAACAAGGATGTATTTTATCGCCCTTGTTATTTGGAGTTGTTATGGACTTCATAATGGAGAAATACTGCACTGGTAATAAAGGCATCGAATGGATACAAGGAGACCATTTGGAGGACCTCGACTTTGCTGATGACATAGTTCTCATCAGCAGTCAGATAAAAACGATGCAGGAAAATACAAATGAACTATTATCAATAGCCAGCAAAATTGGGCTTGAGATCAATCATGAAAAGCTTAATTCCAACAGACGACAAAATATACATAGAAAACAAACCAGTGGAAGAGATCGATCACTTTATCTATCTTGGAAGCCACATTGATCAAGAAGGGGGATACAAGCAAAGAAATTAGAATCAGAATAGCTAAAGCAGCAATGTCTTTCAGAAGCCTTGAAAAGTTGTGGAAATCAAAACTCATCAGCACAAACACAAAACTTAGGCTATTCAAATCAAATGTACTATCAACCCTTACGTATGCGTGTGAAAGCTGGAAAACAACAAGAGATATAGAAACAAAGTTGAACGCATTCGAAAATAAATGTCTAAGGAAAATACTTGGTATAGCGTGGAACGAATTAAAAACAAACGAGGAAATTAGAGAAATCGCCAATCAACCACTAATATCTTCAGTAATAAAGAAAAGACGATGGTCACATGTTGGACATGTGATGAGAAGAGATAATAACCGAATAGCAAAGCAAGCCCTCATGTGGGAAACAACAGGTAAGAGAAAAAGAGGAAGACCCAGAGAGACACTGAGAAGAACATTGATGAGAGAGGCAAGAGCAGCAGGAATCTGCTCCCTCAATGAGATAGAGCTGCTTGCACAGAACAGAGACAAATGGTGAGATTTGATAAAATATCTTTAAAAGAATTGAAAACTGCTAGAACAAAAAATCAGATAAGAGAAGGAGTATCTTTGTCTGTACCCTATGGGCCGGCTATGGCTTGAAAGGTCGATAGATAGATACTTCATAAATGTAATTATTCCATTTGTCTACATTACTCATAAATGTAATTATTCCGTTTGTCTACATCATTCATAAATGTAATTATTCCATTTGTCTAGATCGCACGACAGAACCATTTAATTGAGCGTGAAAGACTTCAAAGAGAGTCAGATTTTCTGTGTGTGATGGAAGAATCGAATATGAAGGTGTCACCGAATGAACTCAGCTCAGGCAAACTTCTGCAGTCTATCTCTTCAAACATTCCAGCAGCCCAGAACATCCAGACTCGTGTCCAGCAGTATGCAACAGCCCGCGAAAAACGTACAGAAGCGTTCCTTGCTCATGTCTACAAGAAGCGAGAAGATTACATAAAGAGTCTTTTACCATCTCGTCCCATTATGGTTACAAAACCAGTTGTAGCAACAAATTAAGTCAGAAGTATATTCATTTCCCATCTTACAAAGCTTTATTTCTCTGAGATTATAGTTATCTTGTTCTGCTTATCATTCAGATTAAAAAGAAATGATCCCACATGATAGTAGGGATTAAAATTGAGTGAAATTAGATGAAACTTGATAAACATTTGCTGTTGGTTAAACAATATTTTATGGATCAGAAAATGATCAATTACAGCTAGTTCTCATGAACAAAAAAATTGATGTGGGAACCCATTTGACACAATCATGATGTACCCAGTTACAGACATGAATAAATCCACATACAGAAGGTGATGTCACATATCCTGGCTGTAACCAAAGAGCAATTTTTAAACTGAAGTCGGCAGCTGTGTGGCATGACCTTTTTCTTCTCCAATGACACGAACAACTTGAAGCTGCTTTAATTTGGTCGTAGAGAAAGATGGCCCGGCATAATGAAGTCATTAACACACAGTGCTTGAGGAATCATTTTGTTCTCATTTCCACATCTTTGTTTGGTATCCAGTTATTATCAGGATAATACTCATTTCTTACTGCTTTGTCATGCCCATCAACATCCCAGCAGCTTCACAACAAAGACAGCTCTTCAACAAACAGTTCCACCTTTTCCCTGCCATGTTTCCCTTTTCTACCCATATCTTCTTCTCTTACATCCAACCCTAACTCTACGTTTAACTGTTCCTGTTTTCCGTTGTTCACAAATTCCTTCTCCACCACCACGACAAGAGTTTTCTATTTCATAATCCACTTTCCATCCTTGTTGATAATCTCCATCTCTGGCAGTACTTGTCTGCACAAATCTTATTTGAAAATGTTTATTGTTTTAACAAATCTTATTTGTAAATAAACGAGAAAATTCAAATTATTTGAGTACATTAGAGAAGGGATATGTTAGCTCACATCTTGTCAACTGATAAAGTTAATGAGAAAAATGACAGTGGAGTTAAAGAAATTGTGGATAGCCTAAATATGAATTATGATAAAATTATAGACACAACACTCTCAACTCTACAGCGGTGCTGAAAAATACCTCTTTATTCTATATTGGTTATAAATTGTCCGTTTGAGCCAAAGATGGCACACAAGGCAGAAATTCTGGACTATTTGTGATCTTTATTATCTTTAAGCATCAAACCTTGTACATAACTCAGCACAAGATTTGTTCTGGGCAAGATGAACAGTCTTGGCGAGGGAGCTGATGTCTGCTGTTAGAGAATGTTAGACTAATGCCAATTTCTGTCATAAATACTGACTGCTACATTATGGTTTTCCGAGCTGGATGAAAATGTGTCTTGCAGTGTACAAGTCTCAAGACTGGGCTTTTTTACTACTAAAGGGAGGTCAAAAAGTAATGCACACCAATTTTTTTCTCGGCTAATAATAAAGATAGGAATATGAAATTTTGCACACTTGGAATATGACATGTTCCAATTATGTGTACCAAATTGCACAGCATTCTGATAAATATTACGCAATCTATGAACCGTTAAAATGGAGCTTGTCAACAATGTCCGTTACAAACAACGAATTGTCATAGAATTTCTGGTTGCGGAAAAAGAAACTGTGGCAAACATTCATAAACGACTGTGTGCAGTGTACAAATGTTCTGCAGTCGATAGGAGCACAGTTAGTCGCTGGGTTCAGAGAATTAAAGCTGAAGAAAGGGTACGAGTGGAGCTGCATGATTTACCGCGTTCTGGACGTGTTGCCTCGGCTACCAGCACAGACATGTTAAACCGGGCTGATGCCATTATTCGTAAGGATAGGCGTATCACTAGTCAGCAATTGGCATTGCAGCTTACAGTCAGCAAGGGATGAGCAATCGCAATTTTTACAACTCTCGGATATTCAAAGATTTGCGCTCGATGGGTTCCTCGGTGCCTAACAAATGATCACAGAGTTCAAAGGAAAACATTCTGTTCTGAATTGTTGGAGCGTTTCGGTGTTGAAGGAGAAATGTTTTTGTCAAAAATTGTTACCGGTGACGAAACGTGGGCACATTATTATGAGCCTGAAACAAAAATGCAGTCAATGGAATGGCACCATCCGCAGTCACCAAAAAGAAAAAAATTCAAAACATCTCCATCAGCCGGAAAGGTGATGATCACTGTCTTCTGGGACATTGATGGTGTGATTCTTGTTGATGTAATGACAAGAGGTGAGACAATCAACTCGACAGCTTACATCAATACACTGACAAAACTCAAAAAATCGGTTCCACAGAGTTCGGCCTAATAAGCCATCTGCAGATTTGTTGCTTCAACATGACAATGCACGCCCTCACACAAGTCTGGTAACACGGGAAACAATCAACAAATTTGGCTGGACTGTACTGCCCCATCCTCCTTACAGCCCTGATCTGGCTCCCTCAGATTTCCATCTGTTTGGACCACTCAAAAAATTGCTGCGTGGGACACACTTTGACAATGATGAGGATGTGATCTGTGCAGTTAAAAAATGGCTACGCGAGCAGGACAAAACTTGGTACAAACGAGGCATTCATGACCTAGTTTCGCGTTGGCGTAAGGCAATACGCTTGGACGGAGATTATGTTGAAAAATAGGTAGTGTAAAGGGGATGTTCAGCTACAATCTGTGAAAATTTCACACATTTTGCCCGAATAGTTTCCGAGAAAAAAATTGGTGTGCATTACTTTTTGACCTCCCTTGCAACTACCATTCATGAAATTACAGAAGTCTATTGTTAAAAGAAGAAAATTATTTTTGAAGGAAACAAATCAAATAAGGGAGGGAATAAGTGAGTTGATAGCATTTTATTCTCTTGTAGTTGATTGGCTCTTTGTCTGCTGTGGTGACTCTATGTCTACTTCTCTTCATCGTCCACTCTTAAAGTGGGAGTAGATGAGTTGTGATATTTGTACCTTTCTGACACCAGGCTTCCTTTCCTTCTTTATCACCCATTCACTTGACTAGACTGGTTAGTCTGATTCCTGGAGCACCACTGGGAGGTGGAGTAGTCAGCTCTGTTGATATTGATGCACAAAGTCAGTTGCAAGTTGGTGAATGCTCTTAGCCCAGTTGCTGATTGACACCTTGTACATCAACTTTAAGATGGATTATCGGGCACAAATATGTCCAACCAATCTGACCTAGACCTGTTGCAGCACGGTGTAGATGCTTGGAGTTCTGGCTGTACACACACAACTTCAAGATGATTTCATTAGACCTGATGTGTGTGGTCAATCTCCAGCTTCAAGATGATTTCATTAGGCCTGGTGTGTGAGGTCAATCTCCAGCTTCAAGATGATTTCATTAGACCTGGTGTGTGTGGTCAATCTCCAGCTTCAAGATGATTTCATTAGGCCTGATGTGTGTGGTCAATCTCCAGCTTCAAGATGATTTCATTAGGCCTGGTGTATGTGGTCAATCTCCAGCTTCAAGGTGATTTCATTAGACCTGGTGTGTGTGGTCAATCTCCAGCTTCAAGGTGATTTCATTAGACCTGGTGTGTGTGGTCAATCTCCAACTTCAAGATGATTTTATTAGACCTGGTGTGTGTGGTCAATCTCCAGCTTCAAGATGATTTCATTAGACCTGGTGTGTGTGGTCAATCTCCAGCTTCAAGATGATTTCATTAGACCTGGTGTATCCCGTTAATCTCGCTTGTTCCTATTGTGTAGATGCCTGGGGTTTTGGCTGTCATGAAGGTCTCTGGTGCACACACAGAGTTTATACATAGAAAGATATCCATGACAGGCGGGAACAACAAACAATATCAGCAATAATTTCTCATATGTCAAAATACTGTGGGACTACCCACGGCAGACATTTCATGTAAATAAAGTCCTTTGTTTTATTTGCAAATAACTTTGTTTATCTGACTAGTGTGTTGGCATATCAATGACTTTGTCATCTTTTCTATACTTCATTTATTTTCCTCCCTTCTGATGTGCAGGGAGATGCAGAGGCCTAGCTTTCATTACCACTCTTATGGTGGCCTCACTTGTAGAGTTTCCTTGATGTAAAGGTTTGCTTTCTTCTCTAAGATATGCCTGTTTGGTGTGCAGTCACATGATCAGCTTGGGAATTAACTCGCTCTGCAGTCAACACATTTAGTTTAAGATGGTTCTGTGCCGACTCCTCTTCTCTTATAATTTTGTGGTCGTTCTTTTCTGTGGGGACTGGACTAGCTACAAGTGATCACATTTGGCAGTGGTAGTAGCCTAGGCCGGTGACAAGGCTTACATGTTATCTTCTGTACCAAGTCATTGTTTGTTTCACTTTAACCCTAGATTTAAAAAAAAAAAAAAAAAGTAAAGTACCCCCGTCACGCCAAGTGGCGTATAGGGAATATGGTGCTAGTGACCATAAATTTTACACACCCTTCGGCACATGATTTTCGGGGTAATGTGGTCGGTATTACGCCTGTGCCGCTTTACTTCCTCAGAAAAATCCGGTGCCCATTTAAGGCTGGGTGAACCCGGAAGCCGTCGGTTGGGATCGAACCCTACCCCTTGTCCTTTGTAGTCCAGTTCACTAACCACTGAGCTATCGCAGCTCCTTAATTCAAGATTACAATCACAAAATTAAACATTAAAAAAATCTTCAGTTTGCAGTTTCCTAAATGTTGGCGACATTTATTCAGGAAACATCAATGAGACTGCACGTTATTGTTTTCGAAATGTTGGTTTGGCGTAAAAAATGCAATTGTTTTGTGAGATTAGACTTTTCAGTTTTGGTAAGTAAATGATAGAAATATTCCAGAAATGGAACCAAAAGCTGACAGTTCAACTTCAGGCTGGTCCCTCATGAACAATTTATTACCTGTGCCCCTCAAAAGCCAGAAAGACAACAACAAACTTTTGTGCTGTTTGTAATAAGTCTATTTGTCATGGACATAATGTCCAGTTCTGTACTGACTGTGCTCCTTCAATGTTTGCATTATTTTTAAATTCATAAATCTCATTTTTAAAGTAACAAAATGTAAAATAAAAATATTTTTTTCTTAGGTTACATTTTTATGTTAGTTGTAAATGCTACGAAGGTTTATAAAATAGTTAGTTACAAGTAAGTTTCATAATCTAGGGTTAAATATTTCTGTATTATTATAATCCGTGAATATCTTCATCTGCTGTCATCATTTAGACTGGAACTCTCTGTTTCAAGTCAATTCTTTTTTTTTTAGTTTGCCATTGAGAGTGGTGTCTATCTTGGGCAGTCTTCTAATATAGGATTCTTGACACTGATGTAGTTTGGTGGCAGCTTGACTACTCCCAGTGGCAAGACAGACTGGGCTGGGTGGTATAGATGTATGACGTTGGCTTCAGGACAGGAATGACCCGAGTTCAATGCTCACCAGAAGTGGTGGTGATGTGTCAAAAATAGGAAAGCTTAATCCGTTGTTTCTTTATGACATTACCCTCCCCTGGTCTCTTGAGTAGTGAGATCCTATGTCTAGCCCTCTCAGATAGTGGCAATAACCGGAGGTTGTGTGCAAGTGCACACCTTAAAGATCCCCTGGCAGTTAAAATAAAAAAAGAGTAGGCCATAAATAAGGCAGCTGCCCAGGCAAAATTGTCAACAAAAACCTATCCAGGCCGTGCTGGAGTTCGTGCACACGGGCCAGTACTTTCCTATGATTTTTGGGGGATTGTTATTGGAGCACCTATGTATTTGTCCAGTGTGCAGTGATGAAGACCTTAACAACAAAACAGACTTCTGGCAGGTTTACTTGACTTGTATGGGATCAGACCAAAAATGATTTATGTGAAAGTGATTGTCTATATGCTTTATAGTGTTGAACTTCAATGATGATCATTTGAATGTTTAGCATCAACTTGTGAAATCTATTGGTGGTTGGTTCATCCATTTATGATGTATGAAATTAGTTCATAATAAACCAGATATTTATATATCTCTTAGCTGTCTCATTTCATTATGTTTTTTGTATGTTAAAGGACAAAAATATTTGAAGCAGGTAGATTCCAATTTAAAAAAAAAAGATTTGGTTTCAGAGTTTTAACCCTCTAAACCCAGGATCTGTTACAGAGGATGTCCAAGCTTTTACCCTCTGACAACAATACAAGGATGTCCAAACTGTTACTCTCTGACAACAATACAAGGATGTCCAAACTGTTACTCTCTGACAACAATACAAGGATGTCCAAACTGTTACCCTCTGACAACAATACAAGGATGTCCAAACTGTTACTCTCTGACAACAATACAAGGATGTCCAAATTGTTACTCTCTGACAACAATACAAGGATGTCCAAACTGTTACTCTCTGACAACAATACAAGGATGTCCAAACTGTTACCCTCTGACAACAATACAAGGATGCCCAAACTGTTACTCTCTGACAACAATACAAGGATGTCCAAACTGTTACTCTCTGACAACAATACAAGGATGTCCAAACTGTTACCCTCTGACAACAATACAAGGATGTCCAAACTGTTACTCTCTGACAACAATACAAGGATGTCCAAACTGTTACTCTCTGACTACAATACATGGATGTCCAAACTGTTACCCTCTGACAACAATACAAGGATGTCCAAACTGTTACCCTCTGACAACAATACAAGGATGTCCAAACTGTTACTCTCTGACTACAATACATGGATGTCCAAACTGTTACCCTCTGACTACAATACAAGGATGTCCAAGCTTTTACCCTCTGACTACAATACAAGGATGTCCAAACTGTTACCCTCTGACAACAATACAAGGATGTCCAAGCTTTTACCCTCTGACTACAATACAAGGATGTCCAAACTGTTACCCTCTGACAACAATACAAGGATGTCCAAACTGTTACCCTCTGACTACAATACAAGGATGTCCAAACTGGTACCCTCTGACTACAATACAAGGATGTCCAAACTGTTACCCTCTGACAACAATACAAGGATGTCCAAATTTTTACCCTCTGACTACAATACAAGGATGTCCAAACTGTTACTCTCTGACAACAATACAAGGATGTCCAAACTGTGACCTGATTTGACTAATTGAAGGGAATAAGACCAGATTCTCATCTTGAGAGATTTCTCTTGTGTTATAATAGTAGGGAGGAGTTTAAAGTGGCATTTCATGAGCTTGTTCAATGATTGTATGAATTTACCTGCCAAGACCATATTCATCTTGTGTGTATACTACACTTGTAGATTCATCTTGTGTGTGTGCTGTTTTCTTTATGCTCAAATTTACTTTTAAATAATCTCATCATCCCCCCCCCCCCAAAAAAAAAAAAATGAAAAATTATATATATATTTGTTCTTTTAGATTCATGAGGCTCTGCATAATTTGTCCCTCACCTTTACCATTTCTGGCAAGGTTTCTACCACTCAACTCATCTTTTCACATCTGCATGTATATGTAAGACTGTTATCTGAAAGTGCCCCCCTATTCTTCTCTCTCTCTATAAAAACAAGCCCCAGGCCTAGAGGTTGTTCCGCAGATATTTATTTATAACTCAACAAGGGACAAGTGGAAAAACATGTCAGTGTGCAACATAAATTCATTGTCTACTTTGGCAATCTGGGCACCAATGGGTTTGCCTGAAGTGCAGTGATGTCATTTTTGTTTCTACCAGAAACAATCATTAACAATTACTCCCAACATTCAGTCATTAACAAGAACATGACTTGCTCTACCACAAAAAAAAAAAGATGTGGCGTGCAACAAGCCAGTTTTATTTTACATTGTTGACAAGCTATTGCTGTAGACTCTCAAGCATGGAATCAAATTACTGTGCGACATCTAAGAACGTTGGCATGGCTATCAAAATGAAGAGTTCATATTGACATTCAAAATAATTGAAGGGAAGAAAGACAAAATGCATATCTTTACCAGGTTGTTAAGTATCTTCGACTAGACAAACCAAGACATGGCAACATCAAAAGTTAGACCTGTACACTAATCTGTACTATGGCCATATCTTGGCAACATCAAAAGTTAGATCTGTACACTAATCTGTACTATGGCCATATCTTGGCAACATCAAAAGTTAGACCTGTACACTAGTCTGTACTATGGCCATATCTTGGCAACATCAAAAGTTAGACCTGTACACTAATCTGTACTATGGCCAAGCTGTTTTCTCAATGTGCAAGTTTTGTCTTGGTCTCCACCACATTTTGTTCACTCTCATCTAAATGACCCAAAAATAAACTTGTAGATCTATGACTATACTTGATCCAATCTTCTGAAGTGGCACTGTTGTTTGACGCTGCTATTTTAGCGTGTTCACATTGAAGATGACATATCCAGTAGTCTGGAATACCCTTCACAAAAACAAATTCATTAACCTTGAAGACTCACATTTTCTTCTGATAGAAAGTGGAACCACTCTGACTAAATGAGGGAATATGTCGGTGAGAGCTGGAACCAAAACATCACTTTCATGAAGAAATTGCTGTTTTTCAAGGTTTACTTCATGAATTATTTGGGGTCTGGACACTGAAGATGAAGTTCATGGATTCCAAACTTGAGGAAAAGAAATGTGCAAGGTTTGCATTAAAGGTATGAAGAGCTTTGAAGTACAGTTAGATGGAAACAGAGAGTAATGCATAATCATTGCTGTCACTATGTAGATGTAGAAAAATGGACTATAATAATTGTATGTCATTTATGATCGATCATGTTTAATGTAATTATTTATGCATGTTTTTTTCTTGACATTTTTCTAGAGCCAAAATAATGAGGGTGGAGAGCCCTGGAGCTAACATGTTTTATGATAATAATGTTTTTGTTGAATTGTCAGTTCTGATGACCTATAACCAAAGTTGTAGGGAACTACTTGAGGTAAAAATATGTACAGTACAAACATTTCTGGCAATAGCTATAGGATCTTAATGTCTTTACCCACAACCAGTCTACTGACTTGAAAAACTGAAATTGTAGACAAACAAATAAGACGATGTAACACCATCAGGGACAACAAGCTGACCACCTTTCATGGTTAATAAGGTTTTAGAAGGTTCTTGTCCAAGACTTGTATGTTCAATGTTAGACGCTGGTCCATGTGTCCAGTAACTGAGCGGTATGTGGTGGTACTGTAAGCATCAACGTCTATGAGTGATGTGATCAGTGTCATCTACAGATTTAATACAATACAATATTTCAAGAATGAGAACATTTTATGTGTAAGTGGAGACAATAAAATACAGAAAAAAGCAAATAACAAACAGTGGTGTGCCCAAACTGGTAAGACAAAGGAGAGTTAGACTAAAGCCTGGGATCTAATGTCTGGTGAACAATAGAAATAAATGTGACATCATTGGTGACGGACAAAATGCTACAGAAGATTGACAGGTGGTGTCTGTGGCAGGAGGGGATGCAGCTCTTGGATGGTTCTAAAGTAAGTGCAGTAACCCAGGGTACTGTCCAGGGCATGCTGGTGTACATGGCAATGAAATAAAAGGCTCGCTGGCAGTAAGTGTGGCCTTACTCTGGACAAAGAGGACATTGTCAAGTTTGTTCTTCATTCCTTAAGAGAAGAGGAGGAATATGGGTGGGACAATGATGTACATATTGAGACAGTGAGAAGTCTAAATATGGATACAGGACCTGATTGACTGGAGTGCTTAGAGGGGGGAAAGTAGATGTATCTACAATCAACACCTTGCTGGAACAGGCAGTGGAGTGAGCATGAGGAAGCCCTGACTGCAATGAAACAGATTCCATGATTAGAATAGAGCTGTGACAGCTGGTGGATCCACTGTCTTGACTTTAAACCCTTTGGTACATCACAAATGTGTCAGATTCAAAGGTGGACTTCTATCAACTGTGACACAACACAGCACCCACATTCAGGGCTACCTGTGACACAACACTCATATTCAGGGCCACCTGTGACACAACACTCATATTCAGGGTCACCTGTGATGAAATAAAGTACCTGAGACAAAATCCTGGCTGGTTATTCAGGTTACTACCAGCTCAACCACTGTCCTGAGATGAAACCGTTAACTGAATTCACCATCAGAATAATGAACAGTAGAAATAAATGCAGTCAGGAGATTGTAACAACAAACAGCTGAACATCTAATCAACAGGGAGCTTCATGGAGAACTGAATGGCAAACCTAAACCCATGGTGCAGAACATAGTGCAACGTTTTAACAGGTACTCAATCAGGGTGGATCTAACAGACTCTAATTATGATGTTCTGTCCGTGGGGTCGATCAATTCACTTAAACAGACAGCTGTCTTCATGTGAGAGTCTGGAATCCTACTCTGATTGAGTCTTGATCACAGAGAGAGAGACCCATGTAACAAGCAGGTTAAAGCAGCAGACACCAGTCAATCAGGGCAAGATATGAAGACCAGAAGATCTTTCAGTAGTAACCCAACACTAATATCTAAAATGATATCTGGATGCATGAACACGTGGTGACTGAATACAGATAATGTAAGATACTTTGCTTAAGGGCAGGCTCTAAGTTGAAAAATGACAATTTTCGTCAAATTTTGACATTTTCACGAAAAATAAACATATTTGATTATCATAGTACACATTACAATATTAATTTTTTTCATTCTGATCTATTTACATGTTTATTTTTGTGTTTGTTTCAAGTGGGGGTGATGTTTTTCTGTTTTTTTTTTTTAAAGAATTAAATTCTGTACCTTATAGTCCAAGAGTAATATAGGATCTAAAAAAAAAGATTTTGATTGGTTGAAATTTCACTATGACCCCTACAAGATTACACTTTCAACCAATCAGATGACACGTTCTATCTTCGCTACATCTATCTATCTATTGACCTTTCAAGCCGTAACCGGCCCATAGGGCGTAGACCAAGATACACCTTCTCCTATATGAATTTTTTCTGTATCAGGTCTATGTTTCATTAACAATATCGTTTTTACGATAGCGGCTTGTTAAACCTCTGATCAACGGTTATATACCAAGCCGGGTGATGCATACTGTACTTCGCTACATACTAACCATATAATCAATATGGCGTGCACCACAGTAGATTCTTAGACGAGCTGTGTGTTTTCAAAGCTATCTATACATTTTTGCTAAGATATCATAGAGAAAAGAAAGTTAGTTAGAGCTGGCAGAAGGAAAAAACGTAAATTCTGTGAGAACCAATACACTAATAATCTGTAAAGGTCACCTACAACCTCAAGCAGCGTCACAAGTTCTGTTGTTAGTGATTGAGAGCAAGCCAGCCTGAGTGATGTGTCATGTGTGTTCATAAATAACAAACCGTTGTTGTCAGCTGCTACATCTAAACCAGGAGAAAGGTGTTTCCACACGGACCATTTTGATAATAGTTCACATCTTACAGGCTTTCGGTTCATTGATTTATGGTTGTTTATTGAATGTGTAAGTCAACTATTGTGCCCTCATTGTAAACAACCCATGGGAACAACAAACGTGACTGAGAATGAGAGAAAAAGTTCACTAGCGTCAAAATCAACTTTCATTGCCAGTGTCAGAACAAACTTGCATTCTCAACTTACAAAAAATGTGGCAAAGTTTATGAAATCAACAGAAGATTTACCATTGCAATGTTGAATGTTGTGGTCACGTCCAGAAAAGAATGGTGAGACAGCTCATGAACTTAGTGTCAGAGCTGAAGAATAAAAGATTCCAGCAGCAGGGGAAATTCTGAAAGGGATAGGAGGCCTAACAAAAAAGGCAATTTTAAACATCCAAGGACACTATTGTACTGCTATAAACAAATGTTTAATGATGTGCAACAAATGAAGGATATCTGGGCAATTTGGCAACACAGAAACAAAATTCATGATGATTGTGGCAGTTGGTGTTCTTTCAAGAAAAAACCAATTCTCAATGGAAATAAAAATGCATTCCCACTATAAGTTGCAGAAGCAATCAAACCAGTGTTCGAAACCCTAAGCAAAGAAATATTATTTAAAAATGTGCTCATGGTGTAGCCAACACAAAACACCAATGAAAGTTGTCACAACATCATTTGGCAGAAGTGTCCTAAGATGAGTTTTGTTGGACGTCAACATCCTTTGCTCGTAGTAGCTGAAGCAACTATTGTGTTTAATGATGGTGAAATAGGAAGGCCTGACATGTTTAAAAACCTAGGAATTTCATGTGGATATTTTGCTGAACTTTGCTTCAAAGAACTTGATAGAAGAAGAATTGTTGCAGCGGAAAAAGAAAGTTTACAACCAAAGTGACATAAATTGCATCAAGCAGGTTCTGATGACATTCAAGATGATTTCTATCAAGCTGGTGAACATAAATGACCAGATATAGTTTACAATTACTGTCCACACCCAGGAGTTATGAATAATTTAGTTACAGCTCTGTATTTCATCATATAGTCACATTTTCTCAAAATCATGTTTTTTGGGATGCCATTACAGTTTTCAGGTTATTTTCAAATCTAATAGGAATATTAACTTCATATTTTGTACACAGCTGCTCTAGATGTGTTTCTTTGAAATGAACCACTTTAGTATTAGCACTTTTAATATTTTTTGGACCTTGGTATATCACAGTCAGACAGTACCACACATCCTATTCTGCTTTATTTTACTCAGCATTATTAATAGTGTATTGGTGCAAAGTTTCATTGTTCTACTTGAAATAATTTTTGTTTGACACTGACATTTCTATGACTGGTGTTTCGTGTCAACATTTTTGTATATGTTACTAAAAAAAATAATAACAAAAGTAAACATATTCATACATTTTAATCAGTGCCAACCATAAATATAATGGTTGAGCTGTGTAAATCCAAAATTTCAAGAACATGCTATGAAAATTACATGTACAGTGATGTTAAGAATGACTCATCAAAAACTATAATTCTCAACTTAGCCTGCCCTTAATAAACAAACCTGATACGACACTACAATACTGCCAACTACTGGCATCAAAAGCAATATATTTATAAAAAAAAAAAAAAAAAACTAATTGAGAGTTTAGTGAGAAAAAGTTTAGTAAATCAAGACTTGATATGCTTCAAAGATTAGAAATTTATTTTTAAAAATAGACAAATGATCACTCAGAAGTATCAACAGATAATGTATGAATTCACTAATTGGTACAAATATTGGCATTGCTTTCAAGTCAATAATTAACTTCAATACATGTGTTCAAGTGATTTCATCTCAATTTACATTTTTGTTTTTAAATAAAACACTGATGCACAGTTTGTGTGTATGTATAAAACCAGACAGAGAATCTTCTAAAACATCCCGCATCTGAGGTGGTGAACTTATCCACCAAGGATAACCTCTTAGACTAGTCAGTAAAACAAATCTGAAAAGTCAACCATGTAAAATAATCGGTTGAAAATGATGATAATTGTTGCTGCACACAGCCCTACCATTACCATGAAGGAAACATCGTATGCTGAATGAGCTTGCCCCCTTTGGTGTCTGTTATTGGCATTGTGCCCGACATCATTAGCAGGCATGCCACCTGTGTGGGGAAATCGTAGCTGATTAACTGAATCCCCAGAAACTGCTTCAATCCTCTGTCTAACACCTCCTGATGTGGCCTCCGATGAATTCTGTTCCCCTTCAGTGGAATCGGTCGGCACACGAGCAGTTGCTGACTGTCTCTGGCGAAGACCCTTTGATGCCGCCTGTTTTACGTTCATTTTGAGATCTGGCATAGAGCAACTGGTGCTCCTCTCAAAATTAGATCTCTCTTCAGTGTCTGACATGTGAACAGCCAGCATTCGGGAATCATCTTCATCAACATCTGCTAAAAGCTCAGAATGGCTGATTTCCAATCCCGTAGACTCATTCAGAGATTCTTTTTTCATAAGAGAAACAGAAACATCTGTATCAGTATTCTCACTGTTGTCTGTGCTATGTTCAACACGACCGTCAATAATTGAAGCATCATCTGATTCTTGGGGCATCTCAACTCGTCTACTGGCATCTGTTTTTGGTCCTTCTGTGTTTATCTGAACAGGATCAAAAGCTTTGCTCAAAGCTTGGGAAATAGTTTCTAGATTCATTACTTGTGTGGGGTTTGGTTGAAAGTCTGTCGAATAATTTGGTCACCACCCACATCTCTCAAAAGCTTCAGGAAATCCCCTGTCTTTTCATCATTTCTATCTTGGGAAACATAAGATTCTCCAACGAATGATGACAAAGGTTCAGATCCTACCTGAACATTTTCTTGAATCTTTTCATTAGATTTTCCAAATTTAGACAATTCGCCAGCAACATTATCATTGTGTGTGTCAGTGTGTACTTCCCCTTTAGCAACGTCATTATCATGAAGCTCTGCTTGTGTGCGCTGGATCTGATCACCCTTAGCTGGACTACACTGGGAAGAAGGCAAATTGTTGGCTGTTGATGATGACACACTGGGTTGTGGCCCTGGAATCAAAGACATGTTCGCAGAGTGTGAAAGGCCCGTGTTTGGTGATGACGATGAGCTGATGTCTGTAGTGGATGGGATGTTCGATCCAGGCTTCGGAGGGTTGCATTCACCAGATGACTGTGTTGGGGGTGGAAAGGGACAAGGAAACATGCCAGCCCCTTGGGGAAAGGCAAACCCGGATGGGTAAAAATGAGAGTTGACTCCCCTACTTGCATAGTAACTAGGTGGGTATGGGAACCTTGGTATCTGGGCAGCTACACAGACAGCTTGTTCACCATAAGGTGCAAAATTAGAAGCCCAGGGGTAATAAAGGAAAGGTGGTGGTATTGCACTATTAGGAGGGCTGGACCAAGGGGTGAAAAAGTTTCCAGGATTTTGGACAGAAGCAGTTGCTGACAGAGGCTCATTTGCTTGGCCACTTGGTGGCATGTTGGTGGATGCGTTGTTAGAAGCACCATCTGCACTGGATACAGCCACTGATGGAGGTGTAGAGCTGTCTACAGCTGCTTCCGGTGCTACCTTGGTGTCTGGAGATTTTGGCTTTTCTCCCTGCAAGATCAAATGGCTCATGAGAGAGAAAAATATAATAATGTTGGAGGTAATAATAAACACATGAAAATATCTTATTAAAAGAAGGATCTTGAAGATCATGTCTACTAGATTAGATTGTCTGGGGAACAAGTGCTATTTCTTTAATTACAAATTCAATATGCTAGAAACTAACAGTGTCCACATTATCACACTCTCTCTCACACCCCCCTCCTGAACCTTCCATAAATGCTGTGAGAATATCATACCAAAGAGCTAACCATGAAAAAGATGGATTGATGGAATATTAGAAAAATGCTAGAAACCATTACAGCAAAAAGAAGAGCAAAAGAACGTAAACTATGTCATCTCTTGACACTGAAAGGCAAAATGAGGAAGAAAAGAATCAGATTTATTCACCCTGTCTGTGTAATGGGCAGGGTTTCTATTTCTTTTTCCCTTCAGATATCATGGGAGATACAAAGTTCCAGCAGCCCGATGTCATGTGACATCAAGATGTTGTTGTTACTCTCGGTTTGCTTTAGTCCTTTCCTCCTTTTCACTCTAAACATGGTGGTGGTGGTGGTGTGTGTGTGTTTGTTTGCTCTTGATACCACCAAAACGAGTAACTGAAGCGTCCACAGCCTCTCATTCACCAGCTGCTGTGGTTACTGAATGATAAGATCATCTGTGTGATTCTGCCTGGCCTCACTTCGATACCACTGCACCTAAGACCACACCTACACGTGGTTCCCCCTATTGGCACAAAGTTGGTTTTGTGTGTGACCAAGTTCCCAGCGGTATAACTGGACAGGGAGGAGGTGAGCCCCCATAGATGTAGTGTAGCCGCGAGAAGGTGGAAATCATGAGAAATAAGGGGGAGATGATAAAGTGCCAAGTGAGGGGTAGGTGAAAAGATAGCCGGGAACACAGAGCCCACAGGAAAAAATGTGAATTGTCATCCTCGGATAAAACGTGAAGTGGGAGACACAAAACTAGATGCGTAGATTGGATGGAAAATAAGAGGAAATGATTTTTGATTGGAGAAGATCCATATTTAAAGACAAGACACAAAGAATCAAGAGCTTTTTCAAGAGAACACATGTCTAGGTATAAGGCAGGCGACTGCATGTTGGTCAGCCCATAGGGGCTAACCCATAGCCCAGTAGAAATAGAGATGTTTCAAGTAGTAGATAGCTTTTGTTCCGAGAAGACACACGTCTAGGTACGGCAAGAGCAAGTATAGTTTTAGACTACTAAGTTTAAGATCTAATGAGTTTCGATTAGTTGAAATCTCTCTCTCTGCGATCAAGACTTAATCAGAGTAGGATTCCAGACTCTCTCATGAAGTCAGCTGTCTGTTTAAGTGATTTGATTGTCCCATGTTTTTCTTCCAGGGAGGTGGGTGTGGACCACATTGCTCTTCTCAGGTCTGTGTACTGGGGGCAATCCTGTAAAACATGTTTTGTAGTCATATTGTCCAGTGTACAGTGGAATAGGCTGGTTGTACCTATTTTGAATTTGGTGAACATGTGATTTCTCATTCTATTGTGGCCAGTGCATAGGCGAAGTATGATGACTTGATCCCTCCTTGATAGTTGATGGTATCCGTCCCTCTCGTTATGCTTTGGGTGTTCTCGTTTCCATTTTTCATGGTACTGACCTTTGAGGATGGATTTGGCTTCATCATAACTGAGCAGATGGTTCTCTTGTGGTAATCTCCCTCCCTCTTTAGCTAATTTGTCTGCGCATTCGTTCCCGTGTATATTACAGTGTGATGGTATCCACTGAATGACTACTCTCTGGAAGTTATTGCATAGTTGGTCCAGGGTTGTTCTCAAGTCATCTAGTTCATTGTACTTGGGGCTTTTTAGAGCTAATAGTACTAACAGAGCATCAGTCAGAATCACCAATTTATTGTGCATGTTATTTTTGTGTTGAGTAGCCAGTGTTGCAGCATCTCTGATGGCCTCAGTTTCTGCTTTAAAGTTGTTTGTGAATTTCCCAGTAGCTACTGACTTGGTAATCTCGTCCTGGTTATTCAGCATCAAGAACACACCTCCCCCTCCATTTCTGGGGGCATTTGTAGCAGAGCCATCTGTGCATATGTGAGACCAAGAGTCCTGTGGGTAGGTATTGTGTATGTGTTTTTCTGCTACATGTTCTCTTTCTGTGTCTGATTGGGTGCCTTTTTTCATGATTCCTGTTATATTTTCCTTAAGTTCTGGTATTTTGTGTTTCCCATGAGGAGACATATCAGATGGGCCCAAGGGTTTCGGTAATGTTTGGGAAAGTACAGGGTCTCCACAAATGGCGTACATATGATACTTATCAAAGAGCGAAGCACCTGCTAGTAGACAGTAGGTGGCAGGGAATGGGCCGATGTGAATCCCGCCTGACTCCACAGCCTGCAGGAATGAACACATGGATGGACATCATGTCATCAGAGCCACAGTGTGTCATGGGGGGATGAACACATGGATGGCTGTCACATCATCAGAGCCACAGTGTGCCATGGAGGGATGAACATATGGATGGCCATCACATCATCAGAGCCACAGTGTGCCATGGTGGGATGAACACATGGATGGCCGTCATGTCAGCAGAGCCACAGTGTGCCATGGAGGGATGAACACATGGATGGCCGTCACGTCATCAGAGCCACGGTGTGCCATGGAGGGATGAACACATGGATGGCCGTCATGTCAGCAGAGCCACAGTGTGTCATGGAGGGATGAACACATGGATGGCCGTCACGTCATCAGAGCCACAGTGTGCCATGGAGGGATGAACACATGGATGGGCCGTCACATCAGCAAAGCCCATGAGTCACATCATCAGAGCCACAGTGTGTCATGGAGGGATGAACACATGGATGGCCGTCACATCATCAGAGCCACAGTGTGTCATGGAGGGATGAACACATGGATGGCCGTCATGTCAGCAGAGCCACAGTGTGTCATGGAGGGATGAACACATGGATGGCCGTCATGTCAGCAGAGCCACAGTGTGTCATGGAGGAAAGTTGCGAGTCGATAAAGTAGGTGCAAATTTAATCCTGTGGTGGGAAGATTGTCCACAGGTTTCCCAGACTGACAATGCCATGTACACAAACACAAGAATATCATGCGAGCTCGGACGTTGCTTCATTCAACAAGGCTCACTCCAGACAGTGATCAACCAGGCTGGACAATGCGAACAGTTAGCTGCCGGAGGAAATACAAACAGTCAAAGACCAGGAAAACCTGGGTCAACAAACTATAAATTAAAAAAATGTTGGCAGAAGGGAGAGCGTCAGGACAGGACAGAGTAGAGAAAAGAATAAACTAAATATACTACAACTCAATATTTCTGGCCTCAAGAGCAAAAAAACAGAGTTGGCCAGAATCATGCACAAGAATCAGATCCATATTGTACTATTACATGAGAAATTACACAAGAAGATAGATACATATAACAACTGGATCCACAACAATACATGTCATGTGCGATATCTCAAGATAGTCTCTCCATATGGCAAAGCATTTATCTCAGGATCACATGTTTTTCAACCCTCAATTTTATAGCTTGTAATATGAGACATGTTAAACCATCAGTCTATTGTGATGTTTTTCATCTATCAAAGTGAGCATTTCATCTATTTTAATCTTAGTTTGAATGCACGAGTTCTCGTTTGCTCAGTTTTAAGTGGAGTTTTTGTTAATATCTGCTGCTTGTTCTTTGTCACAATGCACTGCTATTATTTTTCTTTTCTCTGTTTTGGTTTCTTTTATGGACATTTTGTGACTAAATTATTTTAGTTAAAAATCAACCTCTTTGCTAATTTGTCAGTTAATTTTTTTCATCAATGGACTGTGATGCTCTGTTGCTTGTGACTAGCTTATTCAGGATCATTTTTAAAGATGCTTAATAATGAAGGCTGGTTTTAAGGATATTTCAGTTTATAAACAGAACTGTCATCATCATCATGTGCCATACAGGTTGTCGTAGGCGATCATGTCCTTCCACAATCTTCTATCTACAGTGCATCATATCAATTCTGTTGTTGACTGTTGACCAAGCCATGACACCAAGCTATCTAGTATCTTCTCACTTTGTTGTCCACAATCTCTCTTTCCCTTTATTTAGCCAGTTGTAACCAGCTATTCCAACTTTCCTGTTCTCATGATATGCCTGAATAATGTATCTTTCTGATGTTTTTTAGAGCTCCCTTTTTTGTGTTGGCCTCTTTGAGAATTTTCTTGCTGGTCTTTTTCAGCTGTCCAAGGAACTTTCGACATTCTTCTAGGAAATCCCATTTTTTGGCCTCTAATCGTCTTTTCATTCGTTTGTCTACTGTCCATGGTTTACTTCCATAGATTAGGTTTGGCTTTATGTACTGATGAACTCTCTTTCTCACTTCTATTGACATATACTTGTTGCACAGGATGTTTTTCATAATGATGTCAATAAACAACAGAATAAAGATAAAATGAAAAGATCAATGCTACAAAAAAAAAAAAGAGAAAATAATTGACATTTAAATGTCACCCCTCAACACCCAAAGAGAATTAGAAATATGTGTCTTCACATATAAAGAAAGAAAGATATAGAAATGTTATGTTTAATACAGGGTGCAGCTAAACAAAACACACATACTGAAGGCTTTAATAAAACATGGCATACCTTAAACAGTGGTCACAATATTGGTCTGGATGGTTCTAGTTCTTCAATTGTGGCACAAGCCATTATCTGATTCACTGGTAACATTAGCTCTGCTGCTGACCACCCAACATATAATTTAAAAGTATCAGTTTCCAAAGCTATTGATATAAAATACCTGGAATGTGGAGCAGATCACACAAAGCTATTGATATAAAATACCTGGAATGTGGAGCAGATCACACAAAGCTATTGATATAAAATACCTGGAATGTGGAGCAGATCACACAAAGCTATTGATATAAAATACCTGGAATGTGGAGCAGATCACACAAAGCTATTGATATAAAATACCTGGAATGTGGAGCAGATCACACAAAGCTATTGATATAAAATACCTGGAATGTGGAGCAGATCACACAAAGCTATTGATATAAAATACCTGGAATGTGGAGCAGATCACACAAAGCTATCTGTGAAAGATGTCTCACCTGAAAAGAGATCTGAGCGGCAAGCTCCCTGGCCTCTTGGGACGTTTGGCTGGATTCAGGATTTGGCTCCAACAAAATCTCTGAGACATCCCCACAAACTGGACACTTCCAATCACGACTCCTGTAACAAAATGGCAACTGTGTACAAAAATTGTGAACTTTTTTAAAATGGGAGTTTAGAGAAGGGGGTCAAGTGCAGCTACCATGAGGTGTTCAGACCCCCCCCCCCCCCCCCCCCCAGAAATAACTTTTGACCCTACTGAAATTTGAACCAGCATTCTCCTGGTTTGGAGCCCAACAAGTTATCGATTTGGTCACTTGCTCATGATATATATATATATATATTGACAAGTGGCATATATACACACACATATATGGAAAAGTTTAAAGTACACACAAAATAATTACACAAATGTGGACTTGTAAACAGTAGGAGTTATCATGTTGCAAGATGATAGCTATGTCTGCACTAGTTAACATAGTGTTTTAAATTTCTTGAGATAACCAGTTGATCTGAGACAGGAATATCTCATACACATATTGCTGGTACTTGTAATTATCTCATACACATATTGCCATATTGCTGGTACTTGTAATTATCTCATACACATATTGCTTACTTGTATAACACATAGCTTTTCTGCCAGTAGAAGATGCTGATTTAGATTTTTAAAAATAAGATGAAGAAATTTAAGTTGAAGCAAGCAACAGGACAACAGAGATTCACGTAAGCATCTAGAAAATGAAAAAAAAAATCTATAGACAGAATTCCTTAACATTTAAAGAAACATGTCTAGTGTCAATGTTTCCGCCATTTTCAGGTCAGTGTTTATTTGAGAATAGTTTGTGTTTTGTACATGAAGAAGGCTGTTGCTGAAATGTTTGTCTCATCCCTCTTTAGCTGCTGTATACCATTTTATGTTTATTTAACATTTATCTGGGGTTTCTGGTACTTTGTGTATGAATGTTTACTGTGGACAATAAGCACTTTTTTTCAATGAAGAATGACACTTACTTCTTGGCAAGTGTTTTACGTTCTTCAGGTTTGTAATCAAGAGATCCAATAGCCCCGCTTGGGTGAGTGGGCATGAAACCAATGATTGCCAGCAGTGCTGTCCGAACTGATCACAAATACAATTCAACATGTGATAAATTAGTTAAAAGTAGGATTAATTAGTTTAACATGTAATTAATTAGTTAAAAGTAGGATTAATTAGTTTAACATGTGATTAATTAGTTAAACGTATGATTAATTAGTTTAATGTGTGATTAATTAGTTAAACGCATGATTAATTAGTTTAATGTGTGATTAATTAGTTTGTGTGATTAATTAGTTTAATGTGTGATTAATTAGTTAAACGTATGATTAATTAGTTTAATGTGTGATTACTTAACATAACATGTGATTAATAAGTTGTCCTCTCCCAACCATAAACAGCAACGGATCACAAACTGGGATAAAAGCATTTGAACTTTCAATCAGGCACAACATAATAGACCAACAGATAAACATAATATTTTGGGCTATCATGTAACAGGTATAGCTAGCACAAGACATAAAAGACACTGATCATATACGCCAGTAAATTCTTGTAACAATTCTCATGCACTCAGAAAACTGAAAGAAATACTCTCAAAGCTGCAGCGCAGACTTCCCGCGAACAAAGACCTCAAGTGGGCATGAAAAATTGATGCTTATTTAATATCTGACTGTCCAGGATTCACTCCTCTATGTCAAGACTGACTTTATATAACAATGTTTGCATTCGCCAGCTTTATATCTCCTAGCTATGTCCCTAGGGACTGAATTTACCAAGATTAACCCCAGCCCCCATATATAACAATTAAGAACCCTTTTTTTAATCTCCACTGACAGAGAAGGGTTGTGTAATATCTGTCCATTCTTCTTATATATAATCCACACATGTGCGCCCACACACTGAAAGAACATGAACAAATGTCTACACACTTGAACACTTTCTCAGACTTTCCATGACATCTTTGGATTTTTCAACAAATGAATCAAATTATGGTATCAATACTGTTCTTCCTAAAATGTTGTTTGCTCATATGATCATTACCATCGAAGATATTCAGACTCAGAACAGGCCACTGTGGCCTCAGAGCACACCTACATAAGATAGGACTCAGTGGCTTTGCAACATGTGACTGCATCACTCTCAACACCCTAAGAACACAAACATGGCCCACAGAAACAACCCTACAGGACTGCAGCACTCAACACCCTAAGACCACAAACATGGCCCACAGAAACAAGCTATGTGGAAATGGTGACAATTTACTCATGACCCAAGCTGATCTATTGAAATGTACAGCAAAAGCTGATCTCTGAAGAAGAAAAAATACATGATTTTTAATATCAGCTAAGTAGGACGTTTTAGAGGGAAAAAATTACCAAAATCTTTTACTACTTCAAACTGGCAAGCAAATAACAACAACCAATCAGATCACTGTATTCTCAACAATAGAAAAAAAGTAGACTTACTAGACCAAGATGGCTGCCATGACTCAGGATGGTGACCAGAAATGCTCAAGCAGATCTTTTTATTTGTTTCAAAGCGACCATTTGGCTAAAGTGGAAGACCAGAGCACAACAAGTTTTAAATAACCAGCAACAGGTGGATAGAAATATATTCAAAATTCATGTGAACTCGACGTCATAAATCTACATTGTCACCAATTTTAGCACATTCACTCTTTACGCGTTCAATCAAGTGTGTTACATCTTGTGATTTTCATTGAGTTCACCTTCTCCTTTAGCTTACCCCAGAAATAGAAGTCATGGGGCTATGGTCAGGTGAATGAGGAGACCACTCCACATGACATCTTCCAATTCTTCTTCTTCTACATTTTTAGCTCCCAGTGGAGCATAGGTCTTCAATAAACACTTTTCAAGTCGTTCTGTTTTTTGCCATTCTTTTAAGATCATTCCATGTCTTCCCCATCATCTTCATCTCTGCCTCTGTCTGTCTTTTCCAAGAATTCCTTGGTTTTCCTCTTTGTCTTTTCCCCTGGGGATTCCAAAAAAGAGCTTGTAATACTCTCAGTTGGCTTCCGAAGTGTGTATCCTATTCATCGTCTTTGCTGTATCACTTTTTCCACCTGTATTTGACTGGTACATTTCCATAATTCTATGTTAGTGATTTTGTCCTGCCATTTCCAACCTTTTATTCTGCGTAAGCATCCATTAATGAAAGTCTGTATCTTCGTGATTGTCAATTTTGTTGTTCTCCATGTTTCACAGCCATATAATAGGACCAACTTAACATTTGAGCTGAACATTTTTATTTTTGTATTTAACCTAATCTCTTTGGATTTCCATATGTTTCCCAGTGCAATGAAAGCTCCTCTTGCTTTTTGATATCCTTATTTTGGTATCATTATCTGTTCCTCCCTCATTATCTATCTATCTATATCACTGCCCAGATATATGTAAGATCTTCCAATTCAGTTAGGGAAATTGTCATTCAGCCAATCTCTGTATTTTTGCCTGTGTCCAGACTTTAAGGACACCCTGTATATAGGGCCTTTGGCATCTTGACAGATGGTTGGTAGCAAGCAATCATGACAAGTCAGTGGTTTATTAAATATTAGTGTCTCAAGCTGGATGCTGTTTTGCTGAATAACTTGTGACTGAATCTGCCAATATTGGATAGACAGATCCAACCGTAGAATGAACAAGATGTAGTTGTGATGCCTGGCTTCATCTTTCACTTGTGCCTTTTGTTTTCTAAATTTGACACTTCCTTGAATGTTGCTGTGCCTTTTTAAAATTTATTTTGTTCTCCATGTGTGACGATCTGCAACCAGATTTTTCCCAGTTTCTCTCGCTGATAGAGAATTGATGGATAATAGTCAGCTATAAAATTATAAATTGTGTGATCAACTGATTTCATGATGAAGTGATGATAAAACATGAATAAAATCCTAATAATTGGTCAGTATGTCTGCATGTCAAGAGGTAGGGTTTGATCCCAACCGACAGCTTCCAGGTTCACCCAGCCTTAAATGGGTACCGGATTTTTTTCTGGGAAAGTAAATCGGCATGGGCATAATACCAACCACATTACCCCAAAAATCATGTGCTGAAGGTCTGTAAAATTGATGGTCACTAACACCATATTCCCTATACGCCACTTGGCGTGACGGGGTTCTTTACTTACTTTACTTTTATGTCTGCATGTAGTGGTTGGTAAAGTGGTGACAGCTTACAAAAAAAAAAGAAACACAACAAAATACTGATGTTTTAGCCTACATGTGGCCTTATTCAGAAAATGAGGACACTGGTGATGACTGTCAGTCAAATGTGGATGTAATGAGATGTGACAGGGGGAGGGTAAAACAAAAACAACCAGTCACGTTTTTATACAAAGAAGCCTGATAGGAGTGGAAGGTTACATCTGGAGGTGTTAATAGCGGTCAAGAATTAGACAGGTAATGGTTGAGATAGAGAAGTGTATACTAGGGCGTGAAAACATGAGCAAACAATGCCAGATGTGTCTCAGGTAAACAAAGGAATAAATACGGTGTATGAGGGGATAATGGAAGACTGTAAACATGGGGAGCGATCTACAAGGAGGGAAGGGATGGTAGTGTGACTGAAAGAAATATAATAGCAGTCATATGGAAATGGAATATAAAAAAAGATTAAAGTAGTACTGGAATATACAGTGAAAGTGTGCAGTACACTTGATTAAAAAAAAAAGTCCTTGCTATCAGCTTTACTGCAGCACTGTATTTATTTGCCTGTTCCCCATGTTTGTATATACATGATTAGAACTTGTTTGAAGTTGAATCTTTACAAAAGATGAATGTGTTTCGAGGCTATAGGAACAACAAAACTGGCAAGTGTACAATGAGAGAGTACAATCCTCCCAATCATTTGGGGTAAACAAATTATGGCAGACATTAGAAGACTTCCTGTTTGATCCATGGAGACAACTCATCTCTTTATTTAATCTACTGATGGAAATCACATGGAGACAACTCATCTCTTGGTTTAATCCACTAAAGGAAGTCACATGGAGACAACTCATCTCTTTGTTTAATCCACTAAAGGAAGTCACATGGAGCCAACTTATCTCTTTGTTTAATCTACTAAAGGAAGTCACATGGAGACAACTTATCTCTTTGTTTAATCTACTAAAGGAAGTCACATGGAGACAACTCATCTCTTTGTTTAATCTACTAAAGGAAGTCGCACGGAGACAACTTATCTCTTTGTTTAATCTACTAAAGGAAGTCACATGGAGCCAACTTATCTCTTTGTTTAATCTACTAAAGGAAGTCACATGGAGCCAACTTATCTCTTTGTTTAATCTACTAAAGTAAGTCACATGGAGACAACTTATCTCTTTGTTTAAACTACTAAAGGAAGTCACATGGAGACAACTTATATCTTTGTTTAATCCACTAAAGGAAGTCACATTGCGACAACGCATCTCTTTGTTTAATCTACTAAAGGAAGTCACATGGAGACAACTCATCTCTTTGTTTAATCCACTAAAGGAAGTCACATGGAGACAACTTATCTCTTTGTTTAATCCACTAAAGGAAGTCACATGGAGACAACTTATCTCTTTGTTTAATCCACTAAAGGAAGTCACATGGAGACAACTTATCTCTTTGTTTAATCTACTAAAGGAAGTCACATGGAGACAACCAATCTCTCTGTACGATCTACTAATGAAATCACAGTTAGAATTTGAGGACAAGCGAGACATACAGAAGCTCATTAATGAATCTGGAGAAAATTTGAACAAAGTATGACACAACTTGAAAGAGCACTTGAATTTAATATATAAGGAACCAACGTGGTACATGAGCCCCAACACTAGCATTCTTCATCATCTGCTGAATGAGACAGTATACCTATGGAGTGTTTAAAGTGCAATAAAGATACATTTGTTAATGAAAATTAAAAACTTGACACATTCTGATTAATTTGAACTTACAGAAAATGGCAGTGTGAAAACAGTTGGACTTGTTAATAGTTGGAGTTAAGCATCATGTATGTCACTGTTACAGGCTAAAATCTAGAAGATCTCCAAGTCACACTTAGCCAGATAAACTATCACAGTTACAGACCAAGATCTGTAAGACCTCAACTTTACACAAACTCACAGTTAGCCAGATAAACTATCACAGTTACAGACCAAGATCTGTAAGACCTCAAGTCTACAAACTCACAGTTAGCCAGATAAACTATCACAGTTACAGACCAAGATCTGTAAGACCTCAACTTTACACAAACTCACAGTTAGCCAGATAAACTATCACAGTTACAGACCAGGATCTGTAAGACCTCAAGTCTACAAACTCACAGTTAGCCAGATAAACTATCACAGTTACAGACCAAGTTCTGTAAGACCTCAAGTCTACAAACTCACAGTTAGCCAGATAAACTATCACAGTTACAGACCAAGCTCTGTAAGACCTCAAGTCTACAAACTCACAGTTAGCCAAATTATGCTTGGAGGTTTCATGGGGTAGTCTACTGGAAGGATAATTCGGCCATGGTAGACTCCACCTTGAAAGTCTGAGTCCAGGGGTCCACGAATTGTAAAGTGCCATTCAAACAGGTTGTCCTTGTGGAGAAAATAACATTTTAGTTTTATTTAGGGACAAATATTTCATGTAGTAGTAGTATAACAGTAGCTCCTTCTCACGTTCAACCAGGTGTTTTTGTGAGGGAGTTTTCTCCCTTCCTTACTGGTGTTGAAACAGCTTAACTCCTTCAGTACAAAAACTTATTATCAATGTAGCTACAGAGATTTCAGAGACAAAATTTCTCATGGTTTTAAATATAAATCTACATGTTTTATATTTATCTAACACTTAATGTATTCATCATCATTGAGTGCTGTCTCCACATCTAAGGTCGGCTACCTTGGAGTGCTATTCCGCTCTTTCTCTTGCTTTGATAGTGCAGATTGTCATAGGCTGACTTGTCCATCATTTGATTTCTCATCCATGTTAGTCTTAGTCTGCCTCTGTCTCTTTTACCTTGTATTTACATAACATTTTATATATGAATTTGTAGATAACTGAACAAGGAGATAGATTTAACCAATACAAAGATGATACAAGATACGTAAAAAGAGTACTGTTTGAAGATGGTTTACACGAATCAAATGACAGTAACGCACTCTGTGGCTAACCAACATTAGCATGATGTACAGTGTGTCGAAATACATGGCGTAAAGAATGTGTTAATGATTCTCACTCTGGCTAGTATTCTGACCTCTTGGACAGTCAACATGTATTGTTGCAAATTATCTTCAATGTCGTTCCACATTTTTACTTGCTCTTTCTCTTGGTCTATACCCACTTATTAGCTTAATGAATGCCCAGGATGGTGAGGCATTCTTTTGATGTGGGCACAACCATTTCAATTGTTGCCTTTTGTATTTCATGCAAAACTGGCTCAATATTCAAACTTTTTCTGATGGCCTTATTTCAACAAATATTTCATGAAATATTAAAATTAAGATAAAAGTTACACTAAACAATGAATCTCCTAAACTCTGACAATTTCAAATTCATTAAATGAGCACATTTGTTAAAATACACATCATCTTTGTTTTTTAGCACATTCCAATGGGTTCTACAAATATATATGGCCAACCCACATCTCAAAGATGAAATTAACATCTGCACTAGGCCGGCCAGATTACAGCTCTGGTCACTTCAACAAAATGTAACCAAAAACAAGCCACTGGTGTTGTATCAATACAAACCAAAGAAAGCCACTGGTGTTGTATCAATACAAACCAAAGAAAGCCACTGGTGTTGTAACAATACAAACCAAAGAAAGCCACTGGTGTTGTATCAATACAAACCAAAGAGAGAAAGAAGAGAGAGAAAGATTTTAAAAGATAAAGTTAGAAACTAAAGGATTCCCTCAAGGTCAGACTAATAAAAACTGTATCTTGTATAAAACAATTGACAATAGGCACAGACCCACAGATTCAGGAATCAATAACTGAATCTATCAACAACAAAAGCAAGACCTTTACAAACAATTCATGGTGTTCTCTTCCTTCTAGATATTCCACAGATAATCTCTGCCTTTCTTCTTTCCACTCAATAACCTCAAGGCCTCACACAGCTTCCCACTATGCCTCTGTGTGGCTACCTGGACTGATTCAGTACCACCAACTGATCCAGTGCCACCAACTGATCCAGTACCATCAGCTGATCTAGTACCACCAACTGATCCAGTACCATAGACTGATCTAGTACCACCGACCGATCCGGTACCCAGACCCTAGATGCATGAGAAAAAAAAAGAAAAATAACCTCTGCAAAGTCTGACACTTACAAGCTCATCATCATCATCAAGTACATGCCTGCTGACGTAGGTGATCATGTCTCACCACAACTTTCAATCTCAACAGTTATTTATCATTTCTGTTGTTGACCTTCTGCCAAGCTATTCTCTTAAGCTGTCTGGTATCTTTTCTCTACTTCCCTCTATCTCTTCGTCCCTCGATCTTCCCAGTTGTTACAATATATTCCAGCTGTTCCCTTCTCATTTCATGGCCAAAAATGATACTGTTTCTTCCTAATATTGGAAATTAGCTCTCCTTTTTGCTTTGGCCTCTTTCATAATGCTTTTCGTTACTCTTTTTAGCTGTCCATGGTATTCAACATTCTTCTGTAAAACCACATTTCTACAGCCTCCAGTGATTTTCTTGTCTGTTGTCCTATTGTCTATGATTCACATCCATATGTTAAGACTGGCTCTACATAACATTTAAGAACTCTTTTTCTTGTTTCTATTGTCAAAAATGGATTGCACAGTATCTACCTCATTTTTTGGAAAGCTGCTTTTGCCTGAGTCATTCTGCATCTCACCTCTGTTGTACATGTTCCATCTGAGGTTAACAAAGTTCCCAAATATTTAAATTCATTTACCTGTTTTAATATTGTTCCACTTGTCTTTATTGTGCTTCAAGGTTTAGTCCTTTTCTTAGTTGCTACAGTTATTTCTGTCTTTTTACTATTAAGGCTGACCCCTTTATGTTTGCTTTCCTTCACTATAATGTCTACTTACTAAGATTGCCAAATGTGGAGAGTCTAGAATTACTGCCCCATGTGCTGTCTTTGGATCAAAATGATAATAAATAGATAGATTACAGCCCAGATATGATCACTTGCTATTTGGGTCATATGCATCTTCACTCTACAATTAGTAATGCATGAGAAACAGCATCTTTAAGCAAAATAAAATACCTCCAGGGGTTGTGCAAAGTACTGATCTGTTGGTTCACACAGCTCCTGTGCTTCTCTCATCAACCGTTTGACAGCTGTAAAGAAGGAAATAAAACAGAGCTATATGTGTGTGTGTGTGTAAATAAAGCTTTTGTGTGGATTTTGGGAACAGGAATGCAAACTTTGATATCGTCATATTTTTTTTTACAATTTTTCTGTCAGAATATTTCTGCTAACTAAAATAAGTAAGCAAAAAGTGTTCAAGAGATGCAATCAAGTGGAGACAATGGACCTGAATAGGTTGTGTGCTGAGGAAAGATCTATAACAATCACATGGAACTGCCATTTACTGGAGTCCAGAATGGTCACAAAAAGAAGTTAGGCAAAGTCTGGTAGAAAACTGTGGAGGCAGAGATACACAGTTTAGGCCAGACTTTGGACACTGTGAAGAATGAAAAAAAAGGGAGAGGAGGAGAGGGGCATGCAAGGTGTAGAAATGTTCTTGTTGCCACTGCAAGGCATGCTAGCCACTGGTTCATCATCTAGAGCTAGAAAAAATAAAGTGGATTACAAAGCTCTGATTGTTATCAACAGAATATATATATATATATATATATATATATATATATATATATATATATATATATATATATATATATATATATATATGGCCTTTTCATCTTATCAGACAGTAAAGTGGAAGCTATTGTGTATTTTTTGGGGGAGGTTTTTTTTTGTCGAACAGCTTCTCTCGTGGCTAATTCCACCAATGTTTGACAAATACACACGGCCACAGAATGAACAAGTCAGGCCCACTGATCCACAGGGTTTCCCATCTTTTGTCTTTCATGTTTTGCCATAGTAAAAGCTCCAATGATGTTACACCATTCCTTATACATGCTCTCCATGATGTGCGATCACTAACTAGATGTAACCAGCCATTTTCACAGATAGAGAAGTCATTCAGAGATGATTTACAAATATCTCTATGTATAGTTTAGGTCTGCCGATTTGTCTTTTTCCATGTATTAATTCACCATATAGTATTTGCATAGGAGTACAGTTTTTTTTTCCCATTCGCTGGACGTGCCCCAGCCATTGTAACCTTCGGCTTCTGAGCATTGACATGATTGTTAGGGTCTTAGCATGTTGCAGGACAGTTAAGTTGGTTAGTTTGTCCTGTCATTTAATGTGCATTATTCTGCGGTGACATTGCAAATATATTATATATAAATCTATTGTCCTCTCGAAGTGAAAATGGCACAGGGCAGATATTCTAGACACTTGTGTTCAGTGATCTTTCAAGTGTCAGACCTTGCACAGGATCTGCAATGTGTCTTGCCATATGGTTCTGTTCTGGACAAGTTGTTCAATCATGATGAGGGAGCTAATGTCTGCTATTGTTATCTTTTGCCTCAGTGTTCTTCCTCATCACATGGCCAACATGTGACCACCTACTTCTCTTGATTATAGTTGATATTTTTGATGTTTTATCATTTCTCTTAATTCTGCACTAGTCTTGAATTCATTCCATGGTACAAAAACTATTTTTCTCAGGCATTTATTTTCAAAATGTGTCCAGTTTATTTTCTATTTCTTTAGTTGTTTTCAGCTGTGCAAATATATATATATGTGTTTTATGCACTGGTCAATGTGAGAATCACAAGCTTTCCTTCCAGTGAGCTCTAAATGTAATAATTTCTTTGAGGAAATTATTTTGGTAATTTATTGCATATAATATATATATATATATATTATATATATATATATAATATATATGATATATATATATATATATATATATATATATATATATGATATATAGATATATATATATAGTGAGAGAGAGAGAGAGAGAGAGGGGGGGGGGAGGGAGAAAGACAACAAAAAGATAGATTTTGGATCAAATCTTTTAACACTTAGTGGACACTTGCTAAAACTATGTTTTTATAAACTCATTTTTCAACACACACTTTTTACAGATGACACCTGTTACAAATTTATGGATAACAGGTTAGTTTTCATTGCTTGATAAGTATAACAATGGTACATGTTCAAGAATGGCTCCTTATTTTGTTTCCAAGGTAAGGATGGTCTCTAAAAAAATGACATGTGAATGACATGAAAAAAGTAGTATGCAAAATGTGCTGTAATGAGTCTAGTCTATTCATGGAATCAGTTCCTTGCAGCAAATAAATGCTTATTTCCATATCTGCTCCCAGGCCAATACCAGCATTTTTGTAAGCGTATGCAAAATGATTGTTCCTGTAAGGTGTTGATTGTAGATACATTTGCTTTTCCCACTAAGAATTCCAGGTCAACCAGGCCCCTTTCCCCACCTTTAGGTTCCACGTCTCTCAATGTCTACATCATTGTCCCACCCTTCGCCCCTTTCTCTTAAGGAGTGAAGAACAAGTTGGCGATGTCCTCTTTGTCCTGAGTAAGGCCACGTTCAGTGCCAGTGCTGCAAGCAAGCCTATCAGCTATTTCATTGCCATGTACACCAGCGTGCCCTGGACAGTACACCCTGGATAACACACTCACTGTAGAGCCATCCAAGAGCTGCATTCAATCCTGCAGCAGACACTGTCTGTCAATCTTCTGTAGCATACTTTGCTAGTCAGTTACCAAGACGAGTGATCCATATTCTGTGTAACCAGCTATGCTATCGCTACCATTGCTGCTTCTATTTCCATTCAAATTCTGACACTGTAATGCTACACTTTTGCCAGATTCCCTAGAAACTTCTCTGCCATGTTGGCGTATCAACAAACCCAAACTGCTGTGCTGTCCGTGGGATACGAAACCATTCATGTAGATGAATGAGTCCTGAGGTAATGAGTACAATACATAAAACAAAAAAATTTCCTCACAGAAATTATTACGTTTAGAGCTCATTGGAAGGAAAGCTTTGTGATTCTCACATTGACCAGTGCATGAAACACACACTAAAATGGATGTTCTGGAGGTGTTGTAGTTATTACAGACGTCATTCCAGACCTGGCTTTAATGTACTCATCACAATATATCAAAGTTTTTAACAAAAGAGTTGTTACAGACCCCAAAATCTACCTAAATAAAGTATCTTTTAGAATGATATAGGGCACTCTCATGATGTAGAAATGAAGGAGAAAAATCACATTTCTTTGCAGATTCTCTTCAAATGTTATTGTCTCCATTATTTTTATTTATTAAACAATATGCATTGTATTGACTGGTATTGCTTTTTTTTTCTGTTGAGCTGGTTATAATGCATTTATTATGGAAAAAAGGACACATGATCACATCTATATTACCATTCTCATTAAGGTGAAGACTAGACTTAATGAAACTGCAGGAATGGAATTAATTGTGGCCAGAAGAACTGGAGGGAATGAATGATGGAGGAGAAAAGGAGTATTGAACTTGTGAGCTACTGAAACGATCGCTTTCTTTTTATCATTCATATTTGGGTTAGGGGAAGAGAGTCCCAGTAGTGGTTGGAAGGGAACGCGACAGAGGTGAGGTAGTAAGAGTAAGAAGACATGATTTTGTGTGACATGAACTGAACAGAAAATCATTAAAATATTGTTACTTATTGTAACTTTCTTTTCTTAAAATGATAAATAAAAATATCATATCGGATCGACTCTAAAACTGTTTCAAATTGCCTACCAGAGTACAATTACTATAAATAATGATAATGTAGGATTGTAGTTAAGTAATATAGTATATAGCTAGCAGGCTTGCTTCTTTCTCACTTTCTGTCACTTTTATTTTCATCTACGTGACCTCTCTACTAATTCTCTTTTTAATTTAACACAAGACAAAGAGAGAGAAAGAGAGTGCCTATTATCAGATTGTAACTTCATTCAAGGACGAACACAATCACTTGTTTTACTGTATTTTACACTAAGTACGGACTTTCAAGTTCAGATGTAATTAGTACAGTACACAGTAACACAGTTGAGTTTGTTTACTCAGCTCAATCAGGTTCCTGACGATATATAATAAATAATAATAATATAACTAACTCATTAACTAACTGAACTGAGTCTTACATACCTGGACTTCTAGTGCTATACCGTCCTTCCATGATAGAACAACCGTGAATTCACAAGAAGATAAGTTGTCGTCGAGTGCTACCTGCAACTTTCGGTGGAGCTATTTATGCAAGCCGCTGTTGAGCAACCAGCCGCAGAACATCAATTGTTGCGTGATTGTTGTGTGTTCCCCTACAGACGTGGCCGTCCATATTCCCACCGACGTATCTATACTAAACGCTTTTTGATTGGCTAATTCCAGTTCCGGGTCAGGCCAAGTTCCGCGCCGTCTCCGCATCCAGACTGCCTGAGTGTCAAGCTGTGGAGCTCAGCTCAAATGTTTGACTTTACATGCAATATGCACGAAATAGCATGCAGTAGAGCTGCAGAAAATATATAAAATTAACATAAAATGGTATTAGCAGATGAACCTAAAGAGAGACGAAACAAACTACGACGGTTTCATCGAGTGCAATACAACAAATTTACAGCACGTTCGGCGGGCAAAATAGTCAAGGAAGACAGTGGTGCATACGTTATGGCCACGAGTAGCATAACGATGTAGGTGGAAAACTGAGTCACAAGACTACACCCACGCCTGTATACTGAGTGATCCGATGAGCGCGATAAGAAAAGTGGAGGCGGGTTTTGTACGCATGCAATGGGTGGAGTCATTGCAGAAGTAAAAAATACGTAAGGTCACCTTTGTCTACGTCCCAGGACATGCGGGAATATGGGGAATTGAAAGAGCGGACAGGTTGGATAGCTGTGCTATTGTTGAGGACGGTCAACCAATGGATCGGGCGGACATCATCAATGCCCTCCGGGAAGTGGGAAGGACACAGGACTTCGACAACCATGAGTCCACGTCACTCAATCGGATGAAAGAGAATTAAAATAGGCACAGCCAGAAAAAAAAAGAAACTTAGTGGGCGTGTAAGAAGACTAATCAACCAACACATAACTGGAGTCGTCAGTCGCTGGACACTGTGAGACTTGCTGAGGAGGGGATCTGAGCATCTATGGACATGTTCGGAGTGCAATAATGATGACCCGCAAATAACTCAAAAACAATACAAGTATAAATACAAAAACACATACAAAAGGCAAAGCAGTGGTGTTAGAATTGAGACAATTCATCCAAGAAGAAATTGTTCATGAAGTCAGCATATTTAGGGAGGCTTAAGCTGGAGTCGCCACGACAAGGTCGGAGACAAAATTCGATCAAGACGTGAGCAACACATCTCACCTGATCTACATGGTTTCCTCAGAAAATCAAACTGACTAATGAGGCGAGAATCCTTGATGGTCACGCTATGGTAGAGTGATAATGAAGACCTAGAACTGTATGATAAACAAGTTTCCAGCACAATTCGGGCTATAAAATCACTGCAGCCCGCCACTTCTTCACCGCCATCATCCTGAGTCCAAGATAGGAGCTCAACACTCTTGGCATCAAAAGAATAGCATCAACCACATATCATTTACAAACATCTCATTAACTTTTTAGACTATGTTCTTGTTAATCTTACCGTACAGTGATTAAGAATTAACTACGGTTTGTATGAAATATTGTTAAAATATGAGTAGGGGCCAACTTATGTTTTTTTTCTGTTGTTTATTTGACATATTTTCCGAGTGCTGTAAACATACCTCTTCCTCTGAATTGATTATGTTTACTGTGTGTGTTTAAAATTATCATGACGTTTGTCCATGCCAGCGAGTGTCAAACTTACAATAACATTTCACTCTAAGTTATTTGTAGTCTTACATTGCATTGATTAAAAGGTTTGTTTATTTAAAATTATCATTTGTTTTTCCTTTATATTCTTTATAGATTTATGCAAGTAGTACTTTAAGTTAACCATATATCTGTTTAAAGTCTGCATCATATATGAAGTTCACATAACTGTTGTTCCCATTAACTTCATATGTTGTTCTGGTTCTCCTGTTCCTACCCTCTCCCAGAAGTGTATAGTACAATTTATAGCGTGCTCGCTTCACAAGAGTCAGTTCCTCATTCAATTCTTTGCAGGAATATATATTTTTGTATTAAAATTACATTTTTAAAGAAATATTTTGTTGTAATCTTTATTGAATGTTGGATTTTATCAATATTTAAATTATATAAAATATTGCATGGGAAAACCCATTTTAAAAATAATTTTCTTGTTATCTTTGCTCATAGAATGTACGGTTTTCTCAATATTTAAGAAAAATTAAGAGAATACTCATCACTATGCAAACACCAATCAAAAGCTAGACCCATTTGACCCGAGCAAACAACTAACACGAAGAGATTAAAGTCTGATATTCAGACTAAGAACAGGACACACCCCTTGTCAATCAACATGTAAATGGTTGAAGCCCCAAATTGCAGCCACTTGTTTTCAAATAGTGGATCAGCTCCCCCCATTGCCATTAACTTCCAACACATTCCTTGACTGAATGTAAACATCAAGACATCTACAACCTTCTCACTGCAAACGTAACAACAATGAACTTGTCAAATTCTTTATTTCGTGCTTTTAAACATTTACATATTTACATAAACATTCTTCTAGTAAACCGGATTTCATTATCATACAATAACATTTACAGAACTTTGACATGGTTGCCACACAGACAGTACATAACATATCAGCCAAATTGACAAATGTATATATTAATATAAAACATACCTGCATAGTATAGACAACACTGACATTTGGAATAAATAAAGTATTGAGAGTATTCTGATGAAACTGCCAGACAATGAGATACATGTAATCAACTTGAAGATACTTTCTTTGCATGAGAACAGACTGTTGCTCATAAAACCAGCAAATATAAACAATCTATACATAGACTCAAGCTTTTAGCTATTGTGCTTTCTTTGTTATTTTGGGGTCTAAAGGGAAGGCATTCTGGACTGATAAGACAAAAACAAAACAACTGGAGATTTGTTTTTATTTCAACCAAACTGAATAATAGTTATAGGTCCTACTAAACCCAATGTTTATGATATCATTGTTATATTTTATATATCTCCCAAGGTAGTTGTGCATAAAATGCTTTCAACATCTAGAGATCCAAAGTTCTCAGTAAATTAACAGAACTTAACATGTTCAACTTATGTGTGATACCAGTTCTAACTGTTGGACGTGAAAGTTAGAAATCCACCCAGACTTTAGATAGGAAATTAAATGTTTTTGAAAACAAATGTCTGTGTAGGATCTCAAACATAAGCTGAAAAGAATACATTTCAAATGAACAGAAAAGAGACGAATCAAAACAGGAATATGTGCTGAGCTTTATAAGAAGAAGGTGTTGGAAATACATCGGTCATGTGCTGAGAATGAATCAAGAAAGACTTCCCCGTCAGGCATTCATGTGGAAACCATCTGGTAAAAGAAAACAAGGCAGACCAAGAGAATCACTATGCAGAACAACGCCTAGGGAAGGTTCAACCATGAGACTAAAAAACAACCAAGAACTAGAAGCCAATTGTCAATCGAGGAGAACTATGACTTCCACCCTATGGGTGGAAGCCCGAGGTCCGGGTCTTCAGCCCGAGAGGAAAACAAAGGAATGAAAGGTAGAGATCAATAATATGCTTGGGTCTGTGTAAGATGTCACAGTCCATCATTACATAAATAAACAAGCGCTAAAAACCTCTAATAATAACCTCTAGTTGGGAAAACCACCCGACGTTCGCACAACCCGTGCTTGATTTCCGCTGGAAGCAGTTTGTGAATTGTATTCGTGGTTGGAAAAAAAAAATACCCCCACGGTCAACCCAGCTGTTGGCAGAAATTGGTATCTGTGTATTACCCTGGGAAGGTGAGGAATGTCTCACCTTGCATCGTGAGTTTCAATGCTTGAAGCGACACTATCCAGAGATCTCCGAACACTTCTGGATAGGCGGCCGAGCACATAGGGGTGGAAAATCATGTGCTAAGACACCAGTTCAAGTCTCGTACTTACTTACCTGATACCCCGATAATGCTCAACAGCCCCTCTACCACACAATCTGATCCAGACACAGGTGACAACAAACTTATATGACAAAATATTCTAGGCATTGCACAAGGTTATTATTTTATGTTTTCTTTGTACATATTACCAAGTATATTCAAGCAAGAAATTCCAAATGAACATTGAGGAGTGATAGCAAAGGTGGGTTTGACAATAAATATCCCCGTTGGATTACCTAACCTGGAAAATGTTAAAAGGGAATAATAATCAGACTGTACAGGTGAATCAACAAATTTGGTAACATCAATTATTTTTATTTGTTTTGGTTCAGTCTGATCAAGTACTTCATGTCAAGGATATGATAACAAGTTACATACAAACAGTTGTTGGTGGGTAGCCATCTCCCAAAGTGTGACTGTCTAGGTTGTTGGAATCTACATGTAAGTTACTGGAATCTACATGTAAGTTGTCGGAATCTACACGTAAGTTGTTGGAAAGCCCAATTGTGGACAAGATCATTCTGTAGGAGAACAGCAAGAAAAGGGGAATTTCCTGAAACTGTAAATGCACACAGTGCGATTTGTGCCTTTCTCATGTACAAGATGCATACCCTGTACAGTTTGTCTACTTGCCTCTCACATGTACAAGATGCATACCCTGTACAGTTTGTCTACTTGCCTCTCACATGTACAAGATGCATACCCTGTATAGTTTGTCTACTTGACTCTCACATGTACAAGATGCATACCCTGTACAGTTTGTCTACTTGCCTCTCACATGTACAAGATGCATACCCTGTACAGTTTGTCTACTTGACTCTCACATGTACAAGATGCATACCCTGTATAGTTTGTATAAGACGTTTTTTTTACTTTGATAATCGTTGACAATGCATGGAAAATGTTTCATAAAAAATGTACATTTATTTTGATGTAAAAATTGATGTTTGTCCATGACTCTAGAATTGATGGCTGCCCTGTGGTTATAACTGATATTTGATAATCTTACACTGTTGTGTTATCATCAACAAATAAATGATCTAAAAATATAATCATTCTAGAAGGGGAAAGTGTGAAGGCAATTATGAGCACATGGAAGACATTGGTGGAAGAAAACATGCCAGCTTGTGATGGATGCCAAGGCGAGGGACACAGTCAATCTTGATTTAGTGACTTACACAAGATGCCTCACTTGAAGTGATATTGTTTGCCATAAACAACACAGAAACCAGGATAGCATTTATCACTAGAGGTATATGAAGGTTTTGATTTTAGATTCCAATGATTTCACACTTCTCACTTAAACATGACACATACATTTATCAAATGTATGACTTCAGCTAGTGTGTCAACATGTAATACACACAAACTGTAAAGCAGACAGCATCTACATTTATACAATTCTAATTATTTCAACAATGGATCTACCAAGATACACAATAATTAGTGCTATTGTCAACATTAAAAAATGTAAACAATTTTTTTTTACTTCAACATCGTATGTTTCAGAGTGTAAACAAAAGTGTTACTCCCAACATTACTTTATGCATCAAAATGTAAAATAGCTTTTCACATCAACAATTACAAATGTACCAAAATGTTACATTTCTCCCCCCTTCACCAGTAACAGATGTTACAGTTTTATGACATTTTGGCGGCGGGAGACACACTAACAATTTTGATTCATTGGAAAGTAACAGATGGTGGCAATCTCACTTAGTGAAACTGTCTATCAGAATGTGTGAACATTATTTAATGAAACAAAACTCAGAGGTTCACACGTTTCACATCAACAGTTAACAGTTGTTGACGTGAACCAGAAGAATTTCACACATAGACTGTGAACACCCCCTTAACTTGGCAATATTTAATCTAAAAAATTAACATAATATAAACATGTGTATCTAGAGCTGACAATAATAGTTGCAGTTCTAAAAGATCTTTGTAGCACTGATGCTTGTGCTATATTTAAAATAACACTGCTACTTTCAGTAATATCTTTGTAGTACAAGATCAATATGCATGCTGACAAATAGTATCTTGAGTGTAATGAAGATTTGATATATCAACAAGTTAGTATTGCCAGAAGACATCAGCATTCAAAAAAGCAAGTTATGGTCTAGTGCATGTGACGTGTTGAGTGACAGTTTTGTACCTACCCAGACTTGGAGAGTTTTACTTCCTCCCTGAACTCGTTCAGCTTTTTTCAATGCAATGGAAGAGATTTCACAGACAAAATTTGTTGTGGTTTTAAAAATCAATCTGCATATTTATATTTATCTAACGCATAACATATTATAAATGAATTTTTAGATAATTGAACAAGGAATTAGATTTCACCAATACCAAGATGATACAAGACAAGTAAAAAGAATATGGTTTGATGACGGTTCACACTAATCAAATTGAGAGTGACACACTCTGCTGCTAAACATGCATGATTGAAATCGGCATGAAGCACAATGTGTCGAAAAATATGGAAAGAGTTAATGCGGGGGATGATTATCAGTCTGTGAATGAGACTCAGATTAATACAAATATATGTTTATCTTTTTGACTATAATTCACAGAAATTACAAAGAGCTTTGTCTAAACTATAACAAATGACTGGTTTTTAAAAAAAATAATAATAGCTTAGCAGTACTGTTTGTTGAATTTATTATTATTTTTTTTTATGAAAAAAAAAAGTATTTGTAAACAAACTGGTGATCATAAAACAAATTTAGCCCTATAAGGTGAATGAAAAGAAAAATATAGTTGCAACCTGCATTTAAAATACCACATTTTAAAATAAACAGAAGGTGACATGTTCGAAAATGATACTGTTGAATTAAGTGAAAGTTCGCCATAACAATTTCACAGCCACATTTATAGTTGCAGCACTCTTGGATCATGTATCTGCTCCTAAACAACATACCTGGTGTGTCATGATTAAAGAATGTTCTGAAGTCAATTGCAGTCGAGACTCATGTATCAAAGAGAGTGGACGATAGCTGATCAATAATGGCCTACTCAACATCTGGTACAGGCTAACCAGCCAGGCCAAGAGTTGTGAAGCCACTAAACAATTCACATACAACTTATCTTCATCCTCATCATTAATCATCAAACAACAGCAAAAGTCTAGTTAAACTGTATGTATGTCCTTCATTAAAATCCATAGTTTCAACAGCAGCTGTATAATGAAGCTGTATGGTTGTATTCTTGTTGAGGTCCAGCCAGCACCTGGGAGAAAGTAGTCAACAATTCAGAGATGACTGTGACATCTCATCAAGATCCTACAGCACCCCCCACAGTGATTCCCAAGTTTGAGGTGTTGTCAAAGCCAACCAAGTGAGATAAGAAGGTTGCTTAGTTCACCATGTACTCTAGCGCAAGTTTCTAGTGGCAGTGCGCTGTGACGAGGAGTACAGGTTCGATCCTGCTTTGGGCTGTTCTTTTTTCTTTGTTGTTTTTTTCTGTTATTGATTATTTATGAACTTTTTTCCAAGTATTGTCAACATAGCTCTTCCCCTGAAATAATTTGCTAACCAAGTGACTGTTTCTCTGACCACATACCTTGACAGAATACACCTGTGAAGACAAATCATCCCCCCCTTTCTCAAATGTTCTACCTCTTTAATAACAATTCCTTGATATTTTACATATATGTTTCTCCTAGCAACAATAACATTGTTTATCTTTCTTAAACAGCAATGAGATTCTTAATATTCCTCTGTAAAAGAATAAATTATATGTGCCCCAGTTACTATTCAAATAATTAAAAAATGACATCTTATTCAAGCCAGATTCATTATCATAAACAGACACATCAAAGAACAAAAAAAAATTATAGGTTCTAAAAGTGTCAACAGAAAATGAATGTCCACTCTTGCATGTGATATTTCTGATGAGGTAATTACTTTGTGAACAAATTAAAACCTGCTAACATAATGAATATGATCAAGAAAATAGTATATTGATGGATAATATAGTGCGGCAAAACTATGGCATTTAAAATGTCATGTGACAACAATAAAACATGAATGCCAAGCACCAAATATTGAGAATATGTCATGAGATTTGTCTTAGGTTTGTGTGTAAAATCAACACAGTTCTGAGTTGGAGAAAATAAATGTTACACAGAGATGATGACGGGCATGTGTTTGATGATATCTGTAGCATGTAGTTAATGATAACTGTGGTGTGTAGTGATGATAACTGTGAGGTTGTTGCTGCACAAATCTTGTCTGCACCGTGTGTAAATTCTGCGGTGATGGATGCTACTCAGTTTAACAGCTCACAGACATCAACCAGTGCTATAAACAACCCGTTACTACCAATGTCTAGACAATATTAAAGGAAACAATTTGTTACTACCAACTGTCTAGACTATATTAAAGGAAACAATCCATTACTACGAACCATCTAGACTATATTAAAGGAAACAAACCATTACTACCAACCATCTAGACTATATTAAAAGAAACAATGTGAAACAAAATGACAGTGAAGCGAGATTGTTTGGACCCTATGTGGATGTACCAAACTAGAACTTTTGTTAGTTTTCTCCAGTTTCTGTGCCCCATGGGATGTGTGTGGAATTGGAGAATAAAGACTGCATGCCCAGGGCAGTTTGTTTATTTACGTTTGCCAGGATTATATCTTTAGTGAAGCTTTAGGAGACTAAATTTTTGCATGAATATTACTTTTTTCTGTTGTTCACACTGGTAGTCATGTGCTCAGGTGTCCCCTGCCATACAGGCAGATATTTTTCAACTTCAGAGGTACTCACAATTTTTATTGTCAAGTGTTTTAACATTTTGGGTAGATTTTTTCCTATTAATTTTGCCAGGGCAAGAGCCATTTTTTGGGGCCCTCTTTTAGATTTCCAACTGTCAAAGGTTCTTGAACATTTACACAGACTGAATACGGGACCTCCTGTTTTTTGTCATTATCTGAGAGGGCTAAATATCAGATCTCCCTACCCAGAGACTAGGGGAGGACAGAGCTATGAAGAAACCATGGATTTGATTTACAACATTTTTTTATTTTTGTTTTTTACCACCTGTAGTGGGAATTGAACTTGGGACCTTCTTGTCCAGAGGCAGACATCTTACCTCTAGACCACCCAACTAGTCACCCAGAACAGTGAACATGAGGTTTTGGCCCAAGGTTTTCATGTTAACTCTATCAGAAAAGGTGTGAATGTAGGGAAACTACAACTCCTAAATGTTGCTCACAATGTATGTGAAGCCATAGCCAACTACAAGGTCAAACAATTAAGTAACGAGACTAATTTTATTTGGGCCAAGACAAAAATGACATTTATGAAGCAAAGCATGAAATCGAAAGAGGCACCCTACATCTGGTGATCTGACAACTTTTCATTGCCACTCAAGAAGCAGACAACAAACAAGCTGTCATTTTGATGACCTAGTTAGAGGTGCATTGTTATGTAATCAGTATGAAGCAAAAAGCTACCATTAAATTCTGTCTAAAACTCTGAAAATTCAGGGAAAGTGAAGCAGCACGGGCATAAACCGACCACATTACCCCAAAAATCTTGTGCAGAAGGTCTGTAAAATATATGGTCACTAACAGCATATTCCCTATACGCCACTTGGCATGATGGGGGTACTTTACTTTTTTTTTTTAAACTCTGAAAAAGTGTAATTTGTACAGCTGAATTGATGAGAGGAAAAATAAAAAAAAATGGTATGTTAGAAGCTTTACGTGATAAGTGGACGACACAGACTAAACGACGTTTCGGCCCAATAGGCCTTCAGCAGGAACAAACAAGAAAAACACACACACAAAACTAATAACGAAACATTCAAAACAAAAATATTCAAAATATGTTAAAGAAAATAAAAATGTCTATCCTGTCTTTCCAAAAGGAAATGGTAACAAAAGTGTGGCTGTCGTGAATGTGCAGAAATGTGCGCAAATGCACACCGAACCAGAGGAGTTCACACAGAGGTCAGTGTGCAAACACAAAGGAGAAAGAATAGAACAGTAGACTAACAGGTGCTCAAAAAGCGGTAAGAGTGAGATGTCTGAGAGTGGGGTACAATAAAAACAAATGGGTAAGGAGCGCAGAAAAAAGGTATAGAGGAGAACACCGAAGTGTCTCATAAGGGACTAGAGGAGAAGAACTATAAATAGCATGGCATAGTAGATAGACCAAAGATCCCAAATATGTGCAGTAGAGAAGGCTATGCAAAAGGGAAGGAGCAACCAAAAGGAAACTATGTGTATGAGTGTGATGCATTCATGCCTCATGGGGTCAGCGAACCATACTGGACTATGAGGCGATTTTCCAAAATATAGCGGCTGCAGTTGCCAGAGTAACAAAGGACAATTCCAGTGACACGCATGTTGTCTTTACCCTTGTGATCAGGGGAGTTGAAGTGGGAAGACACTGGAGTACCAGTATTCTGTTGGACATCCCATAGATATTGGGGAGTCTGGGAGAAGATTAGCAGAAAGATTTTGTGAACATCTATCTCCTCTGGTTCGGTGTGCATTTGCGCACATTTCTGCACATTCATGACAGCCACACTTTTGTTACCATTTCCTTTTCATACACACAGGATAGACATTTTTATTTTCTTTAACATATTTCTAATATTTTTGTTTTGAATGTTTCGTTATTAGTTTTGTGTGTGTGTTTTTCTTGTTTGTTCCTGCTGAAGGCCTATTGGGCCGAAACGTCATTTAGTCTGTGTCGTCCACTTATCATGTAAAGCTTCTAACATACCATTTTTTTTTATTTTTAAATTTTTCCTCATATTCAGCTTTACTGCAGCTTTGCATTTTTATGCATTCATTTGCATTTCTTTGCCTTAATCCCTGAATTGAAACATGAAACAACTGAGGACCTACAAGAACATATCAACAGGCTAAACAACACTTGTAAACAATACAACATGAAGATCAACATAAGCAAAACCGAAGTAATGGCAATAGCGAGAAAGAAAGAAAAACTAAACATCATAATAGATAATACGACTTTGAAGCAAGTAGACAATTTTAAATATCTGGGTAGCACGTTAACACAAGACAATAACCAAGAGACAGAGATAGATATAAGGTGTAACAAAGCATGCCAAGTTATAGGCCAAGTATCAGCAATATTGAAAAACAAAGCAATAACTACGGAAGCAAAAAGGGCAATATACAAATCAATTTTTCTACCAACTCTGTGCTATCAGTGCCAGAATTGGACGCTGGACTCTAGAACAGTAAGAAAGATAACGACCACCGAAATGAAATGTGTCAGAAGAATGACAGGAAACAGCTTAAGGGACAGAGTAAGAAACACTGACCTGAGGAAGAAACTGGAAATTGAACCAGCCATCGAATACATAAAGAAACAGATAAATTGGTTCGGCCACATAACAAGACAAAAAGAACTAACAATGACTCAAAGAGCCTTAAATAAACGCTACGAAAACGCCAGATTAAGAGGAAGACCGAGAAAGAGATGGTTAAAGGGAATACTAGTCACTAGGAGGGATAACATCAGAAGAGGCCAACAGAAGAGCAAAGAATCGCAGATTGTTTCTCCCCTCGACGCCAACGGCAGCAGAGGAAGGATAGAAGAAGGATAGAAGTAGAAGAATCCCTGAATTGATGTGACAAGTTTATGGGGATAATTGTTTATCTTGTGCACAGATATTCAGGTAATATTCATGATTCAAAAGTGGTGTGGAAGCCATTACAAATACAACTAGACGCCCAAAGTCAGAGAATGGATACAAGAAGATCGTTGTTTGACTGTGAGGATGACAGCAGATGAGTTTTGTGCTGAGACAGAAGAGGTGGAAGATTTGGGCAAGAAAAAAGTTGCTTGCCAGTTTGTACTACATTCATTGTCTGATGCCCAAAAACATCAGCGTGTTGAGTACACAAAAGACATCATCAAAAACATGTAGCAAAAATAAACATTTCTTAATTTGATTGTTGCAGATGATGAAACATGGAGTGTCCGCTATGATCCCACAACTAAATGCCAAAGTTCTCACTGGAAGGATCATCATCTATCTATCTATTGACCTTTCGAGCCGTAACCGGCCCATAGGGCGTAGACCAAGATACACCTTCTCCTATATGAATTTTTGTTCTAGCAGTTTTCTTTTAAAGATATTTTATCAAATCTCGCCATCTGTCTCTGTTCTGTGCAAGCAGTTCTATCTCATTGATGGAGCCGATTCCTGCTGCTCTTGCCTCTCTCATCAATGTTCTTCTCAGTGTCTCCCTGGGTCTTCCTCTTTTTCTTTTACCTGTTGTTTCCCATATGAGGGCTTGCTTTGCTATTCGATTATTATCTCTTCTCATCACATGTCCAACGTATGACCATCGTCTTTTCTTAATTACTGAAGATATTAGTGGTTGATTGGCGATTTCTCTAATTTCCTCGTTTGTTTTGAATTCGTTCCATTCTATACCAAGTATTTTCCTTAGACATTTATTTTCGAATGCGTTCAACTTTGTTTCTATATCTCTTGTTGTTTTCCAGCTTTCACACGCATACGTAAGGGTTGATAGTACATTTGATTTGAATAGCCTAAGTTTTGTGTTTGTGCTAATGAGTTTTGATTTCCACAACTTTTCAAGGCTTCTGAAAGACATTGCTGCTTTAGCCAGTCTGATTCTAATTTCTTTGCTCGTATCCCCTTCTCGATCAATGTGACTTCCAAGATAGATAAAGTGATCGATCTCTTCTACTGGTTTGTTTTCCATGTATATTTTGTCACTTGTTGGAATTAAACTTTTCATGACTTTAGTCTTTTCATGATTGACCTCAAGCCCAATTTTGCTGGCTATTGATGATAGTTCATTTGTGTTTTCCTGCATCGTTTTTATCTGACTGCTGATGAGAACTATGTCATCAGCAAAGTCGAGGTCCTCCAAATGGTCTCCTTGTATCCATTCGATGCCTTTATTACCAGTGCAGCATTTCTTCATTATGAAGTCCATAACAATTCCAAATAACAAGGGCGATAAAATACATCCTTGTTTAACCCCAGTTTCTATTGGGAAACATTCGCTCAGTCCTTCCTCTGTTCGAACTGCACATGTGTAACCATCATACATGTCTTTGATAATATTTATGATTTTTGATGGTAAGCCATATTGCTTCAGAATTTTCCACAAAGAATCTCTATGAATACTATCAAATGCTTTTTTGAAGTCGATGAAGTTAAGTACAAAAGGTTTTTGCTTTTCAATGTGTTCCTCCAATATAAGTCGTAGAGTGAAAATGTGGTCAAGACAGCCTCTCCCTTTTCTAAACCCAGCCTGCTCTTCACGCATTACTGTATCATCATCACTAAATGGCAAAATAACCTGTCTTCAAAAGTCGAAAGTGAAGACAATATTAGTGAACTTCTATGACAGCAAAGAAGTTATCCACAAAGAATTGATCCCAGAGGGACAAGCTGTCGCTGCCAAAGTTTATTTCAGTATTTTGAAACACCTACTGACACGGGTTCTCCAAGTCTGACCCGAATATTCAACACCTGACTGTTTTTTTTCTTCTTTATGATAGTGCACTGGCTCATCGGGCACTAGATGTGCACACGTGGCCCAAATACAAGTGTGTGTTCTCAACCATACACCCTATTCCCCAGATTTGTCTCCCTGCAATTATTTTCTATTCCCAAAATTAAAGTTACCATTGAAAGGATACTTCTTTGACAATACTGATGACATCCAAATGGCTGTAACCTCGACTTTAAGGGCCATATCAACAGAAGAACTGCAGAGGTTGTTCTAGTGTTTGTTAGATCGTGCCACTCACTGTATCAATGCACAAGGAGCTTACTTGGAATAAAATATGGGTTACATCTTTAACTGTTGATTTTTTAAGGAATTAGTCTCATTGCTTAATTGTCAGACCTTGTGTATCTAAGGCCCATAGAGTGAAAAGGATCACTCATGGCTTGTGACATTTTCAGCATTGAGAACAAAGGCAGTTGTGGGTAAGATGATATCAGCCATTTATAGCTTGTATAAGCTGAAGACATCACAAGCTTTGGGTGATTTTGGGAAAACCCAATCAGCCCGTTGGCCTTAGATATAGTTGGCTATGGAGAAGCACTGGCTGAGAGAAGGTCACAGTAAGTCTCATATGTAAGTCTCATATGTAAGTTTTGCTTGGAATGTGTTTTAATCAAAATATAAGAAAATAATGAGTTATAGCGTATTAACAAGCAATGTTGTCATGGTTATATATGTTGTCTGTAAAATGTCAGTACTATCTGCCACTAGTTCACTTGAATGTACCATCAAAGTTTTGAACTAAAGTAGAGATATAGCTACCATAACTTGCAACAAATTAGACATTAAGAGCAAAATCTAGATGGTTGGTTCAACCATGCTGGAAGAGATGCATGCACTTAAATACAAGCATGGCAGGTTTCTGGGTGACTGAGAATGACAGTAGTGGAGGGGGGTGCTAAAAATATCATACTTTAAATAATGGAGATTGCACTTGAGGCTAGTAATCTCATTACAACTGTGATTGTACACAAGACTAACAGCTTCATAATTATAACTAAGGATGATTGCACATGAGGCTAGATAATCATATCTAAAAATGATTGATAATTGTACATAAGACTAGCAATCTTATCATTCATTCAAACTAAGAATGACTGATAATTGTGTATGAGGTTAACAAAGTTACCATTAAAACTTAAGATGACTGTACTAACAATCTCACCCATTAGTAGACTACTTAACATATCACTAGTCTCACCTTTAACATGCGGTGACAAATGTATAAAACAGTCTCACCTCTAACACAAGGAGACATATACATAACACTATCAGTCTCACCATTAACACAAGGAGACACATACATAACACTAACAGTCTCACCATTAACACAGGGAGACACATACATAACACTAACAATCTCACCATTAACACAAGGAGACACACAACACTAACAGTCTCACCATTAACATAAGGAGACATATACATAACACTTACAGTCTCACCTCTAACACAAGGAGACACACAACACTAACAGTCTCACCTATAACACTAGGTGACACACAACACTAACAGTCTCACCATTAACACAAGGAGACACATACATAACACTAACAGTCTCACCATTAACACAAGGAGATACATACATAACACTAACAGTCTCACCATTATTAACACAAGGAGATACATACATAACACTAACAGTCTCACCATTAACACAAGGAGATACATACATAACACTAACAGTCTCACCATTAACACAAGGAGATACATACATAACACTAACAGTCTCACCATTATTAACACAAGGAGATACATACATAACACTAACAGTCTCACCATTAACACAAGGAGATACATACATAACACTAACAGTCTCACCATTATTAACACAAGGAGATACATACATAACACTAACAGTCTCACCATTAACACAAGGAGTTTGGTCATACTTTCTGTTTTAACAAAAAAAATAATGAAATGAGCAAACACTTTCAGCCTTCTCTCTGACATAGCTCACAGATAAAAATGAACTGAAATAGCAAATAAAGAGATGAAGGAGAGATGTATGAGAATCTGTGTATACTCAAGTTACCTATATTATAACATTATGGTGCAGTATGTAAATCCTTCTGTAACATCTAAATCACATTGAGAGCACTTCTAATACCCCACAAAATGTTCATGCTATGTAAACAGTTGTCATACTTTGTTTTAGAAATAATCATAACAAAGACCACCCATACGGAGTCCAGACATAACTAACAGAGGGTCAATTAGAGAGCACCAGTGTCACGTCTTCCTGGTTCAACATTTACACAGATTGCTTTAGTTGATTGACCCAAAAGAGAAACAAAAGAAAACATTTAATATTTATGTACATATATAAATATGATTATAAATAGATCAAGTATAAATTAATTCAATCTCTCAGCAGATAACTGACAAACAACATATCCACAACATTACCAAATCTGTATGTTTCCACTAAGGAAAAGTAGCCTCAGTTCTCTCTACACCTTTGAAGGATTACCTTGTCCACACATTGAAGGATTACTTTGTCCACACATTGAAGGATTACCTTGTCCACACTTTGAAGGATTACCTTGTCCACACGTTGAGGGATTACCTTGTCCGCACTTTGAAGGATTACCTTGTCTGCATGTTGAAGGATTACCTTGTCCACATTTTGAAGGATTATTTTGTCCACACTTTGAAGGATTACCTTGTCCACACATTGAAGGATTACCTTGTCCACTCATTGAAGGATTACCTTGTCCAGATTTTGAAGGATTACTTTGTCCACACATTGAAGGATTTCCTTGTCCACCCTATTGTTTTCGGGAGCCATTTTAAAATAACAAAGGATGTACACAACTCAAATAGTGGACAAATGAGTCTTTATGCATCTGGACTGAACATTGTGTCTGGAGATAAGACCAACCACAGCAGCTTTGTTTTGTAAAAATTTGTCAGATATTTTTGGACAAACATGTTTAATCCACAGTTAGTAGAATCACTGTCTCAGAGAGCCATGTGTATTGAACAGGGAGAGAGAATTTGTTGAAATGTTTGTGGCCAAAAATTCAAAATTTCAGGTTAAAGAAAAAATGTAACAAAGATTGTAAATGAGCCAAGCAATCAACCTAAAATCATCATAAATTTATGAAGGATTATAAAGCTAAGCAATTTTCTCATAAATATAGGCCAGATTGTGCATGGATCAATCAATTTTCTCATAAATATAGGCCAGATTGTGCATGGATCAATCAATTTTCTCATAAATATAGACCAGATTGTACATGAATCAATCAATTTTCTCATAAATATAGGTCACATTGTGCATGGATCAATCAATTTTCTCATAAATATAGACCAGATTGTGCATGGATCAATCAATTTCCTCATAAATATAGACCAGATTGTGCATGGATCAATCAATTTTCTCATAAATATAGACCAGATTGTGCTTGCATCAATCAATTTTCTCATAAATATAGAAAAGGCTAAACATGGGTCGAGCTATTTCATAAAAAAAAAACAGACCAGACAATCTAATTACAAATATTGGAAGGATTATACATGGTCTATGCAAGCCATCACAGACATAGTAAAGTTGGCCAGGTGGCCAGATCACATGAAAACTAACACATGATTGTACTTGAAGTTTACTATCATATAACTGAAATAAGGTGAGAGAGAAAACCCTACTATATGTGTTATAAGTTCTCTACTGCAGGCTTCATAGAAAAGCGTAAATTCTAGTCATGGTTGCACGCTTAAAGAACAGGATGGGATGAAAGAGCAGACCATCTGAGAGAGCTCATCAATCTTTAGCAGGAGGAATTATACAGAAGATTTTGGAAGGAGAATGTCAAGCGAACAATTAAAATGGAATAAAAGACATGGTCGAAAATGGCCATTTTAGGGGAGGGAATATGTGCTCATAAAGTTAGAAGAAGAGTTGTTTAGAGTTAATGTACAGCCAGCTATGGGACATATAAGTGAGCCCTGAGTAACATGCCAGACACCACAGAAATGTGTTTCTACAGAAAAATAGCATCATCAGGTGCCATGCCAGTTGGTATAGGTGATCATCCCCATCTCTCTGTTCTTCATGCGTGTCATCATTTCAGTTGATCAGTTCAGATCTTTCATTATGCCATTTGGATGAACTGTTAAATAATTTTTCTCTTGAATTTCCTTGGCTCTTCTTTCCATTCATTCTGCCTGAAGTTATAGTATTCTCAATGCTTTCTTTTTGCATCACATGTCCAATAAATGTAGATTGTCTCTTCCTTTTAATTTTTATGATATTTCTGGTTTCTCCAGTTCGTTTTAAACATTCTTCATTTGTAAATTTTTGCTATCCATGAAATTCTTAATATTCTTTTAATAAACCACATGTCAGCTGCCTCTAATGTTCTTTGTGTTGTCTTAATTATCGTCCATGACTCACTTCCATATAATAGAACAAGTTCGATGTAGCACTTTAGGACACGCTTTCTAACATTAATGGACAATGATTTGTTACATAGGAATTTTTTTATTCGATGCAATTTTGTCTTTCCTTGTCCTATTCTGCTTCTAATTTCTGCATCTGCCACCTGATGTTATTATTGATCCAAGGTATTTGAATCTAAGCAACATTATTTCAGGATTTCTGCATTTAGATTTCTGTACATTTTTGTGAGTTTGTTTTCAAATATCAGGGAAGGTTAATAAAGAGTATTGAGGATGTTCTAAATGAGGCTCAAGCAAACGGGAATTAGGTGAACCTTTTCCCAAGTTCCTGTTGATGCTATAGTAGCTAGACTTTTTTATGGGGTTGGATTGCTGGTCATATCTCCTCCTTTTGCCTTAGGACTTGGGACCAGCTTCTGCAGATTTGTCTCCTTATTTCACATAACCATGATTTTTTTTTCAGGGATTTTCTTTTTTAATCTCTTAGCTTCTGTGTTTTTTAAATTTTTAATTTTATTTCTCTTGTCCGCTATTTCTCCAGTTGTCATTGCGAGTTAACTTTTGAATAGTTTCAGTTATAGTTAGTCAAAGGCCCCGGTATCACTGCAAATGAATGAAAATCCATAATTGCTCAACTGCCCATCCCAGTGGAATCATCAGAATTAACATTTCATCGAATATCCAAACAAAGAAAGGCAGCTGCATCTAGGATCTAGGAATACATGGAAGATCTAGGAACACACAAGCAAGATCTAGTAACAAAAGGAAGATCTAGGAACACACAAGCAAGATCTAGTAACAAAAGGAAGATCTAGGAACACACAAGCAAGATCTAGTAACAAAAGAAAGATCTAGGAACACACAAGCAAGATCTAGTAACAAAAGGAAGATCTAGGAACACACAAGCAAGATCTAGTAACAAAAGGAAGATCTAGGAACACACAAGCAAGATCTAGTAACAAAAGGAAGATCTAGGAACACACAAGCAAGATCTAGCAACAAAAGGAAGATCTAGGAACACACAAGCAAGATCTAGTAACAAAAGGAAGATCTAGGAACACACAAGCAAGATCAAGTAACAAAAGGAAGATCTAGGAACACACAAGCAAGATCTAGTAACAAAAGGAAGATCTAGGAACACACAAGCAAGATCTAGTAACAAAAGGAAGATCTAGGAACACACAAGCAAGATCTAGTAACAAAAGGAAGATCAAGGAACACATGGAAGATCTAGGAACACACAAGCAAGATCTAGTAACAAAAGAAAGATCTAGGAACACACAAGCAAGATCTAGGAACACATAGAAGATCTAGGAATACACAAGCAAGATCTAGTAACAAAAGGAAGATCTAGGAACACACAAGCAAGATCTAGTAACAAAAGGAAGATCTAGGAACACACAAGCAAGATCTAGTAACAAAAGGAAGATCTAGGAACACACAAGCAAGATCTAGTAACAAAAGGAAGATCAAGGAACACATGGAAGATCTAGGAACACACAAGCAAGATCTAGTAACAAAAGCAAGATCTAGGATCACACAAGCAAGATCTAGTAACAAAAGGAAGATCTAGGAACACACAAGCAAGATCTAGGAACACATAGAAGATCTAGGAACACACAAGCAAGATCTAGTAACAAAAGGAAGATCTAGGAACACACAAGCAAGATCTAGTAACAAAAGCAAGATCTAGGATCACACAAGCAAGATCTAGTAACAAATGGAAGATCTAGGAACACACAAGCAAGATCTAGGAACACATAGAAGATCTAGGAATACACAAGTAAGATCTAGGAACAAAAGGAAGATCTAGGAACACACATGGAAGATCTAGGAACACACATGTAATATCTAGGAACAAAAGGAAGATCTAGGAACACACATGGAAGATCTAGGAACACACATGTAATATCTAGGAACACATGGAAGATCTAGGAACAAATGGAAGATCTAGGAACACATGGAAGATCTAGGAACACACATGGAAGATCTACGAACACACATGTAATATCTAGGAACACATGGAAGAACTAGGAACACATGGAAGATCTAGGAACACATGGAAGATCTAGGAACACATGGAAGATCTAGGAACACATGGAAGATCTAGGAACACATGGAAGATCTAGGAACACACATGGAAGATCTAGGAACACACATGTAATATCTAGGAATACATGGAAGATCTAGGTACACATGGAAGATCTAGGAACACACATGAAATATCTAGGAACACATGAAATATCTAGGAACACATGGAAGATCTAGGAGCACATGCAGGATCTAGGTACACAAGCAAGATTTAGGAACACAATTAGGAACACAAGTAAACTCTGAGATCAAGTTCACAAAAAGATAAATTACACCTGGAAATGAACAGCAAAGACAACAAAGAAGGGGAGGGCTGGGTCACGATGATGGTCTATGCTCAAATGTGGGGGAGGGGAGGGGGTGAAATAGGCTAGAATAGAAAAGTTGTAGAATAGAAAAGGAGTAGAATAAGAATAGGAGTAGAATAGGAAAAGGAGGAGAGGAGAACATAAGTAGGAATTATTCATGGTAATTACTTGATGTGGATGATGAAGGGAAAGAAGAGAGGCAGTAACTCTGTAGCAACCCCAGTTCTCTCCCCATAAAACACCACAAATCTTGTGTTTCATTTTATTGTTATTTTGGTAAGTCTTGTGTAGACAACACCATAAGCCCAGATCTGGATACCTTCGTCATGACTGTGGCAGTGTCTTCTTGTATACAAATGTGTGAATGAAAGCCAATAAATCTGGCTCAACAAGAATCATCATCATCACCGTTTTCCTCAACCTCGTCATAACACTGGAACAAATAAAATCAACAATATTGTTGGAAGTGTAAACACATTTTAAATGTAAACTCATCATAACACTAGTAAAACTAAAGTACTCCCTATATGCCAAGTGGTGTATCGGGAATATGGTGTTAGTGACCATATTTTACAGACCTTCGGCACATGATTTTTGGGGTAATGTAGTCGGTATTACGCCCGTGCCATTTCACTTTCCCAGAAAAAAATCCGGTACCCATTAAAGGCAGGGTGAACCCGGAGGCCGTCGGTTGGGATCAAACCCTACCCCTTGTCCTTTGTAGTCCAGTTCACTGAGCTATCGCGGCTCCCCGTCATAACACTGGAACAAATAAAATCAACAATATTGTCGGAAGTGTAAACACATTTTAAATGTTGCATTAACAACAGGATACGAGCAAAGAAATTAGAATCAGACTGGCTAAAGCAGCAATGTCTTTCAGAAGCCTTGAAAAGTTGTGGAAATCAAAACTCATTAGCACAAACACAAAACTTAGGCTATTCAAATCAAATGTACTATCAACCCTTACGTATGCGTGTGAAAGCTGGAAAACAACAAGAGATATAGAAACAAAGTTGAACGCATTCGAAAATAAATGTCTAAGGAAAATACTTGGTATAGAATGGAACGAATTCAAAACAAACGAGGAAATTAGAGAAATCGCCAATCAACCACTAATATCTTCAGTAATAAAGAAAAGACGATGGTCATACGTTGGACATGTGATGAGAAGAGATAATAATCGAATAGCAAAGCAAGCCCTCATATGGGAAACAACAGGTAAAAGAAAAAGAGGAAGACCCAGGGAGACACTGAGAAGAACATTGATGAGAGAGGCAAGAGCAGCAGGAATCGGCTCCCTCAATGAGATAGAACTGCTTGCACAGAACAGAGACAGATGGCGAGATTTGATAAAATATCTTTAAAAGAAAACTGCTAGAACAAAAATTCATATAGGAGAAGGTGTATCTTGGTCTACGCCCTATGGGCCGGTTACGGCTCGAAAGGTCAATAGATAGATAGATTAACAACAGGCATCAGCTTCTTCACCAAAATTGAGCAACCTGTCCAGAACAGAGCCATGTGGTAAGACACAATGCAGGTCCTGTGCAAAGTTTGACAACTGAAAGATTGTCAGACACAAGAGTCTAGAATTTCTGCCCTATGTACCGTCTTCGGCTCAAAGGGAAATAGATAGATTGAAAGAATAATAATAATTTTTGAATTAAGATTTTTAAAAATACTTCACAGACATTGTATCATCTTCATCGTGTGTTGTCTCCGTATGAAACGTTGACCACCATGTTTTGCCAATTCATCCTATCTCTTGTCTTGATGGTATACACTGCCTCATCTCTTGATGTTGTCAGTCGACTTTAGTCTTTGTCTGCCTCTGTCTTGTACTTTCCCCTCCAGCTAAGTTATTGTGTCTCTTTATTTGTCATATTCCAACAGTGCTCAACAATTCTTTCTTCATGTTCCTCTGATTCAAAACTTCATTATTTGTTTTCTTCTTTGTCCACCAAATTCTATCCACTCTTCTATAAATTCACATTTCAAGGACTTCAATTTTCTTTTCTATTTTCATCATAAAGCATCCATGAATATGTCAGAAAGATCAATTTTGCATTATTGATAATCCCACAGGAAAATAAGAACAACTCATCAAGTATGGATGTCCACATGATAGGGTGTTATAGGTCGTTTCAAAATATTTTGAAGGTGTTTAAAATTCCATATCTCTGCAACCAATTGATTGATAATGCTGAAATTTTGCATATGGTCTTGTGATTTTTTGGTCCCAAGAAGTACATTCATTTCCTCACCAACAAACGTATAGTTTTAAATATTCTTTATTTGAAGTATACAAATTTAAGGCATTTTGGTCAAACCATATAAATTTGGAGGAATTACCGCTTCATATGAGTGAGCACCCACGGACTTGTCATCTTGAACGTAATGCGCGCCAATTTCCCTGTTTTAAGCACTAAAAAACACATAAAACGCGTCATAGTTATAATTTTATATCCAGTGCATCCCATTTCTGTCGTTTTGTTGTGATTTATGTGCAATGGCGTATCCTAATTATTGGGTAATTTCGTTACATTTGTGATCTGTTAGTCAATGGGTATAAAAGTAAAGTTCCTTACATTGCAATCAGTGGCAATAAAGGTGTATAAATATTTTTGCATAGAAGCTAAGCGTGGAAAACTGTATCGAAGCATCTCAAAGCCAGAAAAGAGAACTATTCACGCATTGGGTATAAGCAAACGCTTTTTCAAACAAGTGCTTAAAGCTAACGGAGTGTCCAGTTCAATCAAGACTAGGACGCTAGGAAGAAAGAAAGTAGTAGATAGTTTTGACAAGGAAGTGATTAGAAGAGCAATTTGTAAAATGTTCGATTCCAAAGAAACTGTGACTTTAAGAAAACTGAAAATTCGACTGAGAGCAGAAAATGACATTGTTGTGTCGAAAACAACATTATGGAGAACTGTTAGAAGCATCGGTTTTACGTTTAGAAAGTACGATAGTGGTAGAAATGTCATCTGCGAGAAGCCGCACTTAGTTTCTATGAGGAGTAAATATTTACGTGAAGTACGGGAAATGCGTAACCAAGGTTATGATATTGTATTTCTAGATGAATCTTGGATAAATTCTCACCACACAAGTGCAAAGGAATGGCAGTTATCAGATGGAAGTATTAAAAGATGTGTACCCACTGGAAAAGGACAGCGTATTATAATGGCACATGCAGGCAGCCGAAAAGAAGGGTTGGTGAAAAATGCAGAACTTATATTCACCTCTAATTATACTGACAACAGGGACTATCACACCGAGATGAATGGCCATATATTTAGAGAGTGGATTGAAAATACTCTTCTTCCAATTCTAGACAGACCATCCTGTCTGGTAATGGACAACGCGTCGTACCACAACGCTGTGGCAGAAGAAGACAAAATTCCTACATCTACCAGTACAAAAGATGTTATAAAGATTTGGCTAAGAAAGGAAGGAATTCCATTTAACGAGGGATTTTTGAAACCTGAATTACTGTCACTTGTTAAGAAATCGCAAAAGACCAAAGTATTCCAAATAGACAAAATCATTCAACAGCATGGTCATACGTGCTTGAGACTGCCCCCTTATCATCCACAATTAAACCCCATTGAACTCGTTTGGGCAAAAATTAAAGGGCAGGTGGCAGCTGAGAATACAAGTTTTAAACTATGCGATATAAAAGGACTGACATATGCTGCTCTATCACAGATTGACAAAGATTTTTGGTGCAAATGTGAAGATCATGTCTTAAAAGAAGAAAATGACTATTGGAAAAAAGATGGACTATCGTTCGTTCAGCCCAGATTAGTAATCAATATGTTAGACTCCTCTGATTCAGAATAAATGAAATAATAATGGACGTTTTTATATGTCCGCATGATCAATCTTTAGCTAAAGTTGATAACGTTTTGAAAATGTAAAGATTCTTGATATGTGTACTGCAGGCATGCAAAGAAACTAAATCACTTTCATATGTCTTGTTTACGTAAAATAATGAAAGTCACATGGAAAGACATAAAACGAACAATGTAGCTCTTTACAGTGAAGAGGATCCCGTGCTTACATCGGACTCTTTAGTCACATGCGTACCCATAAACAATAACTTTGCTTGATATGTCATGCTCGTTATCGCTCGCAACGGATAATTAATTTTTTAAAATGTATTCTTTGTTGTATATTGTTTAAATAGTTTTCATTAATGGAACTGTTTATACGCTGATTTGTTTTAGACCGTCTGTAAAGGCTATAACATTGACATTCTCATAGTATTTTAAAGAAAGTAAACAATAGAAAGTAAACAGTTGATAAACGCCTCCAACTTTCAAGTTGTGTAGAGACGCCTATGTCGAGAAGCTGATTTCCATTAATGTACGGTAAATTATTTTCTCCAGGAGCAAAAAGATCCGTAAATTCACTGAGATCAAAGGAAAGTGCTGCTTCATGATGAAGCATACTTCCTACATCATTAAATTTTGTGAAATCGGTGGGACCTTGGAAAAACAAGACCAGATGCAAAAAATCAAGTTTGTAAGTGCAGGGAAAGAGGAGATATTTCATGTTAATCGTGAACATTTAGATTTGAAACGACCAATAGCACAGATGCGCCTCAATGCCCAATGGAACATTTCTGAATCATGTGGTCAACACAAAGATGCGTTACCCTACTTTCTCTGAAAATCTCTGGTCCCCACATTTAGAGGCTGGGTGAGCCCAGAAGCAAAAGCAGTGACACTGCTGAAATGTAAAAACTTAGTCTATAGATTGCTAATGTTCTCTGAGCATATAGCAGAGAGTAACAAACACTGACATGGTCTTTAAGTGCTGATAACAAATCTTTACACTTTTAGTATGTGAGACTTTTATCAACCCAACAGAAGAGATTTCAGAGACAAAACATATAATGGACCTTATGGTTTTAAATATGAAAGTTTTATCTTTATCTAACACACAACATATTGTAAATGAATTTGTAGATAATTGAACAAGGAATTATATTTCACTAATAAATAGATAGTCAGAAATGTATAGTGGAGGACTCTGGTTAGAGAAATGTAGCCACTGTCCTGACAGTCAGAAATGTATAGTGGAGGACTCTGGTTAGAGAAATGTAGCCACTCTCCTGACAGTTTGAAATGTATAGTGGAGGACTCTGGTTAGAGAAATGCAGCCACTGTCCTGACAGTTAGAAATATATAGTGGAGAACTCTGTTTAGAGAAATGTAGCCACTGTCCTGGCAATCAGAAATATATAGTGGAGAACCCTTGTTAGAGAAATGTAGCCACTGACCTGACAGTTAGAAATGTATAGTGGAGAACTCTGGTTAGAGAAATGTAGCCACTGTCCTGACAGTTTGAAATGTATAGTGGAGGACTCTGGTTAGAGAAATGTAGCCACTGTCCTGACAGTTTGAAATGTATAGTGGAGGACTCTGGTTAGAGAAATGTAGCCACTGTCCTGACAGTCAGAAATATATAGTGGAGAACCCTTGTTAGAGAAATGTAGCCACTGACCTGACAGTTAGAAATGTATAGTGGAGAACTCTGGTTAGAGAAATGTAGCCACTGTCCTGACAGTTAGAAATGTATAGTGGAGAACTCTGGTTAGAGAAATGTAGCCACTGTCCTAACAGTTACAAATGTATAGTGGAGAACTCTGGTTAGAGAAATGTAGCCACTGTCCTGACAGTCAGAAATGTATAGTGGAGGACTCTGGTTAGAGAAATATAGCCACTGTCCTGACAGTTAGAAATGTAAAGTGGTGGACTCTGGTTAGAGAAATGTAGCCACTGTCCTGACAGTCAGAAATGTAATGAGGTAGTTCAACAAACTCTGGTTAGAGAAATGTAGCCACTGTCCTGACAGTCAGAAATGTAATGAGGTAGTTCAACAAACTCTGGTTAAAGAAATGTAGCCACTGTCCTGACAGTCAGAAATGTAATGAGGTAGTTCAACAAACTCTGGTTAAAGAAATGTAGCCACTGTCCTGACAGTCAGAAATGTAATGAGGTAGTTCAACAAACTCTGGTTAGAGAAATGTAGCCACTGTCCTGACAGTCAGAAATGTAATGAGGTAGTTCAACAAACTCTGGCCACTTCCTTCTTACCTTGACAAAAATATGGTCAAGCAACTCAATGGCTGTCCAACGTTTTTCCGGCTCATGGATGAGGCAGCAGGCCAGGAAACCTTTACCTTCCTTGCTGAGGCAGTCAGGGACTGGAGGACTGTGGCCAGTGCCCACTTTAAACATCACTTGGAGATTATGTTCCAGCTCATGCCAAGGTCTCTGTCACAATAAATGAGTTGACAATTATTATTTGTAGTCAGCTTCAAACTATGTGCTAACACTGACAGAAGAAGGAAATAAATATCAAACATAACAAATATGAAATTCTCTGCTAGGGCGAGTGTATAGCTGTAGTAAACATAAAATAAACATAACATGGTATTGAGCAGCTAGACTAACAGAAAGACAAGCTACAATGCTTATGCAAAAGCCTATATCAGGTATAACAAACAAACTATACACATTAAACACAAAAATCCAAGTCAGAATACATGACACAGCTAAAAAAAAAATGGTGGAAAAGACAGTGACAGAAAAACATAAGAACATGTTCAGTAATACTTTATATGCACACTGAAAAGCAACGGTTGGGCTACTGACTTGGCTGGGCTACTGACTTTCGGACAACCTGTGTTCGATTCCCGCTGGGAGCAGTGTGAATTGTACTTGTGGTTGGAAAAAAAAATTACACCCAGTCGACCCAGCCGCTGGCAGAAGTGGGTACCAGGGTAGTAGTACTCTGGGAAGGTGAGGAATGTCACTTTGCATCGTGAGTTTTGACGCTTGAAGCAACACTATCCAGAAGTCTCAGAAAACTTCTGAATAGGCAGCCGAGCAAATATGGGTGAAAACTCATGTGCTAAGATGCCGATTCAAGCCTGGTACTTTACCTTTACCGATAAGCAAGTCAATACTTCTTCTATAGCATAATATCAACAGTAGACTTATTCCAATTGTAACCTTTAATCAACTATATCCTTATATCACCTATTTCCTTATATCAACTGTAGCCTTATATCAATGGTAGTCTTATGTCTATGGCAGCCTTATATTAACTGCAGAACAGATGAAAAAAAATTACACAGAGCCTTATTTATTTCTGAGTTGTGTCCACATGTTGAATGAAGTCCCTATTTTCATTTTTTACACTTTCTTACAGAAACACTTGCACCTCCCCCTTTCAATTCCTTTATAACCAGAAACATTAAAACACTTAATGTACATCACTCTCTATGACCACAGAAACATTAAAGCACTCACCTTGCCTGTAGCCATCTCAATAACCACACAGCCTAATGACCAGATATCTGCAGCTCTTCCATACCCTTCTTGTTTGTTTTGCGTGATAACCTCAGGGGCCATGTAGGCTATTTAGGGGGGATAGATATTATTTGCTCAATCAAAAAACAAGCGTACAATTAATTAAACAGCAGAACAAAAACATGAACAGAAACATTGTAGAAACTGTTGCCAGCCACATGTTCACAGAACAAGGTTGACACAGTCTTGGTGATGGCAATGATTCAAAAAGTATGCTACAGAAGATTGACAGTGTCTGCGGCAGTAGTGGATGCAGCTATTGGATGGCTTTAAAGTGAAAGTGTTAACCTGGGTTTACTGTCCAGGCATTCTGGTGTAGACTGCAATGAAATAGCCGACAAGCTCTCTGGCACTGAATGTCGTCTGACTCTGGATAAAGAGGACATTGCAAAGTTTGTTCTTCATTCCTTAAGAGAAGAGGAGGAAAATTGGTGGACAATGATGTATATATTGAGAGACTGAGGAGTCAAGAAGTGGAAAAGGGGTCTGGTAGATCAGGAGTGCTTAGTGGGAAAAGCAGATATATCTACAATCAACACTTTACAGAAACAATCTGTCTATATATGCTTTGAGAAATGCTTGGACAGGCGGGGCAGCGGATATAGGGATTCCCCACAGGAAATAAAGCTGATTCCATGAATAGATTAGAATGTTCACATATATGTTGGTAAGTCCCTTTAGTTGTCTCCCACAAAATTTTTGGCCGCTATTCAGTCTACCAGCATTCATGAAAGAGGGAGCCGTGATAGCTCAGTGGTTAGTGAACTGGACTACAAAGGACAAGAGGTAGGGTTTGATCCCAACCGACAGCTTCCGGTTCACCTGGCCTTTAATGGGTACCGGATTTTTTCTGAGGCAGCACAGGCGTAATACCGACCACATTGCCCCAACGATCATGTGCCGTAAGTCTGTAAAATTTATTGTCACTGACACCAAATTCCCTAAATGCCACTTGGCGTGACGAGGGTATGACCACAGAACTGTACTTTTTTTTTAACTCATGAAAGAGGACTCACAAACAAGTGTTGGTCACTTTTAGTAGAGTATGAAGTAAGTAAAAAAAAGGTAAAGTACCCCATCACATCAAGTGGCTTATAAGGAATATGGTGTTAGTGACCATACATTTTACAGACCATCGGCACATGATTTTTTTGGGGTAATGTGGTCGGTATTATGCCCGTGCCGCTTTACTTTCCCATAAAAAATTTGGTACCCATTAAAGGCTGGGTGAACCCTACCTCTTGTCCTTTGTAGTCCAGTTCAGAGTATGAAGTGGGTATGGAATTTGTTGGTTTGTGAAGCCCCTCCTAGTTTTAGCAACATCTTCATTTATTATGTTTGTGATTTCAAAGTAATGAATTGCTGTGCAATGTTTTGTTTTTTCAATGCCTGTACTATTAATTCAATACACTACAACCAGAAATTAAACAAATCGTATTGTCTTAGAGCACTCAGCTGCTGTCATTAGAAAGGCAGTCTTGGAGCACTCAGCTGCTGTCACTAGAAAGGTAGTCTTAGAGCATTCAGCTGCTGTCATTAGAAAGGTAGTCTTAGAGCACTCAGCTGCTGTCATTAGAAAGGTAGTCTTAGAGCACTCAGCTGCTGTCATTAGAAAGGTAGTCTTAGAGCACTCAGCTGCTGTCATTAGAAAGGTAGTCTTAGAGCACTCAGCTGCTGTCATTAGAAAGGTAGTCTTAGAGCACTCAGCTGCTGTCATTAGAAAGGTAGTCTTAGAGCACTCAGTTGCTGTCATTAGAAAGGCAGTCTTGGAGCACTCAGCTGCTGTCATTAGAAAGGTAGTCTTAGAGCAACAGCTGCTGTCATTAGAAAGGTAGTCTTAGAGCACTCAGCTGCTGTCATTAGAAAGGTAGTCTTAGAGCACTCAGCTGCTGTCATTAGAAAGGTAGTCTTAGAGCACTCAGCTGCTGTCATTAGAAAGGTAGTCTTGGAGCACTCAGTTGCTGTCATTAGAAAGGCAGTCTTGGAGCACTCAGCTGCTGTCATTAGAAAGGTAGTCTTAGAGCACTCAGCTGCTGTCATTAGAAAGGTAGTCTTAGAGCACTCAGCTGCTGTCATTAGAAAGGCAGTCTTGGAGCACTCAGCTGCTGTCATTAGAAAGGTAGTCTTAGAGCACTCAGCTGCTGTCATTAGAAAGGTAGTCTTGGAGCACTCAGCTGCTGTCATTAGAAAGGTAGTCTTAGAGCACTCAGCTGATGTCATTAGAAAGGTAGTCTTGGAGCACTCAGCTGCTGTCATTAGAAAGGTAGTCTTGGAGCACTCAGCTGCTGTCATTAGAAAGGTAGTCTTAGAGCACTCAGCTGCTGTCATTAGAAAGGTAGTCCAGGAGCACTCAGCTGCTGTCATTAGAAATGTAGTCTTGGAGCACTCAGCTGCTGTCATTAGAAAGGTAGTCTTGGAGCACTCAGCTGCTGTCATTAGAAAGGCAGTCTTGGAGCACTCAGCTGCTGTCATTAGAAAGGTAGTCTTAGAGCACTCAGCTGCTGTCATTAGAAAGGTAGTCTTAGAGCACTCAGCTGCTGTCATTATAAATGCAATCTTGGAGCACTCAGCTGCTGTCATTAGAAAGGCAGTCTTGGAGCACTCTGTTGCTCTCATTAGAAAGGTAGTCTTGGAGCACTCAGCTGCTGTCATTAGAAAGGCAGTCTTGGAGCACTCAGCTGCTGTCATTAATCCTCTAAGACAGCAGGATATAGACTTGACAACATTCTCATATCTAACATTATTTCATTGTTAAAGAACTGGTCCTAGTATGTGCTAGCACAATATACTCATATAAACAACATACATGTAAAATAAAAGCATTCTTGACAAACACATCTAGCCTGTGAAACACAACAAATGTAGCAGTTTCACCTGTGGTCCCCACCAAGTTGACATTCTCTCCTGGTATGGTCTGTTGATTTTTCAACTTGACTGAACATCCAAAATCTCCCAGCTTGACATGACCTTGGGAGGTCAGGAAAATGTTGGCTCCTATAGAAATGAAACACTTTCAATTAAACACAAACTTGCAGTGAGTACTTTTTAAATTAGAACAGAACAAATCTCTTGGCTGTCCATATATATATATATATATATATATATATATATATATATATATATATATATATATATATATATATTCCTAATATATTATAGAATAAATCTCTTTGCTATACATATATACATATTTTCCTAATATGTCATAGAACAAATCACACTTGAGATCACTCAAAACTCATTCATAAATAGACCAGCACAATAAAGTCCAGAAACTAATGTCAGCTATATAGTTTATCATTATTTATTAAAAGTAATGCCACAGGATGCAGGCTTTAACCTATTGCTCTTGTCAGAACAAATGATTCTAACCTGAAACTTGACACAACAAAGATTCTTCTAAAAAAGTACCCCCCGGTCCTTCCAAACTAATGATACAACAAAACTCCGCTCAAAATATTGTTCTTTATATATGTTCTTCAAGCTATTCACACAACAAAAATTCCACTCAAAATATTGCTCCTTCCTTATGCATGTTCTTCAAGCTATTCACACAGCAAAGATTCTCCTAAAAATATAGCTCCTTATATATGTTCTTCAAGCTATTCACACAACAAAAACTCCACTCAAAATATTGGTCTTTATATATATGTTCTTCAAGCTACTCACACAGCAAAGATTCTCCTAAAAATATAGCTCCTTATATATGTTCTTCAAGCTATTCACACAACAAAAACTCCACTCGAAATATTGCTCTTTATACATGTTCTTAAAGCTATTCACACAGCAAAGATTCTCCTCAAAATAATGCAAGTACTTCCAACTATTGGTGGCTGAGTGGTTTGGGAGCTTGCTACTTGATCAGAAGGGCCTGGGATCAATTCCCACAAGTAGTGGATTTGTTTTTTTTTTTAGATTGACAGGCTCCAGGGTTCACCCAGCCTCTAAAAATGGGTACCAGAGATTTTCCTGGGAAGTAAAGGTGGCCTGGCGTGATACTGACTACATCAGTCAAAAATGTGCTAAGGTCATGGCAAAATATGGTCACCAACACCATTGGCAGTGGAGGGAACCTTGACCTTACCTCAAACTATTGATGCAACAAAGATTCTCTTCAAAATTAGTGCCCCTAATAGAACCTTCAAACTGTTCCCACAACAAAGACTGCTAAAATAATGAGTGCTATAGACAGATAAATTCTACTCACAAACTACTGCAATAAAATTACTATCCAGAAACTAGCACATCAATAAATATGACAACCTGCTGTCTTCCAACATGACTAGACATTCAGTAATCCTGCAATATCATATTTGACAAAATTACCTTTGATATCTCTGTGTACGATGTTATTTTCATGCAGATGAGCTATCGCCCGAACAATCTCCTGAGTATACCTCCTAATCATGTACTCAGGGAGACCTATACGAGCCACCTCCTCAATGGACCCACTATCACAGTACTCCATAAACATCAGCATCTCATCCTGTTTCACATAAAAACATATAGATGTGATTAGAACAGTTATACTGTACACAGAGATGAGATTAGAACAGTTATACTGTAGAGATGAGATTAGAGCAGTTATAGTGTACATAGAAATGAGATTAGAATACTTACTATCATCATACAGCTCCTTCAAACATATCATAGAATGATCAAGTCCACACAATGGTATACCCAAGTTATCACACAGCTCCCTCAAACATATCATAGAATGATCTAGTCCACACAATGGTATACCCAAGTTATCACACAGCTCCCTCAAACATATCATAGAATGATCTAGTCCACACAATGGTATACCCAAGTTATCACACAGCTCCCTCAAACATATCATAGAATGATCTAGTCCACACAATGGTATATCCTAGTTGAAACAGGGTAGTAGCAGTGATACGGAGAGGTCGAGAAATTGGGGAGTTGGGTAGTAGAGGTCAAGGTTAGAGAAGGGCTGAAAGTTAGCCACAGCCATAAACAAAGAGAAACTTCTGGTCCACATGAAGTGGGGATAGTCTGAACACTTCGTGGAGCATAGATTTTGAAAACAAGGCGGGTAGGTTTAAGTTAGAAAAAGGATAGGTGAATTTAGATTCAGTGGAGATGATGCGAGGGGTTCAATCCAGACGCATGTTGATGATTTTTGTCACAGTCGAGACTGGGGACCAGAAAGATTGATAAGGACTTCGTAATCGCAGGTTAGTGAATCGGTAGCAGTCTAGCTAGGCAAACGTGTCAGGACAGTCAGCAATGATAGCTAGGGACAGTGTTCTGAATTTAGTCGTGTGGTGCTTGTGAAGCGACTTTTGATAATGTGGTTGTGCCACAATGTAGGGGTTTAGAGTAAGCCAAGCCAGTAATATTCTGAATTTCGGAGTACAGCTCTTGTGAAAAGACTTTGAGAATATGGTTGTGCCACAAACTTATAGACTTAGCGTAAGCCACACCAATGACAGTATTATGAACTTGTTAGTGCAGTTCGTATGAAGAAATTTTGATAAAGTGGTTGTGCCACAAACTTATAGACTTAGCGTAAGCCAAGCCAATGACCTTATTATGAACTTGTTAGTGCAGTTCTTGTGAAGAGACTTGATAATGTGGTTGTGCCACAAACTGATAGACTTAGCGTAAGCCAAGCCAGTGACATTGTTATGACCTATTAGTGCAGGTATGGTGAAGAGACTTTGATAATGTGGTTAAGCCACAACTGATTGATTATAGTAAGCCAGGGAAATGGCATTACTTTGAAATGTGTAGATAATTCTTTTGGAAGAGACTGTGCACATGGGAATGTTCCTTAGGTAATAGGTTGAGTGGAAGCCTAGCACATGATGCATTGTGAGTGTAACAGTGCAGTCGCTTTGAAGAGACTTTGACAACGTGGTTAGGCCACATGTAATAGGCTTAGGGTAAGCCAAGACAAATGGCATTATATTGAACTTAGCAGTGCAGTTGTTTGCTTGAAGCGACTGGGAGAATGTGGTTGTGCCACAATTACTAGGTGTAGAGTAAGCCAAGACAAATGGCATTATATTGAACTTAGCAGTGCAGTCGTTTGCTTGAAGCGACTGGGAGAATGTGGTTGTGCCACAATTACTAGGTGTAGAGTAAGCCAAGTGAAGAGACTGGGAGAATGTGGTCGTGCCACAATTACTAGATGTAGAGTAAGCCAAGTGAAGAGACTGGGAGAATGTGGTTGTGCCACAATTACTAGGTGTAGAGTAAGCCAAGACAAATGGCATTATATTGAACTTAGCAGTGCAGTCGTTTGCTTGAAGTGATTGGGATAATGTGGTTGTGCCACAATTACTAGGTGTAGGGTAAGCCAAGACAAATGGCATTATATTGAACTTAGCAGTGCAGTCGTTTGCTTGAAGTGATTGGGAGAATGTGGTTGTGCCACAATTACTAGGTGTAGAGTAAGCCAAGACAAATGGCATTATATTGAACTTAGCAGTGCAGTCATTTGCTTGAAGTGATTGGGAGAATGTGGTTGTGCCACAATTACTAGGTGTAGGGTAAGCCAAGACAAATGGCATTATATTGAACTTAGCAGTGCAGTCGTTTGCTTGAAGTGATTGGGAGAATGTGGTTGTGCCACAATTACTAGGTGTAGGGTAAGCCAAGACAAATGGCATTATATTGAACTTAGCAGTGCATCGTTTGCTTGAAGTGATTGGGAGAATGTGGTTGTGCCACAATTACTAGGTGTAGAGTAAGCCCAGTAAAGAGACATTCTTAGGACAGAAGTAGTGCAGCAATGAAAGAGAGTTAGTGTATGATAGTTGTTCCACCAGAAATAGGTGTAGCGTAAGTCAGGAAGTGCGATTCTTGATGTGGTGAATGGATGGACTTGAAATGGTGTATATTGTCTGGCCATCTGAGGTGGTCATTACATGAATAAAGCAGGTTGTGGGAATTTTCATTGGTGTTAATCCATACTTTATATTTGTAGCTGTGTTGTATGTCCTTGCGATGAACGGACACTGGGTGTCATGAGTCAAGGAAGTCACAACGCGGAGTCAATGAAGAACCGATCAATGGCCAAGGGCAGGTGGAGCTGTATGCCTGTACATTCCAGCTGCAAACAGAGGGAGGCTCAGGTATTAATGAGCCTTCACAATGGTAGCAGAGTTCCAGTCAAGTGCACACCAGACAGGCACATTGGCCCGTTACATGCTGATCTCCAGAGCTTCTTGTCAAGGTGAGAGCTGGCATGTCTGAACGAGCTTCCTGCCGGTACATTCCAACGGCAAGCATAGTGGGGGCTCAGGTTTCAACGAGCCTTCACAACGGTGGCTGAGTTCTTGTCACGGTGCGCACCGAACGGGGAGACTAGCCCGTTACAAAGTCATCACACAGCTCCCTCATACATAGCATAGAATGATGTAGTCCATACAATGACATATACCCAAGTCATCACACAGCTCCCTCATACATATCATAGAATGATCTAGTCCATACAATGACATATACCCAAGTCATCACACAGCTCTCTCATACATATAGAATGATCTAGTCCATACAATGACATATACCCAAGTCATCACACAGCTCTCTCATACATATAGAATGATCTAGTCCATACAATGACATATACCCAAGTCATCACACAGCTCTCTCATACATATAGAATGATCTAGTCCATACAATGACATATACCCAAGTCATCACACAGCTCTCTCATACATATAGAATGATCTAGTCCATACAATGACATATACCCAAGTCATCACACAGCTCCCTCATACATATAGAATGATCTAGTCCATACAATGACATATACCCAAGTCATCACACAGCTCTCTCATACATATCATAGAATGATCTAGTCCATACAATGACATATACCCAAGTCATCACACAGCTCCCTCATACATATAGAATGATCTAGTCCATACAATGACATATACCCAAGTCATCACACAGCTCCCTCATACATATCATAGAAAGATCTAGTCCATACAATGACATATACCCAAGTCCTCACACAACTCCCTCATACATATCATAGAATGATCTAGTCCATACAATGACATATACCCAAGTCATCACACAGCTCCCTCATACATATAGAATGATCTAGTCCATACAATGACATATACCCAAGTCATCACACAGCTCCCTCATACGTATAGAATGATCTAGTCCATACAATGACATATACCCAAGTCAAGATGAACATGGCAACTAAATACCTTGTGAACTTCCACTCCATAATACTTCACCAGATTCTTGTGGTTGATGCCCTCAAAGTTTTTAATCTCATCACAGATTTCTTTCAGTGACTGTTGGTCGTTTGGCTGGAACTTCATCTGAAGGACAAGACAAAGAAGAACTATGTTTGAACGACCATCTTAGTGAATTTTTGCACTACTGAGTTGTTCTAGTTATAAATGAATTCACTTATTTGACTAAAATATCAGGAACTTATGACTCCTGTAGTTAAACATTTTTTTACAATGTGATGGTAATATAAAATATTACAGGCAGTATAAAATATGTGATGTGAAAAGAAGGCATTAAGAATATTATAACAATGATGAATGGAAAGAAGAGCAGAGGAAAATCAAGAGAAAAAATATTGAACAGCTTATCCAAATGGCATAACAAAATATCACAAATTGAAATTATGACACTGCGAGATGTGGGGAGAGATGCTGCCTACACCAACCAGTATAATCCCTGATGATGAATATAAAACATGAAAATTCTATTATAATATAATTCATGACAACCATCGCTGGCACAAAGTCAGATCAAATGACATGAGCATGTAAGTTTAAATACAAAAATTAAAGACACAAAGCCAGATTAAATGACATTAATTTAGCACTAGTGAAAACTTAGAAAAAGGAGTGGCTAATTGGGTACATGTGTATCTGTGAAAAATTTTGGACAGGGCAACGGCCCTATGTGGCTTCATCTTTTCCATTTTTAACAGCTGAGGGATTTTAATGTGTATACACTGGACCCCTCCTGATTTCCACCCTTATCTGAGAGGGCCATCTCACCACCCAACAAATTCAAACAGAAAAATGAAAAATTCCCCACTGTATGGTGGGATTCAAGTCTGGGATCTTCCTGTACAGAAACGAACATTTTACCTCTACACCACACAAGCTAGCTAAACTAACAGCCAGAAAATCTGCTTACCTCCACACCACCCAAGCTAGCTAAACTAACAGCCAGAAAATCTGCTTCCCTCTACACCACACAAGCTAGCTAAACTAACAGCCACAAACTTGCTTACCTCCACACCACCCAAGCTAGCTAAACTAACAGCCAGAAAATCTGCTTACCTCCACACCACCCAAGCTAGCTAAACTAACAGCCACAAAATCAGCTTACCTCTACACCACACAAGCTAGCTAAACTAACAGCCAGAAAATCTGCTTACCTCCACACCACCCAAGCTAGCTAAACTAACAGCCAGAAAATCGGCTTACCTCTACACCACACAAGCTAGCTAAACTAACAGCCACAAACTTGCTTACCTCCACACCACCCAAGCTAGCTAAACTAATAGCCAGAAAATCTGCTTACCTCTACACCACACAAGCTAGCTAAACTAACAGCCACAAAATCTGCTTACCTCTACACCACACAAGCTAGCTAAACTAACAGCCACAAACTTGCTTACCTCTACACCACACAAGCTAGCTAAACTAACAGCCACAAACTTGCTTACCTCTACACCACACAAGCTAGCTAAACTAACAGCCAGAAAATCTGCTTACCTCCACACCACACAAGCTAGCTAAACTAACAGCCACAAACTTGCTTACCTCCACACCACACAAGCTAGCTAAACTAACAGCCACAAACTTGCTTACCTCCACACCACACAAGCTAGCTAAACTAACAGCCACAAAATCTGCTTACCTCCACACAACCCAAGCTAGCTAAACTAACAGCCAGAAAATATGCTTACCTCTACACCACACAAGCTAGCTAAACTAACAGCCACAAAATCTGCTTACCTCTACACCACACAAGCTAGCTAAACTAACAGCCAGAAAATCTGCTTCCCTCTACACCACACAAGCTAGCTAAACTAACAGCCACAAAATCTGCTTACCTCTACACCACACAAGCTAGCTAAACTAACATCCACAAAATCTGCTTCCCTCTACACCACACAAGCTAGCTAAACTAACAGCCACAAAATCTGCTTACCTCCACACAACCCAAGCTAGCTAAACTAACAGCCAGAAAATCTGCTTACCTCTACACCACACAAGCTAGCTAAACTAACAGCCACAAAATCTGCTTCCCTCTACACCACACAAGCTAGCTAAACTAATAGCCAGAAAATCTGCTTCCCTCTACACCACACAAGCTAGCTAAACTAACAGCCAGAAAATCTGCTTACCTCTACACCACACAAGCTAGCTAAACTAACATCCACAAAATCTGCTTCCCTCTACACCACACAAGCTAGCTAAACTAACAGCCAGAAAATATGCTTACCTCTACACCACACAAGCTAGCTAAACTAACAGCCAGAATGCTAGCTAACCTAAGAGCCAGAAAATCTGCATCCCTCTACACCACCCAAGCTAGCTAAACTAACAGCCAGAATGCTAGCTAAACTAACAGCCAGAAAATCTGCTTACCTCTACACCACCCAAGCTAGCTAAACTAACAGCCAGAAAATCTGCTTTCCTCTACACCACCCAAGCTAGCTAAACTAACAGCCAGAATGCTAGCTAAACTAAGAGCCAGAAAATCTGCTTCGCTCTACACCATCCATGCTAGCTAAACTAACAGCCAGAATGCTAGCTAATCTAAGAGCCACAAAATTTGCATCCCTCCACACCACACAAGCTAGCTAAACTAACAGCCAGAAAATCTGTTTACCTCTACACCACACAAGCTAGCTAAACTAACAGCCACAAAATCTGCTTACCTCCACACCACACAAGCTAGCTAAACTAACAGCCAGAAAATCTGCTTACCTCTACACCACACAAGCTAACTAAACTAACAGCCACAAAATCTGCTTACCTCTACACCACCCAAGCTAACTAAACTAACAGCCACAAACTTGCTTACCTCTACACAACCCAAGCTAGCTAAACTAACAGCCACAAAATCTACTTACCTCTACACCACCCAAGCTAACTAAACTAACAGCCAGAAAATCTGCTTACCTCTACACCACCCAAGCTAACTAAACTAACAGCCACAAACTTGCTTACCTCTACACCACCCAAGCTAACTAAACTAACAGCTAGAAAATCTGCTTACCTCTACACCACCCAAGCTAACTAAACTAACAGCCACAAACTTGCTTACCTCTACACCACACAAGCTAACTAAACTAACAGCCAGAAAATCTGCTTACCTCTACACCACCCAAGCTAACTAAACTAACAGCAACAAAATCTGCTTACCTCTACACCACCCAAGCTAGCTAAACTAACAGCCAGAAAATCTGCTTACCTCCACACCACCCAAGCTAGCTAAACTAACAGCCAGAATGCTAGCTAAACTAACAGCTAGAAAATCTGCTTACCTCTACACCACCCAAGCTAGCTAAACTAACAGCCAGAAAATCTGCTTACCTCCACACCACCCAAGCTAGCTAAACTAACAGCCAGAATGCTAGCTAAACTAACAGCCAGAAAATCTGCTTCCCTCTACACCCCCCAAGCTAGCTAAACTAACAGCCAGAATGCTAGCTAAACTAAGAGCTAGAAAATCTGCTTACCTCTACACCACCCAAGCTAGCTAAACTAACAGCCAGAAAATCTGCTTACCTCCACACCACCCAAGCTAGCTAAACTAACAGCTGCCAGAATGCTAGCTAAACTAACAGCCAGAATGCTAGCTAAACTAACAGCCAGAAAATCTGCTTACCTCTAAACCACCCAAAATAGCTAAACTAACAGCCAGAATGCTAGCTAAACTAACAGCCAGAAAATCTGCTTACCTCTACACCACCCAAGCTAACTAAACTAACAGCCAGAATGCTAGCTAAACTAACAGCCAGAATGCTAGCTAAACTAACAGCCAGAATGCTAGCTAAACTAACAGCCAGAAAATCTGATCAACATTTTCCTATTCCTGGGAGAGGAGCTGGAGATGTCCAGTGAGTACAATAGCCTGTTGTGTACAGATTCTCTGGCAGAAAACACACCCATGATGTACCAGGGATCACACCAGTGACATATACCTGCACAGCAATGAGGTTTTCATTTGTTTCACAGTAAATAAGGTGTAACTGATAACATTAAAATCATGTTCTAACATACCATCTGTAGAACAATCTACAAACCTCTTTCATAGCCATCAACTCTCCTGTGTTGATATTTACAGCTGTATATACCTTGCCAAACTGACCTTCACCTAGGCAGAAGAGATCAGATAAACATTAAAATCAATTCTACCACCACAAAAGTAAAAAAAAAAAGTAAAGAACCCCATCACGCCAAGTGGCGTATAGGGAATATGGTGTTAGTGACCATAATTTTTACAGACCTTCTGCACATGAATTTTGGGGTAATGTGGTTGGTATTACACCTGTGCCGCTTTACTTTCCCAGAAAAAAACCATGTGTCCATTAAAGTCTGGGTGAACCCGGAAGCCATTGATCAGGATCGAACCCGACCTTTTGTTCTTTGTAGTCCAGTTCACTATCCAATGAGCCATCGCTACTCCCTTACAACCATAAGGAAGGCACATATTCCAAGAAAAGAGAGACAAGTAATTATACCATCTCAAGCATAGTCATATACATGGAGCCAAGAGTTTCTGCCATATCTCCCATCAATGGCTCAAAGGGACAACATATAGATATAAGATATTCAAGATAAATATGAAAAGAAACATTTATGATTCTAATTTCTAGCGTTTGGAAAGAAAGATGTTATTAAGGTCTGTAGAAATATGGTTTTACAGAATAATGTTGAAAATACCAAAGACAGCTAAGAAGAGCAATGAAAACGTTCTGAAAGAGGCCAAAGCAAAAAAAAAAAAAGCTCTACTAACTCGAATGTTAATACAAATCTATTCATTGACATAACAGTATTTTCTATGTTAATACAAATCTATTCATTGACATAACAGTATTTTCTATGTTAATACAAATCTCTTCATTGACATAACAGCATTTTCTATGTTAATACAAATCTATAGAGAAATTTCTTCTTCATTCATGATAGTAAATTGTAATGCACTGTGTTTTGCACCTAACATTCATTTGCTTGAGATGACTTTCCTAGACTTTTATTTGCCTTGACCTTGCTTCAGTTTGACTGCAGTGACCAGCCTTCCCCTCCTTGGTTTATATTAAGCCTGCCCTTCACATCAGCGGATGGTCCAGATACACCATTGAAGCAACTCCTGCATGCATGGTTTCCTCTATAGCCTGACACTGCTACTCTCATCCGACGTAAAATTAACAGACATCTCAAATCAGGTAAAGAAGAGACCCTAGTACTGCTACCCTCAATTGATGCAAATCTCAAATCAGATAAGAAACCCTCACTGTAATTTAGGAAACAGAGTAAGAACATTGATAACAAAAATACCTATTTTAATTCCGCGCTGCCATCTAAAGTTAACCCTTCTGACATTGATGCGGTAGTCAGGCTCCTGGATACGGTTGGTAACCATGCCAATAATTCTGCCCTCTCTCAACTTCTGCTCCCTACTTGACTCTAGCTGCTCTATACACATACCAAGACGCTCACTCCTAGGCCGTGCTCTGTCCCCCTGACTGAGAACTGCAGAATTTAAGCAATGAAATGTTAACAAATAATAACAGTCAGCTATCATCCAATTGACAGAATGTGGCTATTATTAACAATTAACGAGTGAGCTTTTATTCAACAATGGAATAAAAAGACTAAATATTGAATTATTTTAACAAGAGTGCCTTATTATTTACATAAAGTGACAAATCATACAGTCCTATAACCCCAACGAGAGCATTATCTATATCTGTAAATAAATTAGGGTCATTTACTAGCAGTCATGGCTCTTTTTTTGTTCTATCAAATAATTACAGCAATATATCACAGTTTTAAGCTTGTCCTTATTAAGTTTATATAACAGATGTAATCTGTAATTCTAATCTTATTTTTAAAATAACCATTACTATACTTTATTTAATAAAACAATTTGTTCAACATTAAAATGAGTTGAATTTGCCCAAAATGAAGAAGATTGATTTGGGAAGAGGGAAGAGAGAAAGAGAGATACATAAGAAGACTACATAAATATGAAGAGCAAAGAGGTGAGGATGAACAATCATAAACTAAGATATGAACATATGAATAATAATAAATGTGAAAATAAAAAAAAAGGTGAACATTTGAATATTAAAGGTGAAGGTGGTTGGTACTACAAAGATAAGGATATGGCAACAAAAGTTGAAAGACTTCTATCTACTGAAAAATTCATTTTTAGTATTTGAACTCTGTATACACAGAACCAATTCATCATTAATGATATAATGTGATGATACTATTGTCCACATATTCTATTTCTTGGTTACTAACTCACAAATGCAAACTTTCATCAGTACAACAATATTGTTTTCTTTCCCCAATAAATATTGCCAATTTCACAGATGAAATGTCAGTTTACAGCTTTGCACATATTTTTATTCGCTGAAACATCCTAAAGAATATTTGAATTAACATATTATAATGATTTAACTGAATGATCTTCATTAAGTAAATTATAACTAGCAACATATGGTTAATCCTATATGTCAATTATTAAAACAATATGGAACAATCCGCATTATAGTGCAAATAAAAGATAACCAGGAAAAACAATAAACAAATTCCATGTAATTCAATTTTTTTTAAAAATCAACAAATAAAATGTACAGATACAAAAATAAAGGCAAATATTTCCAGAAACAAAAGCAAGTGACATAATAAACATTTTACTTCTGTTTTCCCAGAGTGAGGAGGGCTATTATAAAAACCCTAATTAAAATGATGACGCCAAGAATATAAAAATGAAAAGGTGGAAGCATTTCATTACACAACTACAACATTTTTAAGAACCCACAACTTTTCTAAATAACAAAAATATAACTACAACAAGTGTGTGCTATATGTCTACTTATAATAATGATAGCATTAGATATTGGGAAATGTCCATCTCTTGAACCAATAATGAATCATCTACATAACATTTTATATCTCTAAACAATAACAAACCATCAACACAATATTAACTCATATCTCTCTAAGCAATAATAAACCACCTACACAACATTAACTCATATCTCTCTAAGCAATAATGAACCACCTACACAAACATTAACTCATATATCTCTAAGCAATAATAAACCACCTACACAAACATTAACTCATATCTCTCTAAGCAATAATAAACCACCTACACAACATTAACTCATATCTCTCTAAGCAATAATAAACCACCTACACAAACATTAACTCATATCTCTCTAAGCAATAATAAACCACCTACACAAACATTAACTCATATCTCTCTAAGCAATAATAAACCACCTACACAACATTAACTCATATCTCTCTAAGCAATAATAAACCACCTACACAAACATTAACTCATATCTCTCTAAGCAATAATAAACCACCTACACAAACATTAACTCATATCTCTCTAAGCAATAATAAACCACCTACACAACATTAACTCATATCTCTCTAAGCAATAATAAACCACCTACACAAACATTAACTCATATCTCTCTAAGCAATAATAAACCACCTACACAAACATTAACTCATATCTCTCTAAGCAATAATAAACCACCTACACAAACATTAACTCATATCTCTCTAAGCAATAATAAACCACCTACACAAACATTAACTCATATCTCTCTAAGCAATAATAAACCACCTACACAAACATTAACTCATATCTCTCTAAGCAATAATAAACCACCTACACAAACATTAACTCATATCTCTCTAAGCAATAATAAACCACCTACACAAACATTAACTCATATCTCTCTAAGCAATAATAAACCACCTACACAACATTAACTCATATCTCTCTAAGCAATAATAAACCACCTACACAAACATTAACTCATATCTCTCTAAGCAATAATAAACCACCTACACAAACATTAACTCATATCTCTCTAAGCAATAATAAACCACCTACACAACATTAACTCATATCTCTCTAAGCAATAATAAACCACCTACACAAACATTAACTCATATCTCTCTAAGCAATAATAAACCACCTACACAAACATTAACTCATATCTCTCTAAGCAATAATAAACCACCTACACAAACATTAACTCATATCTCTCTAAGCAATAATAAACCACCTACACAAACATTAACTCATATCTCTCTAAGCAATAATAAACCACCTACACAACATTAACTCATATCTCTCTAAGCAATAATAAACCACCTACACAAACATTAACTCATATCTCTCTAAGCAATAATAAACCACCTACACAAACATTAACTCATATCTCTCTAAGCAATAATAAACCACCTACACAAACATTAACTCATATCTCTCTAAGCAATAATAAACCACCTACACAACATTAACTCATATCTCTCTAAGCAATAATAAACCACCTACACAAACATTAACTCATATCTCTCTAAGCAATAATAAACCACCTACACAAACATTAACTCATATCTCTCTAAGCAATAATAAACCACCTACACAAACATTAACTCATATCTCTCTAAGCAATAATAAACCACCTACACAAACATTAACTCATATCTCTCTAAGCAATAATAAACCACCTACACAAACATTAACTCATATCTCTCTAAGCAATAATAAACCACCTACACAACATTAACTCATATATCTCTAAGCAATAATAAACCACCTACACAAACATTAACTCATATCTCTCTAAGCAATAATAAACCACCTACACAACATTAACTCATATCTCTCTAAGCAATAATAAACCATCTACACAACATTAACTCATATCTCTCTATAAGCAATAATAAACCACCTACACAACATTAACTCATATCTCTCTAAGCAATAATAAACCACCTACTCAACACACGCCCTGACACTTATATTACTAATGCTGATAAATATTTAAAACAAAACAACAAAAACATCTTGTTTACCATATATTGTTGACAGATGAACAGATTTGACAAGTAATGTATCAGTAGACCAAGTGAATGGCAGAATATTGCAAGTTCTGTTACAGACTATGTGGTCTGGTTAGAAAAGAAGACACCAGTTTTTTCACCATATATCATCACCATCAAGTACCATGACTATTGGCACAGGTGATCAAGTCTCTTCACAACTTTCAGTCTTGCAGTTATATATCATTTCTGTTGTCGACCTTCTGCCAAACCATTCTCTTAAGCTGTCTAGTATCTTTTCTCTTTGCTTTCCTCTACTTTTCCTCAATTTTTCCAGTTGTCATAATATATTCCAGCTGTTACCTTCTCATATGGTCAAAAAATTGTGATAGCTTCTTCCTAATATTCTAAATTAGCTCTATTTTTTGCTTTGGCCTCTCACAGAACATTTTCATTAGTCTTCCTAGCTGTGCATAGTATTCTCAACATTCTTCTGTAAAACAACAATTCTACAGTCTCCAGTGATATTCTTGTCTGTTGTCCTATTGTCCATGATTCACATCCATATGTTAAGACTGTCTCTACATATCATTTAAGAACTCTTTTTCTTGTTTCTATTGTCAAAAATGGATTGCACAGTATCTTCTCATTTTTTGGAAAGCTGCTTTTGCCTGAGCTATTCCGCATCTCACCTCTGTTGTACATCTACAATCTGAGGTTAACATTGTTCCCATATATTTAAATTCATTTACTTGTTTAAATATATATTATATATAATACATCATATTAAAATGGATTACGCTCCCTGAGTATATATTGTGTGTCACATACATGCCAACTAATTAGAAATAATTAAATCTGGACAGACATCCCCATAATGCACAACCATCCCCCTCCTCAATTATTAGGTGGAAAGACATGGTCATTATTGTATTCTATTCATGGAATCAGTTTCATTGCAGTCAGGGCGCCCCCATATCTGTTCCACCGTCCATCCCAGCATTTCTCAAAGTGTATGCAAACAGAGTGTTCCTGTAAGGCGTTGATTGCAGATACATCTGTTTTTCCCACTAAACACTCTGGATCTACCAGATCCCTTCTTCACCTTTAGACTCATTGTCCCACCCATTCTCCTCCTCTCTTAAGGAATGAAGTACAAACTTGACAATGTCTTCTTTGTCCAGAGTCAGGCCAAATTCAGTGCCAACCCGCCAGCTTATCAGCTATTTCATTGCCATGTACACCAGCGTGCCTGGATAGTATACCCAGGTTAATGCACAGTAGAGCCATCCAAGAGCTAACATTCACTCCCACTGCAGACTGCCAATCTTCTGTAGCATACATGGTCACTGTCACTATCTTCACTATCTTCCTTATACATCTAGCAAGGCGGACCTTAAGAATGATTGCATTATTAAATTGGTCAATATGTTTCCATTATACATTTAACGAGACTTGGCTAGACTTCACATGACATGAGGAAAACACTTGTTGCAATGATGATGATAAGAATAAATGATGCTAAAGTTGCACTATGTTTACCATATCAAAGAAAACTGTTCAAAGAATGGTAAAGTTTTTCATTTCATTATATTTCAGCACAGTTTTTGATGTTACATGTTTGGAAATTGGTATGTTAGTTTGATGTCAAGATTTCTACTAAATGTGAACACAAGCCACAAATGGCTCAATCTAGGCTAGCACTACAACAACAACAACAACAGAAAGCCTGCAACTGTAGCCAGCATGTGTAACATGTGCTTTATTTTTATGGCATATTTCTTTCTAAAACATCTTCGTCTTTCCAGGCTTTTACTTGACCTGTGTTACCTTCCAGCACTGAGAGAGATTGTCCAGCTTTATGCTGCCTCATGCATCATAAATTGTCTTTTTAGACTGTCTTTGAATATGAGTTATGGCAACACAAGTCTCTCTCTCTCTTATAGAAACTACTAGTGTCTGCAGATCTTCTTTATATACAGAAACACAAGTCTCTTTCTCTTATAGAAACTACTAGTGTCTGCAGATCTTCTTTATATACAGAAACACAAGTCTCTTTCTCTCATAGAAACTACTAGTGTCTGCAGATCTTCTTTATATACAGAAACACAAGTCTCTTTCTCTCATAGAAACTACTAATGTCTGCAGATCTTCTTTATATACAGAAACACAAGTCTCTTTCTCTCATAGAAACTACTAGTGTCTGCAGATCTTCTTTATATACAGAAACACAAGTCTCTTTCTCTCATAGAAACTACTAATGTCTGCAGATCTTCTTTATATACAGAAACACAAGTCTCTTTCTCTCATAGAAACTACTAATGTCTGCAGATCTTCTTTATATACAGAAACACAAGTCTCTTTCTCTCATAGAAACTACTAATGTCTGCAGATCTTCTTTATATACAGAAACACAAGTCTCTCTCTCTTATAGAAACTACTAGTGTCTGCAGATTTTCTTTATATACAGAAGCACAAGTCTCTTTCTCTTACAGAAACTACTAGTGTCTGCAGATCTTCTTTATATACAGAAGCACAAGTCTCTTTCTCTTATAGAAACTACTAGTGTCTGCAGATCTTCTTTATATACAACAGCTACATTTTCTTATTCCTTGATTTCCTTGCTCACAAATAAGCTATTCATTGACTACGCATTGTAGGGCAACAAGTTCCTTCACTTTATTGCCATATTCTGCAAGGTCGCCGAACGTCGATGCTGTGGATGGTCTAGACTCACATGTACTCAGTCGCACGGTCCAGAACCCGTTTCCACGTTATGGACTGGCCAACTCCAGTCAATTAGCTCTACAGCATGTGGAGGCACCGTGGGCGTTTGATTTTCAGCGTTTAGAAGCTCACAGAAATGAAATTATGCTTCACTGACAACGGACTAATGAAAACACACCGCCATCTTGGACGCACCAAAAAAGAACGCCCCAGGACATGCGGGAGTACGGGGAAATGAAAGAGGGGATAGGTTGGCTAGCTGCGCTATTGTTGAGGACGGTCAACCAATGGATCAAGGGGAAATCATCAATGCCCGCCAAGAAGTGGGAAGGACACAGGACTTCAACAACCATGAGTCCAAGTCACTACTTCGGCTGAAAGAGATGGGAGTTAAGAAGATGGGCACAGCCAGAGTTTAGCGGGCATGTAAGAAGACTAATCAACCAACACAGAACCTGGGTCGTCAGTCGCTGGACACTGCAGGACTTGCTGAAGAGGGGATCTGAGCACCTGTCGACATGTTCGGAGTGTAATGATGATGACCCACAGATAACTCAATAAACTCTAACTCAATTCTGCAAAGTGTTCCAGGTCCTGCCCACAGCATTCATCTGTTGATTTTGGCTTGCCTCTCTTCCACAAAATTACTCCTGAAGTCCAGTGTATGGCAGCTTTTGTGATTGCTATTTTCTGCCTAGAAGAGCTTGGCACAGTCCTCACTATGTTGGTTGTGAACATTTCTATACAAACATGTACATATGGCATGATTATTGTTAAAAGCTAAATGCATTCCTTATGTGATGTCAGCGCTGTATTCTTGATACACAAAGGGGTAAATACAGATGTTGCTTTCAATGGGTTGGAGTTGGACAACTTCAGCTATGTTGGGAGCCATACACAGTGTAGGACGAGAGAATTGAAAGGGCATATTAGAAATGCACTTAAAGCATGGCTACTTTTCATTGGCTCAACTAGAGTGACGCCACTATACAACAAAGAATGATTCACTCATGCTGACATGTTTTTAACTTCAATATAATCAGATAATGATGTTAATCCTAGATTACGATACTGCCGTAAATATTACTGCATCAAAATACAAATTCTTCAAAGTTTGACATTTTGCCGTGGTCAAATATCTCCCCCCACCCACTTGCCACAGGAGCTACTGAGTTAAGTGTTCTGTGCACACCGTAAGATGTGCGCTTCATCTGTTTTGATCGTGTTTCGATATTTCGATTAAAGAAAAAAAAAAGTAAAGATCCCCATCACGCAAGTGGCGTATAGGGAATATGGTGTTAGTGACCATCAATTTTACAGACCTACAGCACATGATTTTTGGGGTAATGTAGTTCGCATTACCCCCGTGCCGCTTTACTTTCCCAGAAAAAAAATCCGGCACCCATTTAAGGCAGGGTGAACCTGGAAGCCATCGGTTGGGATCAAACCCTACCTCTTGTCCTTTGTAGTCCAGTTCACTAACCACTGAGCTATCGCTGCTCTGATATTCCGGTTGCTTACAATGAATGATGATATCGTATGACGGGGAACAGATGGATCTGTTTACTTTCTGTGTGGTTTCGCATTATGTCTTTTGGCGTGTGCTGAGACTGCTGTGATGAGGACTGCAGCTACCTTTCTTTGTTTGGGAGATGAGATATTAATTTGGATGATTCCACTGGCACTTGCGGTTGAGCAGTTATGGATTTTAATTTGTTGGCAGTGATACCGGGGCCTTCCATAACCTTCCTAATTACTACTTCTGGTGACCCCTGAGTGTTGGACATGTTTCTATTGATGTAGGAATTTTTTTCCCAATTTCGTGAGATAAAGAAATTGGTTGGTTTTTTGTTTTGCTACCAGGGAAATTTTCTCAGTAGTTATTGACATCAAAACAACCCTTTGTACCTCAGGAAACCGCAGCGAGTAATGCTGTGAGGTAGTAGAATATACTATACTGACAGACCTATGGCGACTGCACTGATAGACGTAGTAATATTGTCTGGTCTGTGAGGTCAAACTCAGGTCATAAATCAACCTGAACCAGAAAATCTGAGTCCATGTGTCTTGTCTAATGTGAACACACAGCTGTGTGTCAAAATTTCAGAGAAATTACTATTTTTAGAGCACCTAATGTTACATTTCAGCTGTAGTAATTTTACAACGCTATCATAAACACATCAGTCATGTATAGATGTCGTAATCTAGGATTAAATTAGAAATATTAAGGTTTATAATTGAGAAATATTAAGAAAATGTTTTTAACTTAGAAATGTAAGAAAACTAAAGAAATTATTTTTATAAATAAATATTATGAACAACAATTGACTTCAAGCCTGGCACTCAGATCTCTAACACTATCGTAAAGCTACACGAACAAATTACTCATATTAAACAAACAAAAAGCCACTCAGTGACTGACAAGTCTGGGGAATAATTTGTTAATAAGCTATGTAGCTAGAAATAACAGCACAAATGATATTAGGGGGGAAAAAACTAAGCATAAATGATTGATAACAACCACAGTACATAACAATGAAAAATAGCAAAGGCAGCAATAAAAATAAATAAAGGAATGGATTAAAATGAAAAGAGCAAAATGGGTTAAGTGTAGAACTAATGGGCAGCTACTTTGTGGTGAAAGCTCTACTGTTGTTTGTGAACACCAAAGTGAAGAAATCGTATTGTGCTAGATTTGTAGTGCAACATTTTCCAAGAACGAAAACACTACATTAGAAATATGGCTGTATGTGGGAACACTATCTTAATATGGTTACTTTTGAGGACCTGATTACCCCCAGCTGACTTGCAGCAATGTCTAGCTTCCTATCACCATTACAGTATCATTGCTACTAATAAGGTGATACTTCTAGAACACACAAAAATGTATATGGTATCCTAGCAAGAAATTCCCATTGTTCAGTTTGATCTTCTTTCCTTCATTATTTGTCCTTTCAGCTTTGAAATGAGAAATAGTTGAGTCTTTGGTTGGTCTCTTCTGATGAAACAGTTGCAAGAACATTCTATCCCTGGGATTCCACATAGGTCTGTTGTTTTGGTAGTGTTTGTTCACAACTGTTTGGATTGTGCTGATTTGGTTCTGTCATGTCACAGGGACAACTTCATTTGTTGTTTCTTGTAATATTATAATCAGGGGTTTATCTGCTTTCTTAGTTCTTGACTTTTAATCTTCTAAAATGACTCACAAACCTCATTTTGATGCTATTTATAATACGGAAGGTTCCAGAATCTCAAGTACAAGTCTAACACTGATAGTATAATATTGTGAGAAATTCCACTGGTTCCACCTGTTTCTTCCCCCCACTCTCCAAATCACCTTTACTATCTCCTCTACCTGCTACATAGCATCAGCACACACAAAAACATAGTCCAGATTGATCATGTCTTAAAGTTGTACCATTATATATGTGTCTACTCAACCATATGTCTTAGTCTTACTTTAATTTATCTCCCTTGAGATTAGAGCATCAAAGCAAGAACAAGTGTTGTGGTATAACATCAATGTAAGGAATCTGACCATCAATGTCTACAAGCTGCCTTGATCCTATTGTCATTTATCTCCTTTGTCACACAAAAAATGCAAGAAACAACTCTTGTATCAGCTTGCTGGAACTGACTCAGTTCTAATACCGTTTACATTTTCAACAAGTCAGTCTCATCAATTATTTTTGTTGTAAACAATTTGTAGTTACAGCAAGTGTCTTCTCTATTATCTTTTGCTATGACCAATCAAGAATGTATTTATTTATTCTCCTTCTGGTTTCTATATTAAAATATTAGCTTACAATGCATTAGTTACAGAGGTTATTGTCACTATATTTAATTATTGATACTGACAGTTTCATAAACATTTTGTGTCATCCATTGGTACTAATCTCATTAACCAATTTTGTCAATTAACTGAAGACATTTATTATTGATTTTTTTTATAACAAACAATGACATCCCTCACTGAGCCTGGGAAAAGCTCTTACTATTACTCTAAGTAACATGTAGCTAATCTTATTAATAATTAGCTAACTTGCTACATTCATTACTATAGCTCGTTTCAAAATATATGCCCAACTTCAAAACGCTATTACTCTCTAACCGTTTGTTAAATACTTTTGAAATTTTCCAAATGTTATTAGAATGCAAAAGACCCTTTAAATGTATATTTAACAAATATCTTGCAGCTGCTTTTTTCTTAAAGCGGCGATATTTCTTTGATGTTTGTCAAAATTGTAAATTGTGAAGCCCTAAAGAATAGAAATTACCGTAGTTGCTGGTCTACGATTAATTTTCACTAGGTAAAGGCGTGGCCGTAATGGGGAAATAACTGGATAAAACAAAACACCAGGATAATTATTGTCTGCTCAGTTCGAGGACGGACGATAATATCAAGGTATACCTGTATGTCCAATTTTCATAGTTGTGTGGTCCTGAAAAGGACCGTTTGTTGAAATAATTTAAGGTAATATAGGGGCCAACATTGTGGGGGCTATATACTTTCATTCTGAATCAGACGAGTCTAAAAGATTAATAACTGTTTGGGGTTGAACATTCCACAAACCATCATTTTTCCAATATTCCTCTTCCTGTTTTAAGACGTGGTCTTCACATTTAGCCCAATAATCTTTGTCTATATTTAATAAAGCGAGATTAGCAAGAGTCTTTACATCGCATATTTTGAATGTTGTATTTTCATCTGCCACTGGTCCTTTTAATTTTGCCCAGATTAGTTCTATTGGATTTAAATGAGCATGGTAAGGTGGCAGCCTCAAACTTATATGACCGTGCTCTTGGATAATCTTATCTATTTGAAAAATCTTTGTCCTCTGTTTTTGCTTTACTAGAGATAGTAATTCAGGTTTTAAGTACATGTTATTAAATTTTATGTGCTCCTTTGTGAGCCATATCTTAATAGCATCTTCTGTACTGGATGACGTCGGGACTTTATCTTCAAGTGCAACAATGTTGTGGTACGCTGCATTGTCCATTATTAGACAAGATGGTCGATCTAGTGATGGGAGAACAGAATTTTCAATCCAATGTCTAAATATGTGACCATTCATCTCAGAGTGATAATCCCGATTGTCTATGGATTTTGAAAGAAAAATGAGCTCTGCATTCTGTATTAGTCCATGTTGTCGACTACCTGCATGAGCAATTATCAAGCGCTGTTCTTTGCTGCTAGGTATTAATCTCTTAATCTTTCCATCTGATGACTGCCATTCCCTTTGGTTAGTGTGATCCATGTTTCATCCAAGTACACAATATCATAACCTTGCTTGCGCACCTCTTTTACTTCACGTAAGTACTTGCTTCTCATGACTACTATATGTGGCTTCTCACAGATGATGTTTCGTCCATTGGAATACTTTCTGAATGTAAAGCCTGCAGCTCTCACATTCCTCCATAATGTAGACTTTGATATTTCAATACTGTTGTTCTTTTTCAGCGATACTTTTAATTTTCTTATTGTAACAGTTTCATTCATACCCAACATTTTGCGAATTTCACTTCTAATAAGTTCACTGTCGAAATTATCCAACATTTTTGCTCTTCCTTGTGATTTTGTATATTTGGAACATTGACGGTCACGTGCTTGAATCCAGCGATTAAATGACCGTTTAGATAAATCCAAAATGTGTCTTGTCCTATTCTCAGGGTTTTCTAAAGAATGAAATAATCTTCCTCGTTTAGCCTCTTTGCAAAAATAGTCATACATTTTTATTACGATGTTTTGTAAACTGCAGAATTTCATTTTAAGACTCATGATAAATGTAAAGTCATGAAAAGTTTAATTCCAACAAGTGACAAAATATACATGGAAAACAAACCAGTAGAAGAGATCGATCACTTTATCTATCTTGGAAGTCACATTGATCGAGAAGGGGATACGAGCAAAGAAATTAGAATCAGACTGGCTAAAGCAGCAATGTCTTTCAGAAGCCTTGAAAAGTTGTGGAAATCAAAACTCATTAGCACAAACACAAAACTTAGGCTATTCAAATCAAATGTACTATCAACCCTTACGTATGCGTGTGAAAGCTGGAAAACAACAAGAGATATAGAAACAAAGTTGAACGCATTCGAAAATAAATGTCTAAGGAAAATACTTGGTATAGAATGGAACGAATTCAAAACAAACGAGGAAATTAGAGAAATCGCCAATCAACCACTAATATCTTCAGTAATAAAGAAAAGACGATGGTCATACGTTGGACATGTGATGAGAAGAGATAATAATCGAATAGCAAAGCAAGCCCTCATATGGGAAACAACAGGTAAAAGAAAAAGAGGAAGACCCAGGGAGACACTGAGAAGAACATTGATGAGAGAGGCAAGAGCAGCAGGAATCGGCTCCCTCAACGAGATAGAACTGCTTGCACAGAACAGAGACAGATGGCGAGATTTGATAAAATATCTTTAAAAGAAAACTGCTAGAACAAAAATTCATATAGGAGAAGGTGTATCTTGGTCTACGCCCTATGGGCCGGTTACGGCTCGAAAGGTCAATAGATAGATAGATAAATGTTAGCGTTCCACGTCTACACCTATGAATGAACGGAAATGGAACACACAATGCCTCGTGTTTTCTACAAGTGTCTAATTGTGTCAGACAACTCACGTTTAAAGCGTGAAAAATCGTAAATTTGACCGTGTATAGATTTGTAATCGCTATTTTTAACTTAAATACTGTAAACATTAAGTTTTGACTACATCAATGGGTCGTTATAAATTTATATAAATCAAATAAGCAATAATAATAACCAAATGTTTGTTTTTAATGAAATTAATTCCCTGTTGGGTTCTAATCATTATAACTTTACATGCAAATTTTGAAAAAAATACAAAAAGCGGTTTAAAAGATATTGATTTTAAAAGTTGGGCACGACTTATGAAACAAGCTATAATATATCTCAACCATTGTAATCTACTACTTCACTTACTAAAGCTTACTACTCTCATTACTATCTGATGTCATACATTTGTTACTGCTCTCATTACTAACTGATGTCATACATTTGTTACTGCTCTCATTACTAACTGATGTCATACATTTGTTGCTGCTCTCATTACTAACTGATGTCATACATTTGTTACTGCTCTCTTTACTAACTGATGTCATACATTTGTTACTGCTCTCTTTACTAACTGATGTCATACATTTGTTACTACCCTCATTACTAACTGATGTCATACATTTGTTACTACCCTCATTACTAACTGATGTCATACATTTGTTACTACTCTCATTACTAACTGATGTCATACATTTGTTACTACTCTCATTACTAACTGATGTCATACATTTGTTACTACTATCATTACTGATGTCATACATTTGTTACTACCCTCATTACTAACCGATGTCATACATTTGATACTACTATCATTACTAACTGATCTCAGTGACTTGCAGCTATTCCCATGACTGCAGTAAACCTAATGACCAGAAAGAGCTAACAATAAAGAAAGAATGTTCTCATCAGTTGCTATATGTGATTGTGTCTGCTGACATACATAAACTAAAACTACTGAACACATCTTGGCATAAAAAAAAACAGCATAATGATAGCAGCTACTTCTCAAAGAATAAAAGCAAAGAAAGCATCATTGTCTACAGCAAAGTAAAACTATTGGGAAGTCATGCAAGCTTGTTAAACTAAAGCGAAGCATTACAACGGTTGATTTGTTTCACAAAAATCTCATTAACCAGAGTGAACTGTGAGTAGACCTCTAGACCCTCGTCGAATCTGAGTCGCATCAAAAAGATATATCCGTCCATCTTCAGATGAGCCCATTACTGATATTTCAGGGAGCTCAGGTATAGAGTGTCGTGACCCTCCTGGGATATTGATTTTAATAAACTTGTACCAGTATTTGTTGATGATATAGAAACCAATGAGGAATTAGGTCAGACTTACAAGACAGTCACATAGGGATCATTTTAGGAAAAACTAAATGTAGGACATTTTTGTGGAAAAGACAAACCAACATTTTAACTAAAAAGATCTTCAAAAGAGGACAAATACAAATAAAGACAAAACATATAAACAGATGTGAAAGTCATAGAAAACGTGAGGAAAGGAGGGGCAGGCAGATTTTTGAAGATTCAATGAACAACAAAGGTAAATGAAAAGTAAGCAACAAAGGTAAAAGAAGAGTAAACAACAAAAGTAAATGAAAAGTATACAACAAAAGTAAATGAAAAATACACACAAACAAAGGTAAATGAAAAGTACACAACAAAGATAGATGAAAAGCACACAACAAAGGTAAAAGAAAAGAACATAAAATTAATTTGTTAAAATGATACAAATTTGAAAATGTGAAAAAAGAAATGCTAGAGAAGGTAAACAAATGAAAACTAACAGAAATGAATAAAGAAAGAAGAAATTTAAAACAAGAAATATAAAAAAAAAAAGAGAGGGGAAAAAAAAGAAGAAATTTTAAGAAAAAAAAAGGGGGAAAAAGTGTAGAGAAATGATTATGGGAAAGCAGAACAAAAAGAGTTAAGATGGAATAGATTATTGTAAACAAAATGTATATGATTTCGTTAACAATGAGAAAAGTAATTGTTAGAAAGTTAAACAGCTAATGATCTAAGGTACATTATATAATTGTTATCAATGTTTTAAAAGCGAATTTATGAACTGAATCACAGATAATGATATGCAGCAGACTTCAATTATTTGTCAAACCAGCTGCTCTCTATATTTCCCTTCTTATTATTCTTGACTCTTAAATGTACCTCTATATTCAAGGTAGACCCACCAACAATGTTTGCTTGTAATAAGCAATGAATGGTATGCATTGTGATGGTATATGTAACTTTTTGGTTACCAATCTGCAAATTATATCCCCCCTCAGTGCTGAAAGGTAAATGAGGAAGAAAAGAAGAAGATGAAGAAGAATCCATGCGTTCTTTAATTCCTCGGTATATTCCTGAACCCTAGATTACGATACTACCTGTGAGACATGTTGCTAGGATACATTCGCAACTCTTGAGATATGTTACTGGGATACTTTCGCAACACTTGAGACATGTTGCTAGGATACATTCACAACACTTGAGATATGTTGCTAGGATACTTTCGCAACACTTGAGATATGTTGCTGGGATACTTTCGCAACACTTGAGATATGTTGCTGGGATACTTTCGCAACACTTGAGATATGTTGCTGGGATACTTTCGCAACACTTGAGATATGTTGTTGGGATACATTCGCAACACTTGAGATATGTTGCTGGGATACTTTCGTAACACTTGAGATATGTTGCTGGGATACTTTCGCAACACTTGAGATATGTTGCTGGGATACTTTCGCAACACTTGAGATATGTTGCTAGGATACATTCGCTACACTTGAGATATGTTGCTGGCATACTTTCGCAACACTTGAGACATGTTGCTAGGATACATTCGCAATATTTGAGACATGTTGTTAGGATACATTCGCAACATTTGAGATATGTTGCTAGGATACATTTGCAACATTTACGTCTAAAAAAAAACCCAGCGTAATTTTGATAAATATTTTCATTGAACTCTCGCTACAAATTTACATATACAGGGCCATAGGAATCAGATGTGGTAAACGTTTGCTTGGTAATGGTAAGGACAGATATTTTTGCCCTGAACTTTATTGCGTACCACTGTTTCTATTAGTATGGCACTTTGTTTATTGACATGTTGGTCATTAGGCCCAGTTAGTGTGTTCACTTTTATCTTTGACATTGCCTATCCTGTGTGTACCAGAGTTCTTCTGTCATAGGCGTAACGTATGTTGTAGGCCAGAGTGACATCTATCATAGGCCTAATGTATTGTGTAGACCAGAGTGACTTCTATCATAGGCGTAATGTATGTTGTAGGCCAGAGTGACTTCTATCATAGGCCTAATGTATTGTGTAGACCAGAGTCACTTCTATCATAGGCGTAATGTATTATGTAGGCCAAATTGACTTCTATCATAGGCGTCATGTATTGTGTAGGCCAGAGTGACTTCTATAATAGGCGTAATGTATTGTGTAGGCCAGAGTGACTTCTATCATAGGCGTAACGTATGTTGTAGGCCAGAGTGACTTCTATCATAGGCATAATGTATTGTGTAGACCAAAGTCACTTCTATCATAGGCGTAATGTATTGTGTAGGCCAAATTGACTTCTATCATAGGCGTAACGTATTGTGAAGGCCAGAGTCACTTCTATCATAGGTGTAACATATTGTGTAGACCAGAGTCACTTCTATCATAGGTGTAACATATTGTGTAGGCCAGAGTCACTTCTATCATAGGTGTAACATATTGTGTAGACCAGAGTCACTTCTATCATAGGAGTAACATATTGTGTAGGCCAGAGTCACTTCTATCATAGGTGTAACATATTGTGTAGGCCAGAGTCACTTCTATCATAGGTGTAACATATTGTGTAGGCCAGAGTCACTTCTATCATAGGTGTAACATATTGTGTAGGCCAGAGTCACTTCTATCATAGGCGTAACATATTGTGTAGGCCAGAGTCACTTCTATCATAGGCGTAACCTATTGTGTAGACCAGAGTCACTTCTATCATAGGTGTAACATATTATGTAGACCAGAGTCACTAATATCATAGGTGTAACATATTGTGTAGACCAGAGTCACTTCTATCATAGGTGTAACATATTGTGTAGACCAGAGTCACTTCTATCATAGGTGTAACATATTGTGTAGGCCAGAGTCACTTCTATCATAGGTGTAACATATTGTGTAGGCCAGAGTCACTTCTATCATAGGTGTAACATATTGTGTAGACCAGAGTCACTTCTATCATAGGTGTAACATATTGTGTAGACCAGAGTCACTTCTATCATAGGTGTAACATATTGTGTAGACCAGAGTCACTTCTATCATAGGTGTAACATATTGTGTAGACCAGAGTCACTTCTATCATAGGTGTAACATATTGTGTAGACCAGAGTCACTTCTATCATAGGTGTAACATATTGTGAACTTCCAGTTTCAAACACAGCAGGAGGCTGACTCATTGAGTCCCATCAATGATCAGATTGTCTCCAGTCGTGAAGCTCTGTATAAAGAGTTTCCTAACATCAATGCCGTATAAAAAGTAAAGTAAAGTAACCCCGTCATGCCAAGTGGCATATAGGGAATATGGTGTTAGTGACCATAAATTTTACAGACCTTTGACACATGATTTTTGGGGTAATGTGGTCAGTATTACGCCCGTGCCGCTTTACTTTCTCAGAAAAAAATCCGGTACCCACTAAAGGCTGGGTGAACCAGAAGCCGTCGGTTGGAATAGAACCCTACCTCTTGTCCTTTGTAGCCCAGTTCACTAACCACTGAGCTATCGCGGCTCCCATCAATCACATATAATCTCCCACAATAATCACAAATAATTCTCTCTTGGCCCTTTTTAAGTCAAAGAAGGCATAGATTTAAAAAATGTAAAGATTACTTACATGACTATCATTGTCCCCTTAAAATAAGTAACTTATCCCCTATATTCTGATCTCAAATTCAGTATTTTTCATGTTTTTATCATTTCATTCAACTTGTGTGTAAGAAAATATCTCATCTTTCTTAAATTTTCTGATCTTCACATTTCCACAACAAGAATTATCTAGCTAATCTAGGGAATATGTTACCCCAACAAATGATGGAAAACAATCAAAAGTGATTTTGTGAAAAAGCAACAACAAAAAATTGTCCAAATAAAACAATAAACTTCTTGATAAAGCAAGAAAAGAACAGCTTGCACAGATTTTTAAAAAAGCAGAATTAAACATAAAAAAAAAAGAAATACAGAGATTAGACTAATGCAATAAAAGTATTCAAGCATTATCTCCCAAAAAGAAAACAAGAAGTAACAAAGAAGGAAAATAACAAGCAATCCAAAATGTAAAGTAATAAGTCTGTCACCAGAATTAACTGATTCAAAGACTTGATTGTGTAACTGTGATCAATTATCAGATAAACATCATAATCAACAATATTCAACTTTTTTATCATTAAGTGATCTCATTATGTCACAACTTGGAGTGTGGCTGAGAACAGCTTTCTTTGTGACTACCACACGCAGGCACACACATACTTTATTGTCTTTACCTAGTCATACGTTAGACAATGTAAAAATTTTATGGTGTGAAATCATACTTTCAGTGTTGTAGTTAAGTTATATACTGGTGGTACTGTACTCACTCGTGGTACTGTGGCACTTGATCAGTGCATCCAGGCAGCTTACTAAATGTTCTCCTATATACATGCATCTTCAAAGCATTTACAATACAAACTGGATATTCATATTACTGCTGCTTGACTAGCCTCAGTTATTTTCGTTTATTTTTGTTTAAAATTTGAAGTGTATATGTAGTGTAAAAGTATCACCATGGATATAACAAACTTTCTTAAAAATAGCTTTTATTTTAAAAAATATGAAAATTGTAGTTAAATTCAGATCACCAAGAAAAATCAAAAGAAATATTTGAGTGACATCAGTAAAATACTTTGAAATAACTATTATCATTCAGTCTATTCCAAAAAAAGACAGCACAATTAGTGGAATGGAAACACTTACTGCTGTTGCCAAAGAAAAAACTGCCAGCAACTGAAGGTGTAGATGTGAGGCTGTTGGACTGATGTCCTGATGGCTCACTCTGTACGGAACGTGCTGAATTTGAACGGCTGAATCGAGAGTGTTCAGGGCAGGAAGTGAGACGATGCATTATGGGTTGGCTGCTCCTAGGCAAGTCTATGTTGCTCTTGCTCAGAGATAAACCTGGGATGATACCTTTAACTAGAGTACAGGTAAGAAGAGCTCATAGGAAAGAGAATTAATCGAATGTTGCTAAGAGAATTAATAAAAATATTATCAATAGAATTACTCCAAATGTTGTTTAATCAAATGTCGCTAACCAGTTCTAACAAAAATAAAACACACACAGAAGACAATATAATATTATGGTACACAGGGAATAAAAAGCATAAAGTATGAATGCCTAGCATTTTATTTATTTATGGGAGATATTTCCAACCACAAAGATTTGTTGGTTGTTAGACATTATCTTAAGAGCTTTGTTACTTGCTAAGTCTTACTTTGTTCTAGAATTACTTACCTGGAGCGATATGACGGTTATCTGAAGATCCAATGATATGAGTGAGGCAGTCAAGTATTCGATGCTGGAAATCCTGTTTACAAGAAATTAAGATGAGACAACAAATGAATACATTGCACTAAATGAAGTAGCGGCCACAATAGACAAAACGCTATGGCATAAACACAGTTCATACACCCTGGTGTGTGTGCACACACACACACAGACAAAATATATGAGAGTCAGTCAAAGCACTTCACTAAGTAATCATTGAGGCGAATGGGAAAGCTGTGGGCCATTGCAAGGACATATTATTAGTTTATATTTTTTGTGAGACCGTGGCATGCCTAGGGTGCAATCTTCTTCTTTCCTTCCTTATCTGCCTTTCAGCATCGAGGGGAGATATAATTTGCGGTCTTTTGCTATTCTGTTCGCCTCTGCTGCTGTTATGTTTCCTAGTGCTTCTAACATGCCATCGATCCATCTTTTTCGTGGTCGACCCTTGGGTCTAGTGTTCTCACAACGTTTGCTGAAGTCTCGTTGTGTTGTGTCTTGATCTTTCTGCCTTGTCACGTGGCCAAACCATTTTATCTGATGTTTCCTTATATATTCTATGGCGGGGGCTATTCCTAGATTTCTGATCACATCTCTCAGACTGTTTAATGACTAGGGTGCAATGTTAAAGAGAATATTTGATGACTTAGGTTGGTGATGTGGTTCTAGGCCCAGATAGAGGGGCTTAGAAATCAGGAGGGTGAAGAAATGAAAGCATTGCCTTCAGAGGTGAAAACATAGACAAGGACTAGAGTTCCCACCCAGGTATAAGCCGTTGTTCCTTCATATTAAAGTGCACACCTTTTGACTGACTTATAACCAACTTGATATACAACTATATCAGCTTCTCACCAAGTTATCTTTTACACAGCACTGCAAGCACCTATGTGCTCACAGGGAATCTCAATCAAAAGTATGTCATTACAATAACACATAGCATTCCCATCAGTCTAAACTATTGTGTAGTAGAGAGCAAACCTCTTTGACTGACCCTCACATATAAATGCTGGAGAGACAATCAATGCTAGCAGAAACAAGTTCACTCTCACCTATCTCCAAAGATTTGCTGGAAAGGTGCAGTCACAGTAAACATTGTAACAACAAATAAGTAAAGATGATGGATACCTGGAACTCTTCATCTGTCAGGTAGACTGTAATCTTTGATTGACAAGTAACAACAAATAAGTAAAGATGATAGATACCTGGAACTCTTCATCTGTCAGGTAGACTATAATCTTTGGTTGACAAGTAACAACAAATAAGTAAAGATGATAGATACCTGGAACTCTTCATCTTTCAGGTAGACTATAATCTTTGGTTGACAAGTAACAACAAATAAGTAAAGATGATAGATACCTGGAACTCTTCATCTTTCAGGTAGACTGTAATCTTTGATTGACAAGTAACAACAAATGAGTAAAGATGATAGAAACCTGGAACTCTTCATCTGTCAGGTAGACTATAATCTTTGATTGACAAGTAACAACAAATAAGTAAAGATGATAGAAACCTGGAACTCTTCATCTGTCAGGTAGACTATAATCTTTGATTGACAGGTAACAACAAATGAGTAAAGATGATAGAAACCTGGAACTCTTCATCTTTCAGGTAGACTATAATCTTTGATTGACAGGTAACAACAAATGAGTAAAGATGATAGAAACCTGGAACTCTTCATCTGTCAGGTAGACTATAATCTTTGATTGACAGGTAACAACAAATGAGTAAAGATGATAGAAACCTGGAACTCTTCATCTGTCAAGTAGACTATAATCTTTGATTGACAAGTAACAACAAATAAGTAAAGATGATAGACACCTGGAACTCTTCATCTGTCAGGTAGACTATAATCTTTGATTGACAAGTAACAACAAATAAGTAAAGATGATAGATACCTGGAACTCTTCATCTGTCAAGTAGACTATAATCTTTGATTGACAAGTAACAACAAATGAGTAAAGATGATAGACACCTGCAATTCTTCATCTGTCAAGTAGACTGTAATCTTTGGTTGACAAGTAACAACAAATAAGTAAAGATGATAGATACCTGGAACTCTTCATCTGTCAGGTAGACTATATTCTTTGGTTCACAAGCAATTGTGATAAATTCCAGGCCTTGTGTTGCCCACCTGACAACATAACAAACAAAAGTTTACTTAGTTTTTGGTAAAGAAAACTGAAAAGCATGAAAGATATTGTTGCTTTAGGAAAATATATTTTAAAAATCAATGAAAGTGCAATACAGTGATAAGAATTTGCAACTGAATTGTCATATTAATGTGGTTAAAAACTTTGAAAGTAATAAATTCTGACAATCAGGAAAAAAACTAGACTTTCATAACTGAAATCTACCAAGCGCTAAAGTTTAAATGAACCAAACTGCTGGAAACTAACCAACCATTTAATTTGCCTGAAATCAATGTGCCAAACACAACGCATTCCAGAAAATTCTGTAAAATCTTGGTTTGGTGTTGTAAAATAGGAACATTTGACACAAAGCTTGGACATTGGAGGGTGGGTAGTCTAAGGACAGACCACTCCAGAACTGACAACCTGGCAGGTGACTACAGATAGTTAAAGACTAGAAATATTAGATTAACAAAAAGTTGCTGGCTATATTAAACAGAAAAGTAAAGTAAAGTACCCCCCGTCACGCCAAGTGGCGTATAGGGAAATATGGTGTTAGTGACCCTATATTTTACAGACCTTCAGCACATGAATTTTGGGGTAATGTGGTCGGTATTACGCCCGTGCTGCTTTTACTTTCCCAGAAAAAATCCGGTACCCATTTAAGGCTGGGTGAACCCGGAGCCGTCGGTTGGGATCAAACCCTACCCCTTGTCCGTAGTAGTCCAGTTCACTAACCACTGAGCTATCGCGGCTCCTACTAATTTTTAGGGAATTAGTAAAACCCAGGTGTCCTCGCCAGGATTACGAACCCCGGCTGTTGCCGTGGTAAGCCAACCGATTAAACAGAAAGTTGCTGGCTAATTGTTGGAGATATTAGCCATAAGCAGGAACAAGTGACTTCCGGTGCGTGACTGTGCTAGCAACACGATGCAATTTTCGATGGGAGTCAAATATAATTGAATTTCATTGCCCATAGTAAAAAGAAATTCAATCGTTCTTGTGCTATTTTGAACGGATTTATTTGTGATTTACTCTTAAAGTTTGTGCGATATAAGAATAATAACATAGAGGTAGAAAACTCCAACATCAATGAGCTACTCTTCGCAGATGACCAATGCCTAATATATGAGGATGAAAACCTGCTACAACAGCATATAACATCTCTAGATTGAAACTGCACAAACTACAGTATGAAAATTAACACAGCAAAAACAGAGGCTATGAGAATAAGCAAATTAAGAAACCCATTAAACATTAAGAACAAAGATAAAGAAATAAAACAAGTAGAGGAATTCAAGTATTTGGGCACAATGTTCACAGAAGATGGAAAACAGAGAAATTGACATGAGAATACAAAAAGCAAATGCTGTCACATACCAGCTTTCACCATTGCTAAGACATCCAAACATTTCTATGCCAGCAAAACAACAAATGATAAATATTATTTCCATACCAACTTTGTGCTATGAAAGTCAAACTTGGACCCTTTCTAAATCACAATTAAGAAAGATCAATACATGTGAGATGCGATGCTTGAGAAAAGTAACAAACAACACAAGAAGAGATAAACTACCACATGAAACCATAAGAAAAATGGTAGGAACAAAACCCTGCCAAGAATATATAGAACAACAACAACTTAAATGGTTTGGCCACTGGTCAGAATGAATCCTCACCAATCACCATCAAGGGTGTTCTTCTCGAGAATGCATGGAAAAAGACCAAGAGGAAGACCCAGAAAAAGATGGATAGATGCAGTGACAGAGACATGTAACAGCAAAGGAAAATCACTAATTCAGACAGTTCGAGCAGCTCAAGAACAACAAATGATATAAACCACGACACCTTTTAGGTATCAGTGAAAAGAAAAAAGATATAAGAAGAAGAAGGAACAAGTGGAAAGGACTTCCGGTTGGTGCGGCAAGCCAAGATGGCTGCTTAGTTGAACCAGGTTCAGAACCAGTGGCATTTTTGCTGCACTGTGGCTTCAAGTGATTCTTTCAGGTTGAGATTTTGGTTTGTGGAAACAGCGGTTATCTGGTCACCCTAGGAAGGATGTCTGATCTGTATTTGACTGCAAATTTGTCACCAGCTGGACTATAGTTTGATCAAGTGTTTCACCAAAGTGGAGGCCTAACTTCATTTGTTGGGACAGCAATTCTTGGTGCAAGCTCACTGACAATAAAGTCTACACATGGATTTGGAGTGAGACACAGGGAGATTATTATGCTGACTGCGATGGTCATTATGGTGACCCAGAAGTGTGCATTATGAGCAGTGTGCATTTGTACAGAACGCAGCACGTCCAGTAGAACAGAAGGGATGAAAAAAATGTGCCACTTGTACAGAATGCAGTACCTTCGGTAGAACAGAATGGATGAAAAAAATGTGCCACTTGTACAGAACGCAGCACGTTCAGTAGAACAGAATGGATGAAAAAAATGTGCCACTTGTACAGAATGCAGTACATTCAGTAGAACAGAATGGATGAAAAAAATGTGCCACTTGTACAGAACGCAGTACATTCAGTAGAACAGAATGGATGAAAAAAATGTGCCACTTGTACAGAACGCAGTACATTCAGTAGAACAGAATGGATGAAAAAAATGTGCCACTTGTACAGAACGCAGCACGTTCAGTAGAACAGAATGGATGATGAGGGTGAACACTTTGTTGGTTGCTGGAATAGGGGCTGTGCAGGTATGGTAATGCTCCACCATTTCATTCTAAAGTCTAAAGGAACAAGAGGAAAGGTTTGTTCAGGATTTGTACTCTCATTAAGTCATGACAGAGTTGAGTGACAAATGTTTGCAAGAAAACGACACCATCAAAAACTGTGCTACAGACCTGAATAAAATATCTAGATTATCATTATTTCATGCAAATGGAGGGTAACAGAGAAACAAAAAATTGAAAATGATGGTAATAGTTTCATAGTGTAAGAAGACGACGCATGATAAATGCTATCACAGGGCAAAGGAGCAGATTGACAAAACATATGCAATTAAATAAGAAAATTGTATCTGGGTACATCTACACAGGAGGACAGAGAAAACATCAGAGAATATTGTTAGGATCTTCATCACTGCACACCAGATGAATCCATAGGTGATCCAATACCTCCCTTGAGAATCTAAAAAAAATCTGAGGACAATCTTGGCCACATGCACAAACTCCATACCATGGCCTGGGATCCACGATGTGGGTAGGTTTTTGCTGATAATTTTGTCAGGGCAGTGGCCATATTGATGGCCTAGTCTTTTCTATTTTAACTGTCAAGGGATCTTCAACGTGTGCAAGTGCACTCTGGACCTCCTGTTTATGCCGTTATCTGAGAGGACTAAACGGAACTCACTACCCAAGAGATGAGGGAAGATAACATCAAAAATAAACCATGGATTAATTTTTCATATTTTTTTTAATCACCACCGCTACAGGTGGGTTTTCTATCTATCTATCTTTCGTTCGCCTGAAGCATTGTCTATATCTGCAATGTCGTTTCCTGTATAAATGTTACTGTCTTTTGTAATTCTTGCAGTGGCCCATATAGTTTTGTCTGTAGTGTTGTATCTATGGGCCAATGGATTTTCCTCAGTCTACTATATTCAGTGCAGTCTTGAAGTATGTGTTCAGCAGTCTGGGGCGCCTGTCCACATGTACAAGTAGTTGAGGTGCCGATCTTGAATTTTGTATACATGTGACTATGGAGTCGATTGTGTCCTGTTCTGAGACGTATAATGATAACTTGTTCATATCTATTCATATTATAAAAGGCATCCTGATTTGGGGCTTGTGGTCCTCTGATTGATTTGATTATCTGTTTCTTATGATGGTATGTAACAGGTGTATCTAGTTGTGTGCCTGTTGAACCTTCCTTTGCCAACTGATCTGCTTTCTCATTTCCTGGTATTCCACAGTGAGATGGGATCCACTGCAGGGCAACCCTGTGGTGCTTGCAGAGTTCAGTCAATAAGGTCTGCAGATGTGGTAATTTTCTGGATTGTAGTGCCTGGAGTACTGATCTTGCATCTGTCAAAAACACTACAGGCTGCGGGCTAAGATTAATGTTCAGCAGTTTTTCTATTGCTAACTTTATTGCTTGTATTTCTGCATCATAATTGTGACAATATTTCCCTGTTGCTATTTTATTCATATCCCTAGTGTTATTTGGGTATTCTATATATGCACCTGCTCCCCCATTTTTTACTGCATTCTGTGCTGATCCATCTGTATACACACGAATCCATAGGTCTTGTGGGTATTCTTCATCCAGGAAACTGAGAGTTATTGTTTTTCGCTGTAGACTATTCTGTTCCTCTTTATCAACTATTCCTTTCACTTCTGTCCGTATTTGAACTGATAATCCAGATTCCTCTGTCCAGGGAGTCTGTTCTGGTATGGGCAGTAGGGGGTTAACAGCTCTTGGCATGTCTGGTGTTTGTCTACTAATACGCTTGGCTTGGTGGATAAAACTGCTTCTCTTAAGTCGTCCCAATGCAAGATTTTGGAATCGGTCCTTCATTGGATGTCTCGGCATGCAAGCAAATTTTTCTGCCTGTATCAGCACCTTTGTGTCCCTCCGTTCTCTCAGTGCTGGTATCCTCCACAATTTCTCCATCTCTAATATTGGTGTTGATTTCATTGCTCCTGTGATGACCCTAAGTGCCTGGTTTTGTACTTTATCCAGTTCTTGAAGTGTGGTGTTTGATGCTGAACACCATGCAGATGATCCATATTCTAAATGTGGGCGTATACTCTGTTGGTAAACTTTACTGAGTATTTTCCCACTCGCACCCCACGTAGTTCCACACAGCTTTCTTAGAATAGCCAATTTTCTCCTTGCTTTTTGGGTTGCCTTATTTATCTGCTGTTTCCAAGATAGTTTGTTATCAAATGTAACTCCGAGATACGTAGCCTGTATGTCTTCTTTCACAGGCTCATTGTTTATATAGATGGCTCCTGCTTTTTGTTTTGGGGAAAGAGTGAAAAGTGTAGTACTGCATTTGTCTGTATTGATGCTGATACACCATCTATTTGTCCATGAATTCAGTGCATTCATAGCTCTTTGTAACAATTTGGAGGCCACTGTTGCATACTCCTCTGTGCACCACATTACCAAGTCATCTGCATACATTGCCACTTTGATACCATGTGGTAGTTCAGTAACTAGGTCATTGATGTAGATCAGAAAAAGTGTTGGAGATAGTACCCCTCCCTGTGGAACGCCCTGGCGCAGTAAGACCTTCTTACTCTTAAGACCATCCAGTTGCACTCTGGCTCTCCTGTTATGCAGGTATGCTTTGACCCATTTGTACATCCTGCCATTTACTCCATAATTTCTCAGTTTCTTCAAAAGCCCTTCCTTCCATACCTTATCAAATGCTTTCTTTAGGTCTATCCATGCTGCTAGTACCAGTTTCTTTTCTTGAAACGCATCCTCAATTTCCTGGGAAAGATAGGTTGCCTGATTTTAATCACCACCGCTACAGGTGGGTTTTGAACCCAGGTCCTTCCAGTCCTGAGGTCGACATTGTACCTCTAGACTGCCCAAGAGAAATTAAGTCCCAAAAGGGACAAACTATAATATATGTTGTCTTATTACACCAGAAAACTGACCAACCCTTTAGTATTATTGTTTTACTTCATCACCCTTGATATTTCAGTTTACTCACAGCATTTTACCCTCCCCTCCCCAACATTCCCCCAATCTGCAGCAGAAAAATTCTCAGAAAAAAAATAAACAAGCAAGAACTGCTCAAGATGTGCATCCAAGTGAAGGATAGGGCATGTGTTCACAGCCACAATAATTCTGATATCTTCTATGAAGCAAGCACTAAAATACCACATTAAAGGAAACATGATGTATCAAGATTTGAAGAAAGGTAACTCACCTTGGCCTTGTTCCTCTGCCTCTTTCACATTTGTTGATGACAAAGTTCATCCAGTCTTTCGCAAATGAAACTGTCATGTAGCACATTTTCTCTCGCTGGTCTCTTGAGACGAGGCGCATTAATTCCCTTTGGTACTGAAATAAAGCACATCATTACAGTTCATAAAAAAGGGGCAACAGTGAATGTTTGTGTCATGATTTGATTTCTCCAGCAGAAAACTGTTCAACTTTTTTATGTGATCACAAACAACAAAAGTGAGTCGTGGTGCTGCTGGTGCACTTGTCCACCAACCAGGGCTACATTTTTTTCTCACACTAGTGGGACCATTCAATAGCTCCTGCAGTCCACTCATGCTCTTGGGTTAAGGACTCCTGCAGTCCAATCATGCTCTTGGGTTAAGGACTCCTGCAGTCCACTCATGCTCTTAGGTTAAGGACTCCTGCAGTCCACTCAAGCTCTTGGGTTAAGGACTCCTACAGTCCACTCATTCTCTTGGGTTAAGGACTCCTGCAGTCCACTCATGCTCTTAAGCTAAGGACTTCTGCAGTCCACTCAAGCTCTTAGGTTAAGGACTCCTGCAGTCCACTCATGCTCTTGGGAGGTTAAGGGCTCCTGCAGCCCACTCATGCTCTTGGAAGGTTAAGGACTCCTGCAGTCCACTCATGCTCTTGGGAGGTTAAGGGCTCCTGCAGTCCACTCATGCTCTTGGGAGGTTAAGGACTCCTGCAGTCCACTCATGCTCTTGGGAGGTTAAGGACTCCTGCAGTCCACTCATGCTCTTGGGAGGTTAAGGGCTCCTGCAGTCCACTCATGCTCTTGGGAGGTTAAGGACTCCTGCAGTCCACTCATGCTCTTGGGAGGTTAAGGACTCCTGCAGTCCACTCATGCTCTTGGGAGGTTAAGGGCTCCTGCAGCCCACCACTCATGCTCTTAGGTTAAGGGCTCCTGCAGTCCACTCATGCTCTTGGGAGGTTAAGGACTCCTGCAGTCCACTCATGCTCTTGGGAGGTTAAGGGCTCCTGCAGCCCACTCATGCTCTTGGAAGGTTAAGGACTCCTGCAGTCCACTCATGCTCTTGGGAGGTTAAGGACTCCTGCAGTCCACTCATGCTCTTGGGAGGTTAAGGGCTCCTGCAGCCCACTCATGCTCTTGGAAGGTTAAGGACTCCTGCAGTCCACTCATGCTCTTGGGAGGTTAAGGACTCCTGCAGTCCACTCATGCTCTTGGGAGGTTAAGGGCTCCTGCAGCCCACTCATGCTCTTAGGTTAAGGACTCCTGCAGCCCACTCATGCTCTTAGGTTAAGGACTCCTGCAGCCCACTCATGCTCTTAGGTTAAGGACTCCTGCAACCCACTCATGCTCTTAGGTTAAGGAATGTCACCATCATTATAAATTTTGTGCTGAAGGCCAGAGCAGTGGGAATTTGGGGCCAACTACCAGCTGGGTGGCACAGCACTCTATGGCATTATTACTGATGGTTCACATCTTATGTCTTTACGTAGACTAACAACTAAAGAAGGAAATCATGATGGTCTAGAAGTCAATAATTACATCAATCTATCAACTGACCTTTCGAGCCGTAGCTGGCCCATAGGTTTTTATTCTAGCAGTTTTCAATCCTTGTAAAGATCTTTATCAAATCTCGCCATTTGTCTCTGTTCTGTGCAAGCAACTCTATCTCATTGAGGGAGCCAATTCTTGCTGCTCTTGCCTCTCCGATCAATATTTTTCTCAGTGTCTCCCTGGGTTGGCCTCTTTTCCTCTTACCTGTTGTTTCCCACATGAGGGCTTGATTTGTTATTCAGTTATTATCTCCCCTCATCACATATCTAACATATGACCATCGTCTTTTTTTCTTGATTACTGAAGATATTAGTGGTTGATTGGCAATTTCTCTAATTTCCTTGTTTGTTTTGAATTCGTTCCACACTATACCAAGTATTTTCCTTAGATATTTATTTTTTAATGTGTTCAACTTTGTTTCTATGTCTCTTGTTGTTTTCCAGTTCTCACATGCATACGTAAGGGTTGATAGTATGTTTGATTTGAATAGTCTAAGTTTTGTATTTGTACTGAATAACTACATATGAATCACAAATTTGTTGACAACATTGAGAAAGAACAATCTCCATGTGTTGCTGGAGATGTGTTCATTCATTTATGTTCATGACTGAAGAATGCACTTCTTTGTCATCCGCCCTTAAAAGGACGTTATATTGGGTGCGTCTATCATGTGTTGTGGTCGGCAGTTAAACTGTGATATTTGCACCTTTCAGCCCAACACATCTGACTTAAACATGACATATTTGAGTACAGGGTTGTCTTCCCTCTTTGATCCCTACTCAATTGGTCAGACTAGACAGGTTAGTTTGTTTCAGGAGGCACCGCAGAGAGATGGAGCAGGGTCTGAATGGTTCTGGTTCATCTATTCTAGTACAAGCCATCAGTTGTGGGTCGCTGACAACTTCTAGTGCTGCTGTCGTCAGGCGCCTTTGCCTCCACTGGAGATGTGTGAATGTTTAAACATGAATATATTAACTGCTCCACATACTCAGTCCTACAAAAAAGTCTGTGTCCAACATGGCAGCAATCCCTCCCTCTCCACTGCTAGACCCTTGAATGTAGATTGCAGAATGTAAAACTCTGTCCTACACTATGTACCTGTGCCTCTATTGTTCTCCCTGAGGTTATTCTTCATTTGTTACTCCCTATCTAACACCTTTAAATAAAGGACTCAGCCTTAATAGCAAAAATACAGAGGTAATGGTAACAACAAAGAAAAAGACATCACCTCAGTGCAAAATAAAGACAAGTGGAACAATATTAAAACAGGTAAATGAATTTAATTATTTGGGAACTTTGTTAACCTCAGACGGAAGATGTACAAAAGAGGTGAGATGCAGAATGGCTCAGGCAAAAGCAGTTTTCCAAAAAATGAGGAAAATACTATGCAATCCATTTTTGAGAATAGAAACAAGAAAAAGAGTTCTAAATGTTACGTAGAGCCAGTCTTAACATATGGATGCGAGCGAGTCATGGACAAAAGAACAACAGACAAGAAAATCACTGGAGTCTGTAGAAATGTGGTTTTACAGAAGAATGTTGAGAATACCATGGACAGCTAAGAAGAGTAATGAAAGAGGTTCTGAGAGAGGTCAAAGCAAAAAGAGAGCTAATTTGCAATGTTAGGAAGAGACAATCATCTTTTTTTGGCCATGTAATGAGAAGAGAACAAATGGGATATATTGTAACAACTGGAAAAATTGAGGGATGAAGAGATAGAGGGAAGCAAAGAGAAAAGATACCAGCAGCTTAAGAGAATGGCTTGGCAGAAGGTCAACAACAGAAATGATAAATAGCTGCCGAGATCGAAAGTTGTGGAGAGACATGATCACCTACGCCACTAGGCCCGGTACTTGATGATGATGATCTTCTAACACCATAGGCTGTCTGGACCATAATTAAGAGAAATATATAAATGAAAGTGAAGTCAGCCACTTTGCCAATTATGAATTAATATACCCAGGTACAATGATTATAAGGACAAGAGGTAGGGTCCGATCCCAACCGACGGCTTCCGGGTTCACCCAGCCTTAAATGGGTACCAGATTTTTTTCTGGGAAAGTAAAACGGCACATGTGTAATACCAACCACATTACCCCAAAAATCATGTGCTGAAGGTCTGTAAAATTTATGATCACTAACACCATATTTATGAGAAGAATGTTGAGAATACCATGGACAGCTAAGAAGAGTAATGAAAATGTTCTGAAAGAGGTCAAAGCAAAAAGAGAGCTAATTTCCAATATTAGGAAGAAACAATCTTTATTTTTTGGCCATGTATTGAGAAGAGAGCAACTGGAATATATTGTAACAACTGGAAAAATTGAGGGACGAAGAGATAGAGGGATGCAAAGAGAAAAAATACCAGACAGTTTAAGAGAATGGCTAGGCAGAAAGTCAACAACAGAAATGATAAATATCTGTCGAGATCGAAAGTTGTGGAGAGACATGATCACCTACACCAGCATGCCCGGTAATTGATGATGATGAACACCATATTCCCTATATGCCACTTGGCGTGATGGGGGTATTTACTTTTCTTTTACTTTACAATAATTATCTGTACCGTAAGTAAGAGAAAGATACAGACATAAGAGAAAGGTATAGGTGAAGGTGAACCACTTCTCCAGTTATGCCACATGTACTTACCTCAAAGCCAAAGTCATATATCTTTAGCATAGTCTCCCTGTAGAGTTTCAGAATGCTCTCCTCATGTATAACATTGTTCAAATTGAGTTTTTCATTGACTTGTTGAATAGCTTGAGATATCTTCACCATTAGTTCTATAGCATTAGTCTGTCAATGACAACACGCCAAATATTACTTATGTTAAAAAAATAATAAAGTATATCTACAATTTACAAACTTTTAAAAATCTGGCACTTTAAACAAAATGAAAAACATCTTATGCAATAAGTCCATGTCAATAGAAGTGAGAAAGAGAGTTCAGCAGTGATATATGGGGCCAATTCTGACTTATAGAAGTGAACATGAACAATACATAGACAAATGAAAAAACAATTAGAGGCCACAGAGATGGGATTTCTCAGAAGAATGTTTTGCATAAAATAAAAGTCTAGAGAATGTCATGACAAGAGAAAAGAGATTTAAAAAAAAGAAGCCTCAAATATCAAATAATCTTAGAATATATAGCTTTAGAAGTGTTTGCTCACAACCCTCTCCCTTGCCATTCTATGTGGGCATATACTGTGTGGCACAATGAGCCTCTCAGTTATGATTTTAATATATGATTTCTACAGTACTTTTGTGAATCTCATTTAAATTACAACAGCATTTATTTATTTCAAAGACAGGCTCACTAAATAAACTGTCAAATAAAATTCTTGAAACGCACCCTGAGCTCTGACAAAGACTCGGCTATTGACTGGTGACAAGAGGTCTGTTCATTGACAAGCTGAACTGTTTTACCCATGACTTGCTCAAAGTATTTCCTCTGCTGTGCAAGTATCCCTGAGCGTGTCACTATAAACAAAAGACTCATCACCTAAAAATAAAACAAATCGATGTGACATATGTATAAATAGAGCTATAAATGATAACTGGTAATTTATAAATACAGAGATATAAATGATAACTGGTAATTTATAAATACAGAGCTATAAATGATAACTGGTACTTTATAAATGAGTTTATATGTGAAAAAAAAAAAACAACATAATTCGATTAAAATAAAAAAAAAGTGTGTGTGTGTGTGTGTGAGAGAGAGATAGAAAGAGAAAGAGAAGGCACATGTCAGTACCAGGAGTGAAAGCAGTCATCATACTCATAGCTGACTGCTTGCACCAGGACCAGTGAACTATCTAGATATTTTTCTACTTCTTTGCGGCACCACTAGAATCAGACTAACCAGCCTGGTCAAATGAGAAGGAATCAATTAGTAAAGCAATCTAGAACTCAAAAATGTCACCCTTAAGTTGGATGTATTGGATCAAAAAATTGTAAGTATTGTAGCTTTGGTGCAAACCACAAGACAATGCATCTATGCCTACTTGACATCCTCACAAGTGTGAAGGACAATGAGGACTCATTATTTCTTTAATCATCAGGTGGAGACAAGGAAAGAAAAAGAAAGAAAATGACAGACACTAAAGAATAAGAGCAGAAGACAAGAACTATAATGATGAATTAACATGAGAGCCTACAGCTGATGCAAGAAACTTCACAAGAGAGTTCTACACAAACTGACATGAATGCTGACAGATAAAAAAAATAATACAAGCATGAATATAACCTAAAAATATTAATGAAAAACTCTCATTAAAGGTTACATAAAGACTCTATATTATTTAATTGTTTGTAGACAGAAACAAAACAAAAAAACACTGCTCAAGGCCAATGATAGGAAAACACTGTAAGACTTAGTTTCAGTTTCATCATTACGTAACAAACCAAAAATATAAAGGTCCCATCACGCCTAGCTGAGCATATGGGAAATATAGTGTTAGTGACCTCTCCATCATTGCATGGAAGACATAAAAGAAATACAAGAGAGGGGTTATATGGAGGACCTTATGTACATGGTGAATCTATTAATTTAATTGTCTCATAGGGGACTGGGTGGTCTAGAGGCAAGATGTCGACCTCAGGACAAGAAGGTCCTAGGTTCAATTCCCCCCCTCCAAGGCAGTGGGAATTTTTCATGAATAGAATCCATGGTTTCCTTGTGTTTGGTCTCTAGGTAGTGAAGTCCAACGCCTAACCCTTTAAAAAAATGGCAAATACACAGGAGGTCCCATGTGCGCTTACACATGTAAAAGATATAAAAAGAAACTTTGGTAGTTATAAAACGCAAAGAGTAAGACAAAAATGGCCGCTGTTCGGGCAAAAATGTTAAGCAAATCTACTCATCTATGTTGAAGATGGATGTGTCAGACTAAAAGGTGCAGATATCGCGGAGTTGCCATAAACTAATGACACAACGCATCCCACTTAACGGGAGATGGGTAAGATGAGGTGAGTTGTCTCATGGATGATAGAAAAAGAAAGAACTTGGTATGTACAAGCAAGTTAAATGTATTGAATGAGTAACAGCTAAAACAAAATCTCCACAACTGGATGTGTTCACCGACCTCTATATGAGTCAGGGCTATGGTAGTCTCTGCAGTTGGTTCTACATGAACAACAGACCCCTTCCACTTTGGCTGCTTCCCTGGGTGGTCTGCCTCACCGCTACACCTCATCATCAGCAGATATCCATCATCCTTGGCATTAAGGTCTGCAGAGTCTTCCCGGCCTGATGTTACATTCAGCAACTGCAGGATCAACTGCTTGTTGGTGACAATCTTCTCAGGGATGAACATCATGTATCCGGCACTCACCTGGGCTTTCACCTGAAAGGTGTCATAGTCATATATACAAACACACAAATTGTATATACACTCACACATTATATATAAGTATGTATTATATACACCACATAAAAATTATATATATACACAGGGTGTTTATAAAGTTGTTGTCCAGTGACTTGAAAAATTTTGTCCAACAAGTCTCCCGTAATGGTGGCAAATATACTGAAAAAGTAGTTCGACAGTTTGTGCTGAAATCTCCAGACTAACAAGTCTGCCACCCCAATGCAGTTAGGAATTTGATTGACAAATTTTATGTATATGCAGAAACATATGTCAAAACAGCAAAAGGTATAAGTAATAATAAAAATAAGATAGAATAAGATAAAAGGTTCCCTCCATGCAATAACAGGCAAATGAATGTTGGTGTTAGTAACCATGTTTGACACGACTAAAGGAAAATTTCTGATTTCAGACTGACATGATTGGTATCAAACCAGACTGCCCTTACTACCAAGAAATATTTCTGGTACCCATTTCTAGAGACTGGGTGAACCCTGACACTTGTTGGTCTGAAAAAAAAAAATGCCACATTTGAGTTGGGTCATCTGAATGAGCAGTGAGTACACTAACCACAGAGAGAGACTGCAGAATACCATCATGTCTTTATAATAGGTCAACACTCACCTGAACATGTTGAGTTTCCATCAATCTTGCAAAGAGTTCCTTTGTTGATACTGTGATGTTCAAGTCTGTTGCAATCTCTAAATCCTGTAAGTATATTACACATTTCAACATATTTATCTAATTTGCTACATCAATCTCTAAATCCTGTAAGTATATTGCACATTTCAACATATTCATCTAATTTGTTACATCAATCTCTAAATCCTGTAAGTATATTACACATTTCAACATATTCATCTAATTTGTTACATCAATCTCTAAATCCTGTAAGTATATTACACATTTCAACATATTCATCTAATTTGCTACATCAATCTCTAAATCCTGTAAGTATATTGCACATTTCAACATATTCATCTAATTTGTTACATCAATCTCTAAATCCTGTAAGTATATTACACATTTCAACATATTCATCTAATTTGTTACATCAATCTCTAAATCCTGTAAGTATATTACACATTTCAACATATTCATCTAATTTGTTACATCAATCTCTAAATCCTGTAAGTATATTATACATTTCATTATGTTATTGACTCAAACAGAGATTTAGAGGAAAGACAACCCAGCACTCAAAGATGACATGCCAAAGACAGATGTGTTGTGCTGAAAGGTGCAAACATCACTGCTTGACAGCTTGCCTTTCCAAGCAGCAACACAATAATGCACTTACCGACTTACAATCATGTTAAAGGCAGATAATAAAGAAGGATGACACCAGTGAACTACCCAGGCCCTACTCATGAGTAGCTTTTCCTTTAGTCACCAGGTGAATGGTTTAGAGAAAGATTATGTGACCTCATATGTTAAGACTAGACTGTTGAATTTTCTGTGTTGCTGTGTGTAGGTGTGCAAATATCATTTGGTAACAAAATACGAAAAAGTGTCCCGCCACGTCAAGTGGCGTATAGGGAATATGATGTTAGTGACCATAATTTTTACAGACCTTCGGCACATGATTTTTGGGTTAAGTGGTCAGTATTACGCCTGTGCCGCTTTACTTTCCCAAAAAAAATCAGGTACCCATTGAAGCCTGGGTGAACTTGGAAGCACTCTTGTCCTTTGTAGCCCAGTTCGGTTGAATTACGTATTTCCATACAAAATGTACTATACCTTGACCAGCAATGAGTATCCAAATATGTTAAGAATTCTACAGTATAAATAACAAATGCTAACATTAATATTAACTTATACAATTGGGTCAAATATAACATTCCACATCTCTAGGACACAACATTTAAGGGTGAGGGTGCTAGTGATTTTCTCACAGTTATCCACACTAAGGATAGTACTAGAAGAACATACAGAAATACAACAACCATTAATCTGCAATTTCATTGATTTTCAAAAAGCGTATGACAGCATATATAAATAGGTTGTTCTTGTGGAATATCTCGAAACATTATGGGAGACTACCAAAAAAATTACCATCATTATAAAAGACATATGACGGCCATATTTGTGCAGTTCGCACAGAGGAGGGAATAAGTGATTGGTTTCGAATTGAAACAGGAGTCAAACAGGGATGTATACTATCACCACTTCTATTTGGAATTACCATTGATTACATAATGAGTAAATGTTGCTAAGGTAATAATAGCATTAAATAGTATGACAAGAATTAGTTGGATGATCTAGATTTTGTAGATCTATATATATAGAGATATAGTGCTCCTAAGTGACAATATCAACAAAAGGCAAAATATGACAGATACCTTATCATACATGGGGAAAGAATAGAACTTGAAATCAACAACAGGGATATAAAAAAAATAATGGAAAATAAAAATGCCCCCCCCCCCCCCCCCAAACAAAATATATCTAAAGGGTCAGACATTGGAAAGAGTAGACCACTATACATATCTTGGTAGTAATATAGATCACACAGGTGAAACAACGAAAAAGAAATCAGAAACAGGATAGCAAGAGCAGCAGCAAATTTTAAAATCCTTGACAAATAATGGAAATTAAAAATACTAAGCAAGAAAACTAAACTTAAAATATTAAACTCAAACATTTTATCAATCCTTACCTACGCAAGTGAATGCTGGAAAGAGCAGAAAAAGAGATAGAGAGAAAACTAAACATTTTTGATTGAGAGAAACTGAGAGAAAACTAAACGCTTTTGAAGATAAATGCCTAAGGAGAATACTCTGTGTACAATGGAATTAATTCAAGATTAATATAGAGATAAGAGAAATGACCAAACAACCTATGATCTCATCTACAATTAGGTAGAGAAGATGGACATATGTCGGATGTGTGCTGAAAAGTGACAACAAGAGAATTGAAAAGTGACAACAAGAGAATTGAAAAGTGACAACAAGAGAATTCCAAAACAAACTCTTCTATGGGAAACATCAGGATATAGAAAAAGAGGAAGACATAGAAAGACACAAAGAGAACACTCATAAGAGAAGCAAAGTTGACAGGCATAAACTCATGAGTTAAGACCAAACATCTCAGCAAGAATAGAGATATTTGGCAAAAAATACCACGAGCACTATGTGACGTCTAACGGTGCGTGAAGGATCAAGATCCAGATCAACTCAGTTGAGCCAGGTGTCCATTTTTGTTCTGGTTTGGTCAGCAAGAGATTGTCAAGCTGTGTTTGAACCCATGCTCACTGTATCACCAAGCCAGCAGGTTGACACTATACTGCTGACACTCTAAGCTAATGTTAGTCCCTGCCAACACCATATAACTGGACGTTATGAAAGCTAATGCCAACACCATATAACTAGACATTATGAAAGTTAATGCCAACACCATATAACTAGACATTATGAAAGTCAATGCCAACACCATATAACTGGACATTATGAAAGTTAATGCCAACACCATATAACTGGACATTATGAAAGCTAATGCCATCACCATATAACTGGACGTTATGAAAGCTAATGCCAACACCATATAACTGGACATTATGAAAGCTAATGCCAACACCATATAACTAGACATTATGAAAGTTAATGCCAACACCATATAACTGGACATTATGAAAGCTAATGCCAACACCATATAACTAGACATTATGAAAGTTAATGCCAACACCATATAACTAGACATTATGAAAGCTAATGCCAACACTAACACATTAGATGCCATCATGAAGTATCTTGGTCACACCTGTCTCAACCACCTGCTGAGGCTGACTACTATTAGTCTTATCCCTTGTTTCCCAGTTAACTCCCTTCTCTAGTTTGACCTTTAACATGATCTCACATCTCACTATGCACCAAACATATTTCACAACTGACCAATTCTTCACCAATTTTGCTATTTCTATTTCATTCCAAGAATTTATGAAACCTACTTCTTGTCTTATCTTTTCTTTCCATATGGTATGTCCTATTTGTCTATTTAACTGACATATTTGTTCCAACTACTTGTACATCTCCCAACTACTTATAATTGTCTCTACTTGTTCAGTATCCAGTTTCTATACCATACAGTAATAGTGAGTACATGATCATCATCATCAAGTGCTGTGCCTGCTGGTGTAGGTGAGTACATACAAGGCATGAAAATAATAGTTTTATATGTCTATATTGATTTCAATGCTTCACATATAACAAAAACCTAATAAAGTAAATGAGAACACTTTACATGAAAATTATAGTTTTGAATCTCCATATTTATTTCAATGCTTCACGTATAACAAAAACCTAATAAAGTAAATGAGAACACTTATACATGAAAATTATAGTTTTGAATCTCCATATTTATTTCAATGCTTCACATATAACAAAAACCTAATAAAGTAAATGAGAACAATTTACAATTGAACGTGTCCATACCTTTCTCAGGAGCTTTGCAAAGCCAAGAGCTTTAGAGGCCCTCTCCCTGGCTTCATTAAATAGATTCTTAAAGTTGCGAAGAATTCCTTGAACATTTTGTCTGAAACAATTAAGCAGAAAATAAACTAAATTATATTAAGACCAGGACTTTTTTTTATTTCAGCTGAAATGTGTTCTTGTAAACTTTAGAACTTAATAGTTGTCTTGAGATACATTTGAGTTTGAAGACGAAGCATCTTCTTCACCTGTTGTTTTTGTTTTAACAATTAACCCATGAATTTTTGTTTTAAAATGTTTAGAAAAAAAGTTTTCATCCAAATTATTGCTTATGAGAACATTTATTTATTGTCACTTCAAGCAGCTGGCACATAGGGCAAACAATTCTAGATTCTCCAGATGAGATGATCCTTGAAATGAAGTGTCAGGATCTGCCTTGTAACTGGCCACATGTTTCTGTTTTGTGTGAGCCTCTCAACCTCAGCAAGCGATAACTGATGTTAATGCCTCTTGCCTTTGTGTTCCTCTTAGAGTGATATCACCTTTCATGTTAAACATACAAGTTTCTAATATTTTATTGTTTCTATTTAAATACGAGCAATTACAAGATGCAGTATTCAAGTGTTTCAGTGTGACACTTTATATTTTCAAGAACTTTGTAATATTAATGTAAAAACTTCCAATATGTTATTGATTATTTCAATGAATTTTTTTATTACCTAGACCACATCTAGTCATAACTGACCAGGATAATCAAGTTTCCACTTTGTGTGAAGACAAAATTAATTAGAATTGACACACACTGACAAGAGCTTCTCTACAAATGAAGACTGTGCGTAAACAAATTTGCAGCACCAAGCTTGTCGGTCCTCCTCTTTGATTTTCAACCCTTACATTACTTTAATTTCTGATTCCTGACAGGCAGGCATCTAGAAACCAACTCAAATAGTAAGGAATGATCTCATGAAAATGGCATGACCAATGTGTTGAACCCAATTAAACAAATATTGTAAAAGGTATTCTCTTCTTCTTCTTTCTCTTTCACTGATACCTAAAAGGTGTCGTGGTTTATATCATTTGTCGTTCTTGTGCTGCTCGAATTGTCTGAATTAGTGATTTTCCTTGTTGTTACATGTCTCTGTCACTGCATCTATCCATCTTCTTCTGGGTCTTCCTCTTGGTCTTTTTCCATGCATTCTCGAGAAGAACGCCCTTGATGGTGATTGGTGAGGATTCATTCTGACCAGGTGGCCAAGCCATTTAAGTTGTTGTTGTTCTATATATTCTTGGCAGGGTTTTGTTCCTACCATTTTTCTTATGGTTTCATTTGGTATTCTATCTCTTCTTGTGTTGTTGTTACTTTTCTCAAGCATCGCATCTCACATGTATTGATCTTTCTTAAATGTGATTTAGAAAGGGTCCATGTTTGACTTTCATAGCACAAAGTTGGTATGAAGATGCTATTTATCATTTGTTGTTTAGCTGGCATAGAAATGTTTGGATGTCTTAACAATGGTGAAAGCTGGTATGTGACAGCATTTGCTTTTGTATTCTCATGTCAATTCTCTGTCTAATTTTCCATCTTCTGTGAACATTGTGCCTAAATACTTGAATTCCTCTACTTGTTTTATATCTTTGTCTTTGATCTGATGTTTAATGGTGTCTTAATTTGCTTATTCTTATAGCCTCTGTTTTTGCTGTGTTAATTTCATACTGTAGTTTGTGCAGCTTTTATCTAGAGATGTTAAATGCTGTTGTAGCAGGTTTTCATCCTCGTATATTAGGCATTGGTCATCTGCGAAGAGTGTAAAAGGTATTAATCGAAGTAATTTTATTATTTTTTAATATTTTGTTTCACTGTTTTATGGGTAAGATCACTGAACTTCACAACTCACTATCTGTTTTTATCCACCATGTGATAATACAATAACAATATATATATTCAACAGATGTACACCAAGAACTTCAAGGCTGGTATATTCTGATTTTCTCATTTATGGATGTGGGATGAAATGGTAAAGTTCAGGTAAACTTTAACATTAAAAAAATCAGATTGAAGTTATACTGAATAATGACCAACATAAACAGAAGTCTGAATAGTTTAAATATAACAATTAGCTGGTAAGACATGACAAAATACAGTCGGGGGGGGGGGGGGGGGGGGGGGGGCTGGAAATATTATTCTAAAACCTATCTTTGCAGATACCCTCCTATTAAATACAGTTCGGTAGAGCCTAGAGCTTGACAATGACCAGAATTTTGAGGACACTAGTAACATTCAATAATGAGAAATGATCAACAAAAGGACAATGATAAGAGTCTTATTACTTTCCATCTGCAACCCCCCCCCCCCCCCCCCCCCTCTCCAAGCAAGGGATAACTATCTATTATTCTATTATTAGTCCTTTCAAACCGAAGACGGCAGACATTTTAGACTCTTCTTTCCAACGATCTATAACTGTCAGATATTGCACATACATGTCCTGCATTGTGTTTCGCCACACTGCTCTGTTCTGAGCAAGTTGTTCAATCTTAGTGAGGGAGCTGATGTCTGTTGTTGCCTCTCGCTGAATGTTCTTTTTAGTGTTTCTCTAGGTCAACATATTTCTCTTTTATTCTCTGGTTTCCATTTGAGGGCCTGCTTTGAGATTATTTGTTGTCTCTTCTCATTACAAGGTCAACAATAACTACCACATCTCTTGATTATAGATGATATTTTGGATGCTTTTTTATTTCTCTTATTTCTGCACTCATTCCATGGTATACAAAATATTTCCAAAATAAACAGGTAGCATGATTACTGCAATGAGTAATTCTAGCAGTTATTTGGACACACTCATTTCTGCATTATCTACATTATACTCTACTCAGCCCAAACCAAAGTGAACAAAGTTGCCAGCATCAAATAAACCACATATTCATAAAACTAAATAAATATTTACAATAATTTATCAACTTCAAACGCTGCCCAAACACACAATGATCAACATACAAATATTTTTCCACTTGTAATTGATTTCCCCACCCCTTTACTCACTTCATTCTGCTATTCTTTTGTAGCATCTTCTATCCTCAATGTTATCATTTTCATCACCAACATAACCGTCTTCATCATCATCATCAACATCATCATCAGCTGTATGATCCACATCATAAAGGCTTCGGGTGTGTCATCAATGCCGTTTTCCAGAAAATCTCCAATCGAACTAAGAAGACTGCTTGCTAGAGAGCTGTAACAGTAAATATGTTAGAGAGTTCTATGAGAGGCTATAACAGTAAATATGCTAGAGAGTTCTATGAGAGGCTATAACAGTAAATGTGTTAGAGAGTTCTATGAGAGGCTATAACAGTAAATATGTTAGAGAGTTCTATGATGGGCTGTAACAGTAAATATGTTAGAGTGTTCTATGATGGGCTGTAACATTAAAATGTTAGAGAGTTCTATGATGGGCTGTAACATTAAATATGTTAGAGAGTCTATGATGGGATGTAACAGTAAATATGTTGGAGTGTTCTATGATGGGCTGTAACAGTAAATATGCTAGATGTTCTATGATGGGATGTAACAGTAAATATGTTTTAGGTGTTCTATGAGAGGCTGTAACAGTAAATATGTTAGAGAGTTCTATGATGGGATGTAACAGTAAATATGTTAGAGAGTTCTATGATGGGCTGTAACAGTAAATATGTTAGAGAGTTCTATGATGGGCTGTAACAGTAAATATGTTAGTGTTCTATGATGGGCTGTAACAGTAAATATGTTAGAGTTTTCTATGATGGATGTAACAGTAAATATGTTAGAGTGTTCTATGGGAGGCTGTAACAGTAAATATGCTAGAGAGTTCTATGATGGGATGTAACAGTAAATATGTTTTAGGTGTTCTATGAGAGGCTGTAACAGTAAATATGTTAGAGAGTTCTATGATGGGATGTAACAGCAAAATATGTTAGAGAGTTCTATGATGGGCTGTAACAGTAAATATGTTAGAGAGTTCTATGATGGCTTGTAATAGTAAATATGTTAGAGTTCTATGATGGGATGTAACAGTAAATATGTTAGAGAGTTCTATGATGGGCTGTAACAGTAAATATGCTAGATGTTCTATGATGGGATGTAACAGTAAATATGTTTTAGGTGTTCTATGAGAGGCTGTAAACAGTAAATATGTTAGAGAGTTCTATGATGGGATGTAACAGTAAATATGTTAGAGAGTTCTATGATGGGCTGTAACAGTAAATATGTTAGAGAGTTCTATGATGGGCTGTAACAGTAAATATGTTAGAGTGTTCTATGATGGGCTGTAACAGTAAATATGTTAGAGTTTTCTATGATGGGATGTAACAGTAAATATGTTAGAGTGTTCTATGGGAGGCTGTAACAGTAAATATGCTAGAGAGTTCTATGATGGGATGTAACAGTAAATATGTTTTAGGTGTTCTATGAGAGGCTGTAACAGTAATATGTTAGAGAGTTCTATGATGGGATGTAACAGCAAATATGTTAGAGAGTTCTATGATGGGCTTGTAACAGTAAATATGTTAGAGAGTTCTATGATGGCTTGTAATAGTAAATATGTTAGAGTTCATGAGAGGCTGTAACAGTGAATATGTTAGAGAGTTTATGGGAGACTGTAACAGTAAATATGTTAGAAAGTTCTATGAGAGGCTGTAACAGTAAATATGTTAGAGAGTTCTATGAGAGGCTGTAACAGTGAATATGTTAGAGAGTTTTATGGGAGGCTGTAACAGTAAATATGTTAGAAAGTTCTATGAGAGGCTGTAGCAGTAAATATGTTAGAGAGTTCTATGAGAGGCTGTAACAGTAAATATTTTAGAGAGTTCTATGAGAGGCTGTAACAGTGAATATGTTAGAGAGTTCTATGAGAGGCTGTAACAGTAAATATTTTAGAGAGTTCTATGAGAGGCTGTAACAGTGAATATGTTAGAGAGTTCTATGAGAGGCTGTAACAGTAAATATGTTAGAGTGTTCTATGATGGGCTGTAACATTAAATATGTTAGAGAGTTCTATGATGGGATGTAACAGTAAATATGTTGGAGTGTTCTATGATGGCTGTAACAGTAAATATGCTAGATGTTCTATGATGGGATGTAACAGTAAATATGTTTTAGGTGTTCTATGAGAGGCTGTAACAGTAAATATGTTAGAGAGTTCTATGATGGGATGTAACAGTAAATATGTTAGAGAGTTCTATGATGGGCTGTAACAGTAAATATGTTAGAGAGTTCTATGATGGGCTGTAACAGTAAATATGTTAGTGTTCTATGATGGGATGTAACAGCAAATATGTTAGAGAGTTCTATGATGGGCTGTAACAGTAAATATGTTAGAGAGTTCTATGATGGCTTGTAATAGTAAATATGTTAGAGTTCTATGATGGGATGTAACAGTAAATATGTTAGAGAGTTCTATGATGGGCTGTAACAGTAAATATGCTAGATGTTCTATGATGGGATGTAACAGTAAATATGTTTTAGGTGTTCTATGAGAGGCTGTAACAGTAAATATGTTAGAGAGTTCTATGATGGGATGTAACAGTAAATATGTTAGAGAGTTCTATGATGGGCTGTAACAGTAAATATGTTAGAGAGTTCTATGATGGGCTGTAACAGTAAATATGTTAGAGTGTTCTATGATGGGCTGTAACAGTAAATATGTTAGAGTTTTCTATGATGGGATGTAACAGTAAATATGTTAGAGTGTTCTATGGGAGGCTGTAACAGTAAATATGCTAGAGAGTTCTATGATGGGATGTAACAGTAAATATGTTTTAGGTGTTCTATGAGAGGCTGTAACAGTAAATATGTTAGAGAGTTCTATGATGGGATGTAACAGCAAATATGTTAGAGAGTTCTATGATGGGCTGTAACAGTAAATATGTTAGAGAGTTCTATGATGGCTTGTAATAGTAAATATGTTAGAGTCTATGAGAGAGGCTGTAACAGTAAATATGTTAGAGTGTTCTATGAGAGGCTGTAACATTAAATATGTTAGAGAGTTCTATGAGAGGCTGTAACACAAAATATGTTAGAAAGTTCTATGAGAGGCTGTAACACAAAATATGTTAGAGAGTTCTATGAGAGGCTGTAACAGTGAATATGTTAGAGAGTTCTATGAGAGGCTGTAACAGTGAATATGTTAGAGAGTTCTATGAGAGGCTGTAACAGTAAATTTGTTAGAAAGTTCTATGAGAGGCTGTAACAGTAAATATGTTAGAGAGTTCTATGAGAGGCTGTAACAGTGAATATGTTAGAGAGTTTTATGGGAGACTGTAACAGTAAATATGTTAGAAAGTTCTATGAGAGGCTGTAACAGTAAATATGTTAGAGAGTTCTATGAGAGGCTGTAACAGTGAATATGTTAGAGAGTTTTATGGGAGGCTGTAACAGTAAATATGTTAGAAAGTTCTATGAGAGGCTGTAGCAGTAAATATGTTAGAGAGTTCTATGAGAGGCTGTACAGTAAATATGTTAGAGAGTTCTATGATGGGATGTAACAGCAAATATGTTAGAGAGTTCTATGATGGGCTGTAACAGTAAATATGTTAGAGAGTTCTATGATGGCTTGTAATAGTAAATATGTTAGAGTTCTATGATGGACTGTAACAGTAATATGTTAGAGAGTTCTATGAGAGGTTGTAATAGTAAATATGTTAGAGAGTTCTATGATGGGATGTAACAGTAAATATGTTAGAGAGTTCTATGATGGGCTGTAACAGTAAATATGCTAGATGTTCTATGATGGGATGTAACAGTAAATATGTTTTAGGTGTTCTATGAGAGGCTGTAACAGTAAATATGTAGAGAGTTCTATGATGGATGTAACAGTAAATATGTTAGAGAGTTCTATGATGGGCTGTAACAGTAAATATGTTAGAGAGTTCTATGATGGGCTGTAACAGTAAATATGTTAGAGTGTTCTATGATGGCTGTAACAGTAAATATGTTAGAGTTTTCTATGATGGGATGTAACAGTAAATATGTTAGAGTGTTCTATGGGAGGCTGTAACAGTAAATATGCTAGAGAGTTCTATGATGGGATGTAACAGTAAATATGTTTTAGGTGTTCTATGAGAGGCTGTAACAGTAAATATGTTAGAGAGTTCTATGATGGATGTAACAGCAAATATGTTAGAGAGTTCTATGATGGGCTGTAACAGTAAATATGTTAGAGAGTTCTATGATGGCTTGTAATAGTAAATATGTTAGAGTTCTATGATGGGCTGTAACAGTAAATATGTAGAGAGTTCTATGAGAGGTTGTAATAGTAAATATGTTAGAGAGTTCTATGAGAGGTTGTAACAGTAAATATGTTAGAGAGTTCTATGAGAGGTTGTAACAGTAAATATGTTAGAGAGTTCTATGAGAGGTTGTAATAGTAAATATGTTAGAGAGTTCTATGAGAGGTTGTAACAGTAAATATGTTAGAGAGTTCTATGATGGGCTGTAATAGTAAATATGTTAGAGAGTTCTATGAGAGGCTGTAACAGTAAATATGTTAGAGAGTTCTATGAGAGAGGCTGAACAGTAAATATGTTAGAGTGTTCTATGAGAGGCTGTAACATTAAATATGTTAGAGAGTTCTATGAGAGGCTGTAACACAAAATATGTTAGAAAGTTCTATGAGAGGCTGTAACACAAAATATGTTAGAGAGTTCTATGAGAGGCTGTAACAGTGAATATGTTAGAGAGTTCTATGAGAGGCTGTAACAGTGAATATGTTAGAGAGTTCTATGAGAGGCTGTAACAGTAAATATGTTAGAAAGTTCTATGAGAGGCTGTAACAGTAAATATGTTAGAGAGTTCTATGAGAGGCTGTAACAGTGAATATGTTAGAGAGTTTTATGGGAGACTGTAACAGTAAATATGTTAGAAAGTTCTATGAGAGGCTGTAACAGTAAATATGTTAGAGAGTTCTATGAGAGGCTGTAACAGTGAATATGTTAGAGAGTTTTATGGGAGGCTGTAACAGTAAATATGTTAGAAAGTTCTATGAGAGGCTGTAGCAGTAAATATGTTAGAGAGTTCTATGAGAGGCTGTAACAGTAAATATTTTAGAGAGTTCTATGAGAGGCTGTAACAGTGAATATGTTAGAGAGTTCTATGAGAGGCTGTAACAGTAAATATGTTAGAAAGTTCTATGAGAGACTGTAACACTAAATATGTTAGAAAGTTCTATGAGAGGCTGTAACAGTGAATATGTTAGAGAGTTCTATGAGAGGCTGTAACAGTAAATATGTTAGAAAGTTTTATGAGAGGCTGTAACAGTAAATATGTTAGAGAGTTCTATGAGAGGCTGTAACAGTGAATATGTTAGAGAGTTTTATGGGAGACTGTAACAGTAAATATGTTACAGAGTTCAATGACAGGCTTCAATCAAGTGCTTGGACATTTGAGAATAAAGTAGTGAGAAAATAATAACAAACAAAACATAATTTTGTGGAAGACAAACATACTCAAGCTCAAGTAAGACTACTACTATTATTTTTATTGGTGGTCTAATATAACATAGAAGGCATTGTCCGAGGCATCAAGAAGAATGATGTTCTTGTTATGGATCCAGAAGCCTGTGAGCGGACGCCCTTCTGCCTATAATGTCAAGAAGAACCCAAAAACTTCAAGGCCAACCATTTTTAGACGTTTGGTGGTCGGGTCATTAGTGCAATTGCTACTAACTAAAAGGTTCTGGGTTGAATTCTCAGAGATGGTCATTTTTTTCAGACTGACTGACATGGCTTTGGTTCTCCCAGCCTGTAAAAATGGGTGCAGAGATTTTTTTTATTTCAGGACAGTAAGGTGGCCTGACATTGCACTAATCAGATCTCTCAAATTTCAAAAACATGGACACTGTTGTTTGGATCATCATCCCTGCACACCTGATGAATCCATAGGTGCTCCTCCTCAAGATAATCTGAGGAGAGCCGGACCCATGAACTCTGTAGCATGGTCTGGATCCATGGTGTGGGTAGTTTCAGCTGGTAATTTTGCTTGGACAGAGGCCAATGGCCTACACTTTTTTATTTTAACTGCCAAGGGTTTTAACGTGGGGTTGTGTATACGGGACCTGTTTATTGTTGATATAAAAAAAGACAGACATCGGATCTCACTAACCAAGAGACCAGGAGAGGGTAATGTCATAAAGAAACCACGGATAAATTTTTCCTACTTTCAAAAACATCACCACCACTTCTGGCGGGCTTTGAACCCACGACCTTCCTGTCCTGTGACCAACATCGTGCCTCCAGACTACCCCCCTCCTCCCTACCACCACAGCCTTCTTCAAGGAGCCACTGACCCTTTCTCTTGTGAGTGACACTATTTAGCTGACAACTTTATGCTGCAGAAATACACCACATACAAATATTCAATATTATCACACAAATGTGTGTCCCTAGTAGGATACTTCCCCCCTGAAATGTTAGATATTGGTCTTTGATGTCTTCCCACAATGAGAAGAAATGCTTCTTTCTTTGAATCCATGGTTTCTTCACTGCTTTAATCCTTCCTGGAAAGTGAGATCCTATATCATAGCCAATTCTGACCTATGGAAGCGAATCATGGACAGTAAACAAACATATGAAAAGACGATTAGAGGCCACAGAGATGAGATTTCTCAGAAGAATGTTGAAAGTTCCATGGACAGCTAAAAAGACCAACAAGGAAATTCTTAAAGAGGCCAACACAAAAAGGGAGCTCCTAAAAAAACATCAGAAAGAAACAATCAACATTTTCCAGGTACATCATGAGAAGACAAAAGTTGTCACAACTGGAAAAATACAGGGAAAGAGAGATCGCGGATGAAAAATAAAAAAAATACTAGACAACTTGGTGTCATGCCATGGAAAACAGTCAACAATAGAATTGATATGATGCATGTAGATAGAAGATTGTGAAAGGACACGATCACCTACCCCAAGCGGTATGGCACATGATGGTGTCTAGTTCTCTCACATAAAAGGCAATAAACATGAGATCTCATGGGCATGTTAAAGAACCCTTTGAAGTTAAAAAATGAAAAGAGTAAGCTAAATTGGCTGCTGTCCAAAGCAAAATCGTTATGTGACTAAAAATCTACCTTTGCCAAAGAAAGATGTGATGGGCCAAAAGGTGCAGATAGCATGACTTTCCGTAAACTAACATCACAATGGATCTATGCCAATTAACAGTTGAATATTGAAGAAGAATCACATCTCACTTGGTCAGACTTGGTTAATGAATCATTTCAGGGGAAGAGGTATGTTTACAACACTCGGAAAAATTCACAAATAATCCAGAACAGAAAAAAAAGGTGTCATCTTAAAAGGAAAATACATTTTTCTATTATTTATTTGTGAATTTTTCAGTGTTGTAAAAATACATCTACTCCTGAAATATTTGCTCATCTGTCACCTAGGAAAGTTTTCATTCATAAACAATATTCATTTATTATTATTGTCTTCAAACTTAGTCTATCTCTTGGTCCCCCAAAGAAGTGGAGTCCTGGTTAACTCTGGTTCATTGTCCTAGTGCCAACAATCAGTTATGGGTTGCTCTCAGTTAATTCACCATTCATTATCTCCTGGACAAATTTAATTTATTGACTAATGTAATCATAACATACTAAAAATGACAGCTTTACTAGTCCCATTTTTAGTCTTTCTTCTGTAATTCTGAGGACATATTTTAATTTGTTGACTAATGTAATCACAATTTATAATACAGCAGCTTTACTAGTCCCATTGTTTAGTCTTTCTTCTGCAGTTCTGAGGACATAGATTAGTCTGTTAAAAATACATGACCTACACTTGTACTGTCACATGCCTGACTCCCATACCACAACGGATTTTTGTTTGCACAAACATAGATTTAAAGTGGTAATATTAGAGATTAAATGCCGTGAATTAAGTGGATCATAAGACATTAATATCACTTATGAACACTGGCGCCCCATGCACAAATAAATATATCTTCTCCAGATGCACGTTAAACAAAATTGGAGCAGTCAAAAAATATGATTTTCACTTTTACTCACAGAAATGATTAAACTTTACTGCTGTATAAAAAAAAATCTAGATTAAAAATGTTAACATGAGAGATTAAATGTCATAAATTAAGCGGATCATAATATAAAAAATATAGTCCTGGTGTAATTTTTCCAGGCTAGACAAACATTCCGGTCAGACTTTGCAAGAGGGAATTCCGCATTTGACATCACGACTGCATGAAACTAAGGTAGATGTTTTAAAGTACAAACGTTCAGATGGGAGGACAATCTATGGACTAGCAACTTGCGATCAGTTAATCATTGTCACTGTCTGATTTGAGAAGACTGAGAGCACTAACCTGAACTTTTTGCCAGCCTCAGCCTCTCCCCCCATAACATAAGCACATATGGACTTGGTGAAGGTCCACTCCTCTTCAAGGGCACTCTTCATGCCCATTGAGGCCTCTGGCAAAGCCTGTAGCATGTAAATCCAACTCTGCAAGTAGCTGAAGTACACCTACACAAAACATAAAAATATAAACTATTATTAGTTTCTTTACACAAGCTCACCCTCTGCTTTAAAATGGGTACTTGACTAACAGAGTTACAGATGATAATAATATCAACACTTCCCCTGTCAGCTTCAAAGATACTGCGATTTTCAACACTACACACCCATACAAGACAATTGCTGTAGTTCTACCTTTATCATATTAATACATGAAAATATAAGTTCATTCTACATTTTTATGGTTCTTTTTTTCCCCCTCTCAGCATTAATTATGTTTTTCTAGTATTACTAATAGCAGTTACAAATAATATTATCCCTTAAAGCATATCTAAGTGTGCTCATGACATCACATGAAAGATGGGACTGACAGATAACTTTAGGGAAGGGAAAAAAAAGGCCATTATGATACACACATAAATAACTAACTAACTAGCTAGTGAGTGAGATCTAGCTTGCACACACACACACAGCTCAAAGACCATGAGGAGAATCATAAAGACCATGAGGAGAATCATAAAGACCATGAGGAGAATCATAAAGACCATGAGGAGAATCATAAAGAGCATGAGGAGAATCATAAAGACCATGAGGAGAATCATAAAGACCAAAGATAACATTTTAGAACTATCTATCTATTTATCTATTGACCTTTTGAGCTGTAGTCGGCCCATAGGGCATAGACTCAGATACTCTTTCCCTGTTTTGACATTTTCTTTCTAGCAGTCTCAATCCTTGCAAAGATCTTTTATCAAATCTCACCATTTGTCTCTGTTCTGTTCAAGCATCTCGATCTCATTGAAGGAGCCGATCCTGCTGCTTTTGTCTCTCTGATCAATGTTCTTTTCAATGTTTCTTTGGGTCGGCCTCTTTTCCTCCAACCATTGGTTTCCGATCTGAGGGTTTGATTGTTATTCAGTTATTATCTCTTCTTATCACATGTCCAACATATGTCCATTGTGTTTTCTTGATTACTGATGATATTAGTGGCTGACTAGCAATTTCTCTAATTTCCTCGTTTGTTTTTTTCATGATTGTAGTCTTTTCATGATTGATCTCAAACCCTATTTTACTGGCCATTGATGATAACGCATTTGTGTTTTCCTGCATCATTTTATCTGGCTGCTGATGAGAACTATGTCATTTTAGAACTACATAACTCTAAAATAAAAAGCAGAATTTTAAAAACTCAAGAGAGATAACTATTATAACTCAGAACTGATGAGTACAATCTTAAAATGAACAAACAAAAAATAGACACTAAATGAAAGAAACGATAAAGAGAAATGATGTCTCCTTACATCCAACATGCTTTTCATGTCCTCATCAAAGTCAGTGAGATCCATGTCAAACTTGGCATCTGCCTCCAAGGTTTCATCCCACAGGACAGCAGCCACCATATATTGATAATACTGTTTCACCAAAGCAGCCCCCTTCAGAACCTCTTTACACTCACGGATAAGCTGTAGATTGGTAAGTACTTCATAAGTTAAGTCAAGACTTTACACTCATGAATAAGCTGTAGATTGGTAAGTACTTCATAAGTTAAGTCAAGACTTTACACTCACAAATAAGCTGTACATTGGTTAGTACTTCATAAGTTAGGTCAAGACTTTACACTCACAGATAAGCTGTAGATTGGTAAGTACTTCATAAATTAAGTCAATACTTTACACTCACAGATAAGCTGTAAATTAGTAAGTACTTCATAAGTTAAGTCAATACTTTACACTCACAGATAAGCTGTAGATTGGTAAGTACTTCATAAGTTAAGTCAATACTTTACACTCATAGATAAGCTGTAGATTGGTAAGTACTTCATAAATTAAGTCAATACTTTACACTCACAGATAAGCTGTAGATTGGTTAGTACTTCATAAGTTAAGTCAATACTTTACACTCACGAATAAGCTGTAGATTGGTAAGCACTTCATAAGTTAAGTCAATACTTTACACTCACAGATAAGCTGTAGATTGGTAAGTACTTCATAAGTTAAGTCAAGACTTTACACTCACAGATAAGCTGTAGATTGGTAAGTACTTCATAAATAAAGTCAATACTTTACACTCACAGATAAGCTGTAGATTGGTTAGTATTTCATAAGTTAAGTCAAGACTTTACACTCACGAATAAGCTGTAGATGGTAAGTACTTCATAAGTTAAGTCAATACTTTACACTCACAGATAAGCTGTAGATTGGTAAGTACTTCATAAGTTAAGCCAAGACTTTACACTCACGAATAAGCTGTAGATTGGTTAGTACTTCATAAGTTAAGTCAATACTTTACACTCACAGATAAGCTGTAGATTGGTAAGTACTTCATAAGTTAAGTCAAGACAACTCTCAATTCTTGAGCATTATACAATTTGAGTGACAACGTTGTTAAGGATATAATATAATTATTGCAACATACATTTTACAGGTATGAATGATAACATAGTACTGCCTAAGCTGCACACACGATCAATAATGATGATAATAGTATCACAGATGCTAATTCCCAAATTGTCTCACAATTTTTAGATGGAATTACCTGTCTGATACTTAGAAATGATGGGTCTCCGATAGGCCGTTGGTCTTTCTAAGTTTCAAGCACTCATGAATGACATCCAAAAGTATTCTAACTATGAATAAGTATGTGGGCCGGAAGGAAGGCAGACCCATTAGAATGAACTGTGAGCTCCACTCTCCATGTTCTGATAAACTGCTGCCTCTTGACACTGGTGGGTGGGAAGCATGTTCTATAGAAGCTGAAGAAGATGATCTGGTCACTTGGAGTGGTCTCTGGGCTGGTAAAACACAAAATGAAGACAGAATGACAGCAAACATTCACGCAATATTACTCTGTTACTCTAGTTAATTCTCAATTATTGACTGAAAGAACTTCAAACAAAACACTTTCAAACACAAGAGATCTATCTGTTGTGCTTTTGAGACGAAGAAGGCACATAGGACTCAAATTCTAGACCATGGTGTTTGATGATCTTTTAAGTGTCAGGCCTCGCACAGGATCTGCTTTGTGTTTTGCAACACAGTTCTGTTCTAGGCGAGTTGCTCAATCTCAGCGCAGGGAGCTGATACCTGCTGTTGTTGCCTCTTGCCTCAGTCTTCTTTTTAGTGTTACTCTAGGTTGGCCTCTTTTTCTTTTATCCTCGTGTTGCTATTTGAGAGCTTGCTTTGGGGTTCTCTTGTTGTCTCTTCTCATCTCACGGCCAACATATGAATGCCTTCTTCTGTAGATTATAACAGATATTTTTGGATGCTTTGTCATTTCTCTAATTTCCTGATTTTTATTTATGATTTCTCTCTGTGGCAACCACCCCTGGTCTCAGCAGCGAGGTCCGGCTTGAAACATCAATTACTCATGGACGGAAAAAATATGAATACCTCCGAAGTCGGAGTTATCTGTCTGTGCGGTGAGGGACCCCTGTGCACACGGCTGTCAGGGAAAAATGGATTTACATGCAAAATTCAGTTCCTAGTCTCAAGGGACTTCATCAGAGGTAAAAGCTGGCGAAATGAAAAAAAAATGGTCTAATTTCTGCACTAATCTTTAATTCATTCCATGGTATATGAAGCATTTTCTAGAGGCATTTGTTTTCAAATGCAAAGCCCTAGAGATGCATACTAATAATAGCTTGCTGGTTAAACACAGTCTGATTAATTGTATTTTTCAGGACCACCAATAATATAGAGTGAAGTGGAGGAGGCAATTCAACACATGAAAGAGGCAAAGCTCCAGGTCCTGACAATATAACAATCGAAGAGATAAATGCATTAGGAGAGCTGGGAGTACAAGTCATAACAAAACTATTCAATGACATATATAACACTGGACACATACCTGAAGATTTTATAAAATCTATCTTTGTAGCCATACAGAAGAAGTCAGGCGACACTGATTGTGAAGACCCTAGGACAATTAGTCTCATGAGCCATATGACGAAAATATTACTATGAATCATCACGAGATGTGTAAGAAACAAAATAAAACCAGAAATAAGTGAGGAACAATGTGGATTTGTGGAAGGAAAGGGCACCAATAATGTAATATACGTCCTGAGAACATTGATAGAAAGCACTATAGAGGTAAAGAAAGATCTATATATGTGCTTTATAGACTACACAAAAGCATTTGACAAAGTTAAGCATGTGGAAATAATCAATATGCTGGAGAAATTAAACATTGATGGCAAGGATCTTCGAATGATAAAAATCATGTACTGGCAAACAAACAGCAGCTATACGAATTAGCAACCAAACAGGAGAGTTCAATATTTAAAACAGTGAGTCAGACAAGACTGTGTTCTGTTGCTGGATTTGTTTTAACTTTACAGCAAAAATATTATGAGGTCAATAGTAGATATAAAAGGATCAATGGAGTCAATCGTCACAACATAAACAACTTGTGATATGCGGATGAAACAGTCTTAATAGCACAGACAGAGAATGAACTACAAGAAATGATAGACATAATAGTAAAAGAAAGCAACAAAAAAGTCTCAGTCTGAATAGTAAGAAAACAGAAGTAATGGTTATATTAAAGAAACAATCATCACCATCTTGCAGCATAAAAATAAACAGGACAAATCTGAAAAAAGTGCAACACATCAAATACTTGGGCACAATAATAAAACATCAGATGGAAGATGCACACAGAAATAAAAAGCAGAATAGCTCATTGTGAATAGACAGTAAACAAACAAATGAAAAGATGATTAGAGACCACAGAGATGGGATTTCTCAGAAGAATGTTGAAAGTTTCCTGGACAGCTAAAAAGACCAACGAGGAATTTCTCAAAAAGGCAACACAAAAAAGGAGCTCCTAAAAAACATCAGAAAGAAACAATCAACATTTTTCAGGCACATCATGAGAAGAGGAATGTTGGAATACTTGGTTACAACTGGCAAAATACAAGGATAGAGAGATCGTGGATGGCAAAGAGATAAAATACTGGATAGCTTGGTGTCATGGCATGGAAAACAGTCAACAGAATTTATACAATGCACGTAGATAGAAGATTGTGTAAGGACATGATCGCGTCAACCAGTATTGCACATGATGATGATTCATTAAGATGCCACAACCCTCATACACTCAGCCAGATTCCATTTCTGGAGTTTCGAAGCAACTCCTTCACAAATCATTGTGTCTCTCTAACAGCTGCTGCCTGTCCACAGAGAGGTAATTCAATAAACTTCCTTTGCTAAGCTAATAGAAGTTCTTTCCACTGCTGCATTAACTCTTTCTGCATGTTTCGACGCACCCTGCGTCACACTCATTTCTGTGAAGTCTGTTTCTAAACTCCCTGCACCATTCTCAATGTAACTCGTATAAACATATTCTTACTTTCACATTTATATGGCATATGATGATAAGTAATTAATCCTAATTTATTTAATGACTAATTACATATTCATTCCACTATATTGTCTTCTTCGTTCACACTGCAATGGGTACAATGATTGGTACCTTGTGGATGTCACACTGCGCTGGATAATGATTTGTACCTTGCGGACTGTAATGTATACAGTAATTTACCATGTTGTCCACCAAAACCACCTTCAGCATACCTCTGCTTGGGACCGCTTCCATAGACCATGTATTTTTTCTGGCCTCCCTGCAAGGCAGCAGTTGTCTGTAGTCAGAAATGTCTCTTTTATAAAATCAATGTCACCAGACTAATGAGTTTTTCTATCTATCTGCCTGTACCCAATTTTCCTAACTAACCGGATATGGAAATGGACCAATATTTGGTCTGTTGGATTTGATAGGCAATGTTGCTGAGTTTTATATTAACCAATACTTAGATTTGGCCTCTTGAATACTTTTGATCAATACCAGTAGTTGTCTTTTCTGTGTGGATTGTTTGTTCAATTTAAATTTTGTGTTTATTTCTCACAAATAATGGCCACATCCACTTTGATTACTAGCCCAAAATGTTACTGAACTAAAGTGTTGGGAGTGGAAAGATACGCTGGTTGGCAGTGGAAAGATGCGTTAGGCTTGTGTTGGGAGTGGAAAAATACGCTGGGCTGTGTTGGGAGTGGAAAGATATGCTGGGCTTGTGTTGGGAGTGGAAAGATACGCTGGTTGGCAGTGGAAAGATACATTGGGCGTGTTGGGAGTGGAAAGTGATAGGGATTAAGATTATAGTTTTAGTTTTGGTAACAGGTTAGTCCAGTTAGTAAAAAAAAAATTAAAGAGCCCCATCACACCAAGTGGCCTACAATGAATATGGTGTTAGTGATAATAATTTTTATAGACCTTCAGCACATAATTGTTGGGGTAATGTGGTTGGTATTATGCCTGTGCTGCTTACTTTCGCAGAAAAAAATCTGGTACCCATTTAAGGCTGGGTGAACCTCTTGTCCTTTGTAGTCCAGTTCATTAACTACTGAGCTATTGCACCTCCCTAGGTTAGTCCAGCAGTAAGTAAAAAAAAACATATAGCCTAACAAGTAGGCTTACAGCTTAGCTGGTGAGTGCTTCCAGTCAATAAAGAATATCAGTGCCTCTGAAACAAATAGCAGTTATTGTGATGATACAACTGATTCAGATAATATAATTGATATCTCTTTCTCTATTAACGAGAATTGATGATAAGATCAGCAGTACACAAAAATTAACTTGTAAATAATAACATAGTGAAGGTGACATAAATTTATCACATTTGTACTGATTTTGAAGTCACTGACATAAATGTATATAAATTCCATTTCTAATGACATAAATGCATCAAATAAACTGTAACTTAATGGGCTTAGAAGACTTTTGTGTTAAACTTCAAGAAAAGCTGTTAACAAGACCATGGAAAAAGGGAGGTCAGATACAATATTTGAATTAAGAATTATCCACCCTTCAACATTTATTATAACATATTTATTCCTTCAAATAATAAAATACCAGCAATTGACTGATACTTGCATTTTCTGCATCCATTGTTATTTCCAGTAATATATAACATGTAACATGTGCCTACGTCATTCAAGGGGACATTCTCATGTATTGTCACCCTCGATAGGAAAAGTAGGGAACAGAACTCAGTCGTGGTCAATGCAGAGGTCAGCGGTCTCATCTGCAATAACACCGATGAGAAAATGCAGTCATCTATACAGACGGATCTGTAATACAACACCAAATGGATGCAATGGTTAGAGTCATTGCAGAAGTCAAAAATACCTACTGTCACTTTTGTCTATGTCCCTGGACATGCGGGGAAAACAGGGAAATGAAAGAGTGGACAGGTTGACTAGCTGTGCTATTGTTGAGGATGGTCAACCAATGGATCAGGTGGACATCATCAATGCCCTCCGATATGTGGGAAGAGCACAGGACTTTGACGACCACAAATCCATGTCACTCCTTCAGATGAAAGAGATGGGAATTAAGATGGGCACAGCCAGAAACGAGAAACTTAGTGGGCGAGTAAGAAGACTAATCAGCTAATATAGAACCGGAGTCGTCAGTTGCTGGACACTGCGGGACTTGCTGAGGAGGTGATCTGAGCACCTATGGACATGTTCGGAGTGCAATGATGATGACCCACAAATAACTCAAAGTACCATATTTATGTATAATATTATAACGTGAAGTTAAAAAAAATATAAAAGGCATGTGATCACATTTTTTAAAAACTGAAAATTTTCTCCAAACAGAAAGTCATATAATTAACAAAAAGACACTGTCTTACCTGTTCATCTGTCGCTTGTCTAGTGTCTGAATACATGTTTCTTTTGGTCTTTCTAGAGCCTCCTTGGCTCGGCTGAGACTGCCATGAAATAAGTCTCTGAGTCTCACATTCAGTTTCTGTAAACCCATTTTTCTCAGACATTTTTCAGCATAATGCCTGTAAATTGAGGACCTGACTGTACGACTCTCATCCAAACTAATCTCACTGAAGCTCGTGATAAACTAAGCACAGATGTCCCTATATTTGTTATAGTGTTGCTAGTTTCAGATGAACCATGAACAGGTGTACTGCAGGTTACAGGCAGTGAAGGTTTGTTATGATGAACAGGACTACTTGTTGGTGAATTGTGACCACTACTGTCACCCCCACACTGAAATTTGACTTGTTTATGGTTAGGGCTAAGATGGACTTTGCTGTCTATTTGCTGGACTTCACTAGTGGTGTCATCATCTTCAAAAATTCTCATCTATCTCCACCACTATATTTTCTTCATCTTCGGAGGAGTCTGTAGGTTCTGTTTCCATTACATCTGGCATATATTCTCGCTGACTAGTATGATACTCAAGAGGTTGTGGTTTGGGGAATTCAAAGTTAACAAATGGCCATTGTATACCACGTGAGTGTGCCCCTATGATACGGCCAAAGAGTTTGAGCTTTTGGCACAGATCACAGGTAATATTGAGCCAAAGGTTTAAGCACTTGACTCTACGTTGAAAATCTGGGTCTCTAAACCTTGCGTTGTCTTGCATGCAAGCCTCTGTGGTGCTGTAGCAATTTTCATAACGGTCAAGTCTTTCCAACAAAGTCTGCATTTGAAAGAGTGCCTTTTCTTGCAGGCATACAGTTTTATCTGTCAGGTTTAAATCCCTGAAAGATGCATTAACACTCCTTGATACTAATTCACTATAAGATGTGTTGTGAACTTTTGCTGATTTAAAGTCACGGATAAAAGCATTGTCAGAGCTCTCTTCCGCTATTGTGTCTGCAAAGCAGAAATTATTGATATCGTCAATAACTTTCTCGCACTCCTGTCTTTCACCTTTCAGAAGATGATACTGCTCCTCTGGAGCTTTCCCATTCAGGTAAGCTCGTAGTTCCAGCCAGATCTGTTTGATTAAGCTTGTCCTCCATTGCTCAAGTTCGACACTCATTTGCCGTTTATAAGATGCCATTTTCTTTTCTTTATCTTTTTGGCTTCTGTACCCAAATTAATCAGCAAAGAAAAACTTGAATGGAACTCTTCCCTGCTTTTTGGGCACAATGGCAGTTCTGAAATCTCTCTTCTAAATGGACATTCAGGAATGATAGAAGCATGAGGCTTCATCTTTAAATGTGAGAATCGTCCAGAGCCTTCAAGCACCATTCCATTGAGATGAGGATGCTCTAAGTGCTCTCCATATTCATCAAACTAAAATCTTCAGATAAAAGTCTCTCTTGGTTTTCACTTAGCCTCTGATTAGATGATATCTTCTTTGACTCTCTACCGTCTTTCTTCTTCTTTCTCTCTTTTAATGAACTCTGGTCCAGATTATCATCAGAGTCAAACTCTGTGAGGTTACAAAGAGCAGGATCACCCATGTATTCAGTTTTGATAACACTAAACAATGACTTGGACTGATTCTGACGCCTGTCAATCAAAAACTCTTTGTATGAACGATCAGGATATCTTTGTTTTGGTATAGGACACTCGTTCAGGCTTTCTCCACTGTTTCTGTTGTTCTGATGTGAGTTCCTTAAACACACAACTGCACCATCTTTGACAGGCTCAATGCCGTCAGTGTAGTTATAGCTATCTGAGACGTTACCCTCTTCCTCCCTCTGGCCTCTCCCACTGACACAGTGTTTGTCATTGGAATTGTGCCTAAAAATGTATACAAATGTCATATAAATAACAAATTAAAACAAGTAATTATAGTAGTTTTATAGCATTTGTCTCATTACATGAAAAGCAGCAGCTAGAGAGCTAACAGACAGCCTTTCATCAATAACATAACTTTAACACTAGAAGAAAGGTGAATGCAGCATTGAGTAACAACCAGAAACAAGAAATGAAATGCTCACATAACACAGCAACCTGTAAACAGCATGCTACAACAAGCATTAGCAGCCTGGTGCTACAGTAACAAAGAAAATGAAAGATCTCTCAATAGATGAACAAAACATTAAGCACCAGACAACTATATTTGAAGCAAACAGCAAAGTGCTTCATTCTCTCTCCATGCTCCAATTCTATAAATTACTTCATTTTTCCTTCATGCTCCAACACTACAAAGTACTTCATTCTCCTTCCATGTACTTCATTGTCCCTCAATGCTACAATACTAGAAAGTACTTCATTCACCCTCTATGCTACAATACTACAAAGAACTTCATTCTTCCTCCATGCTACAATACTACAAAGTACTTCATTCCCCCTCCATGCAACAACACTACAAAGTACTTCATTCTCCCTCCATTTTACAATAAAGTACCTAGAGACTAGGAGAAAGTATAGCCATGAAGAAACCATGGACTCTTAAGTAAAAAATGTCCACAACCTTTGGTGGGATTTGAGTCAAGTATTTTCCAGTCAAGAGGCTGACATCTTACCCCAAGATACCTCAGTCCCCTACATAGATTAGTAACAGGACTTAAACAAGTGAAAAACAGCAGAAAAAGCCAAGCAATAACATTTTCATAGGCAAAAGTCTGTCCAATTGTCACACAGAAGAGAAGAAACACTGAACAAATAATTATGAAAATGGTACAGTAGCTTCACATTTCCATGCATTTTGATGCCTTTACCCCTTTACTGAATAACAAGTGAAACAAATGTGTTTTAACTGTGCTACAACTGACTCTGCACACGGTCATATCCATTAATTAATGTAAACACAACCATGTACAACATCCCTTGTTTTAATCGCATTTCTCAGAAATGGATGTTCTGGTTTTCCCCTTAGTGCAGAAATTCCACACATCAGCTATGCTATGCATCAGATCTAATTTGAGCCTTATAATTTAAAGAACTTTTTTGGTTTAACTCACTCATATGAGATATTGCTAGAAGTGTAGAGTAGTTATATGGTATTTAATCCCCTCTCTGCCCCAACAGCACACACACTTTGCAGTTCATGATAAGTTCGAGTAGCTATGTTTTCAAGCTCAGTAATTGATGACATAACATATGATTTTTGCCTAAATAGAACAGGAAAATGTTATTTGTTTTAGAAAGATTCTCATTTTATTTATGTAAAACTTGAACAACTAACAATAAATAGAGAACTAATAAACACAATTCAAACAAGACAAATGATTTTTGAGGCATGCTAAAAGACACAACAGCCTACTAAAAGTAATCTTGGAAGGAAAATACAAGATAAAAGAGGCAGAGGCCGACCAAGACTAACGTGGACGAGTAACATCAAAAGATGGACAAGTCAGCCTCTATGACATTGACAACCTGCACCATCAAAAGTAAGAGACAGAGTGGAATACTACTCCATGGTAGCCAACCTTCATTGTGGAGACGGCACTCAATGAAAACTTGAAAAGTAATTAAAAGAGCACAACTTTTCTGTCCTCACTAATCATCTCTAACTGAATCTAATGCCATAATATACTCACTATCTATAGTTTTAACTTTTCTTAACTTTAAGCTAAACCAATTGTAAGTAACATACTCAGTTTAGTAAGCTACACGTACTTATCTATATATCTTATAGTAACTACACTTTTCAAGGTTTATATCTATCTTTGATCTAATCTAATCCTAATCCCTAATATCCATGTTGTGTTAAATAAGTTTAATTCTAAACCTTGAAACAATTTCTGTTGAAAACAAATGACTTTTTGCTCCTTCAGGTTCAGTGACTCAAGTCAAATTTTTTTTTTTTTTTTTTTTTTTTTTTAAGTTTGTAAACTAAAAGACTAAAGATATAATATCAAAATGAAATAAATTAATTAAAAAATATTACAAATTAAGCAATTAAATTCGCATAAAATAAAATATTAATAATTTAATATAATAATATATCGAAATATTGGAACCCATTGCAGGTGAGCATAGCTAATGAAGATGATCGTAGCACCGTCTCCGTGACAGTCATCACAAGTGACTAATGTCAGCAGAGATTATTTCATGGATCAGCTGGTTCACTCGTTCACGTCCAGTCGACGACGTAAAAATGACTTAATCGCCTAACTCATTTATTATTTTACATTAGCTGCACTTTCAAAATGACTTTAAAAATTAGTGCAATAAAACGCGCAAAATTATCAATTGAAAAAGATAAATGACTTACTTGCTGTCAGTTATAGCATTAATAATGTCGTCTGTGTGTGGATGTGTGAAGTGCCCATCGCTGCTAGAGTCCGCCATGATCTGTGGGTCTGACTTCTGCTAGCAGCCCAAATATGGGTCGATACCGATATCACTGTGTGTGATTCCAACATTAACTTTTTATCAAGGCACTGGATGCTTTTAATTATAATTACATTGTTTGCTTTTATTATAACTGAAATATTAAGAGGATAACTTTATTTAAATTTATAGTCGCAATGTATCACTTTGCTGAACATATTTTTTTTTTTATTTAAATTTTGACTTTAAAATAGTAATCGATACTAGTTGAATGCTTAAAACAAACCACCCAATTTCGCGGAAAAAAATGCCAACAACCTCCGTCATTTCGAAATATCGCATTCTGGTGTTGGCAAGTTCTTCTTCCTCGTTAGCTTTCGAGCTCTCAAATTCATAATTTTCAAATCGAATTCAGCAATTACCTCAACTTTCCCCAGCAATTTAATAGTTTTAATGGGGAAAAAAGACTAGTGGTTGGCATGCGACATCTCTCCCCGCTCCATGTTCTGTCTGCAACAACTAGCATTTAGTCTGTTTCGCCAATTTTCCTATCAAAGGTAAATATGTTTTTTCCCTTAATTTTGCGGAGATCGTGCACTGTGCTGTGACCCCTCCATTCCCCCCACCCAAAGTGGTGGTCAGGCAAGAGATCCAAATGCTACTAGTAACACTAAATGCAGTATACTAGATAGAGTCCGAGTGCAGAGATAACGATTCTGTATATAAGAACATATGAACTTAACACCATATTATTCCCTATACGCCTAGCAAGCCGTGGGTGGAACCTTTACTTGACTTACATCAGAGCAAAAAAACTGCTTAGAGGCCAGATCATATATGGCAGTAAACACGTTTAGAAGTTTCATGCAGACTAAAGTCGTACCTATTATATGTTCACCATTTTGTGAGTCTTTAGACTCTGACCTAGTAGAACTCCGACCCAAGCGGCCTAGCGTTTTATGGAGCAATGGCCTGTTTTAGAAAGAGTTTTCTGTCATATTATAATTTGACTGACTCGCACCTGGATTATGGATCGTGCAGATGTGGGTCAATTACAAAGGTATTTAGACCACCAGCAGACGATAAAGGGAGAGAAGCTTACTCAATCTCATAATACCAGATTACAATCGTGGAGTAGAAATTATCAAAAAGATATGAGGTGTACTTCAAGATAGGAAAATAAACAGAGGCAAAGTAGAAACTATCTTCTTCTTCTTCTTTCCTTCCTCACCTGCCTTTCAGCGTTGAGGGAGACATAATTTTCGGTCTTTTGCTCTTCTGTTCGCCTCTGCTGCTGTTATGTTTCCTAGTGCTTCTAATATTCCATCGACATATCTTTTTCGTGCTCGACCCTTGGGTCTGGTGTTCTCACAACGTTTGTTGAAGGCTCGTTGTGTTGTGTTTTGTTCTTTCTGCCCTGTCACGTGGCCAAACCATTTATCTGTTGTTTCCTTATATATTCTATGGCGGGGGCTATTCCTAGCTTTTTGCTCAGTTCTTCATTCTGATCTTATCTCTCAGACTGTTTCCTGTCATTCGTCCAACACATTTCATCTCAGTAGAGGTTATTTTCTTATTGTTATTGCATCTAGGGTCCAGGTCTGGCATTGGTAGCACAACGTTGGGATGAAGATTGTGTTGTATGGCGCTCGTTTTGCCACCAGAGTTATTTCTTTGTTGGACAATAGTGGTGATAACTGTCCAATAATTTGACAAGCTTTGTTGCATCTTGATTCTATCTCTGCTGTTTGAGAATTATCGTTTGTCATTAGACTTCCTAGGTATTTGAATTCCTCTACTTGTTTTAGTTGTCTGCCTTCTATAGTTATGTTGGTGTTCTGTTTATTTTTGGCGACATTCATGACTTCTGTTTTGCTGATGTTGATTTTCATGTTGTATTTTGTGCCTGAGATGTTGAGTTTGTTTAAGTGTTCTTGTAGGTCTTCTATTGTTTCATGTACTAGTGCCTGGTCGTCTGCAAATAAAAGCTCGTTGATCTCCTCTGTCTCTGATGGGTTGGCTAATTTGCATATATGGTCCATGTATGTAATAAACAGTAGAAACTATAGAGGTGGAAATAGGTGAGACTATAGAAAAAATAGATACGGTGAGCAGAATAGATATTCCGAACCAAGCAGAGGGTATGAAGATGATGAAAATGAAGAAGATGAGCATGCGTTTTGGTATTAGGTTTACAGCAATACCTACCTGGAAAGACACGAAATGGAGAAAGAGCAGCGACCGATAATGACGATGAAAAATAAGAAACACAAAACAAGGAAAGGGCGAAATCAGAAGAAGTCATTGATCAAACTGAAGCTCAGATACCAGAACAACAAAGAGAGTAAGATGAAACTACTCTAAACACTATGGAAGATAGTGCACCTATCAGAACACAAGGTTACAATGTGCACAGAGACAAGGAAGGAGGATACAAAGAGAGAGAACAACTTCATCAGAAGAAGAAGATATGCTTTTACCAGAGAAGATTAAAACTAGAGGACAGAAACAAGAGAGTGCAGGAACAAGAAGAAATATCAACCAAAGAATCGGTTACACCAACAGAAGTGCAGAGCAAAGAAGAAAATGTTAATATATGTGAGAAATACACAGCAGAAACAAATACGATTGAGACAGAAAGAAGTGTGACAAGAACAAGACAAAGGAGATGGTATTCAGGAGAATCGCCAGAAGAAAAGAGACACATAGATAATGAATGTGAAACAATGGACGGAGAAGGAGAGAAACAGCAGACAAATAAGAGAATTAGAAAGATGACACAGTCATCGTCATCATGTGCCATACCGGTTGGCGTAGGTGGTCATGTCCCTCCACAATCTTCTATCTACAGTGCATCGTATCAGCTCTGTTGTTGACTGTATTCCATGCCATGACACCAAGCTATCCAGTATTTTCTCTCTTTGTCGCCCGCAATCTCTCTTTCCTTTTATTTTGCCAGTTGTAACCAAGTATTCCAACTTTCCTCTTCTCATGATGTGCCCGAAAAATGTTGATTGTTTCTTTCTGATGTTTTTTAAGAGCTCCCTTTTTGTGTTGGCCTCTTTGAGAACTTCGTCATTGGTCTTTTTAGCTGTCCAGGGAACTTTCAACATTCTTCTGAGAAATCCCATCTCTGTGGCCTCTAATCGTTTTTTTTTTTCATTTGTCTGTCTGCTGTCCATGATTCACTTCCATAGGTCAGAATTGGTTCTATATAGCACCGATAAACTCTCTTTCTTATTTCTATTGACAGATTTGTTGCATAAGATACTTTTCATTTTCTGGAATGATATTTTGGCCTGAGCTATTATGTTTTTAATTGCTGTGCAATGACACACTACGGAGGTACTAACAAACGTAGAAGTGATAATCCGGAATGATGCCGGAGATCGATGGTATAGCCACGTAGAAACCACGGATTCGAAAATTTAAAATCTCCGCTTTCTGTGGCGGGGTTTGAACCCAGTGGCTTCGTGTCCAGAGGCCGATGTCTTAGTTCTAGACCACAGAAACCGCCCCCCTCCCCGGAACTTGAAGTGAAGACTTTGTGTAAGTAGTTTGTGTAAGCAGATAGTTTGTGTAAGTAGATAGTTTGTGTAAGTGGCTTAGAATCTCAGACAGTCTCTGAAGGGTTTTCGAACATTCCTGCCAGATAATTCCTGCTGTACTGTTGCAAGCGACAAGTATAACGAACGGTTTCCCCATTTCATCTACAGAAAATAGACCTCAGATGAAGCTATTAAAAAAAAATAGTTCTCACACCGACAAGGGCTTCTCTACACATGAAGACTGTGAGTTCACTTATTTTTATGATGCTGATTGGTTATCAGTTACATAGGGTGATCTTATGTACTCGAGACAAAAACGGGACATTAGAACGACACACACACACACAAAACGGAACATTAGAACGACCGTCACACAGGATACATACCAAATGAACTATATATATATATTTTTATAAAAACATCAACTTTCATAGCATTGCCTAAAAAGAATGGTGCAGTTGAATGCAGTGACTTTAGAACAATAAGCCTAATGAGCCATGTTACAAAAATCTTGCTGAAAGTTATACAAGGAAAGATTCAGAATAAAATCAATACTGAATTAGATGAGCAGCAATTTGGATTTAGGAAAAAAATAGCGGGACAAAAGAAGCCATATTCTGCATGAGAACATTAATAGAAAAATGCACAGAAGTAAACAAACCAATATAGGCCTGCTTCATAGACTGCATCAAAGCTTTTGATAGAGTACACCACAAACAACTTATAGAATGCCTAAAAGAGATACATCTAGATGACATGGACATACGACTAATATGTAATCTATACTGGGAGCAAACAGCAATAATAAAATATAACAAAGAGAACTCTACACCCATTGATATAAAAAGAGGAGTAAGACAGGGATGCATCCTATCACAAAGCTTGTTCAATCTATACACTGAGCAAATTTTTAAAAACATCATAGAGATGCCAGGCCTAACAGCACTGGGCGCGACTGGACTTGTGTGTTTTATCTTCTTTGCACGCACCACACCCCGCTGACTGCCCCACGGGCGTGTCTGCTGTTTCCTCTGGGAGGTCCAACGCGGGCGGCTGACTGGCCCACGGGGCTGTTGCCTCTGGGAGGTCCAACGCGGGCGGCTGACTGGCCCACGGGCGCGTATCTTTTTGGGCTATTCGGCCGGGGCGTGCTCCCAGAAGAAAAGGTGTTTTATCTTTTTTGCCCGCACCACACCCCGCTGACTGCCCCACGGGCGTGTCTGTTGTTGCCTCTGGGAGGCCCAACACACCCCGCTGACTGGCCCACGGGCACATTGCATCTGGGAGGCCCAACACACCCCGCTGACTGGCCCACGGGCACGTATCTTTTTGGGCTATTCGGCCGGGGCGTGCTCCCAGAAGAAAAGGTGTTTTATCTTTTTTGCACGCACCACACCCCGCTGACTGGCCCACGGGCGCGTATCCTTTTCCTCTGGGAGCACGCCCCGGCCGAATAGCCCCCCCCCAGAGGTATATCTTTTTCGCACGCAACGCACGCGGCTGACTGGCCCACGGGCGCGTCTGCTGTTGCCTCTGGGAGGTCCAACGCACGCGGCTGACTGGCCACGGGCGTGTCTGCTGTTGCCTCTGGGAGGTCCAACGCACGCGGCTGACTGGCCCACGGGCGCGTCTGCTGTTGCCTCTGGGAGGTCCAACGCACGCGGCTGACTGGCCCACGGGCGCGTCTGCTGTTGCCTCTGGGAGCACGCCCCGGCCGAATAGCCCCCCCCCCCCCAGAGGTACCCGCTGCTGTTGCCTCTGGGAGGTCCAACGCACGCGGCTGACTGGCCCACGGGCGCGTATCTTTTGTCTCACGCCCGGCCGAATAAGCCCCCCCAGAGCTACCCCGCTGGCGCCCTCTCATGGGTACCACTTTGCTAGCCCCCGCCACCCCTATTATTTCAGAAGGAGTTTAAACGTCTAGCAAGGATTGAAATTGGCAATTAGAGAAATGTGAACCTATGAATATACCAAACTCAACATGTTGCATCATGAGCGAGCACGAATACTCCGAGCTGAATATGAGCGAGAGACGGGTGTTCGCCCCCCTTATCCAAGGTCAGGTCTGGCTCTACAGGATCTGGCAGACAGGCTGGCCCAACATCGGGCGCAGAGCATCTTGGACTGGCCCATCCCAAAGGATGTAAAGAAGAGGCTAGCGAAGCCTCTGATCCTATCGCCCGGGGAGGACCTGCGATTTTATGATCTGGATGTGGTGGTACTTCACCCTATCCCACTCCCAGTGGGAGAGCCGTGGGTTGATCTCATTGCCCAGGCCAAGGAGGAGTTTGAAGTAGACGGTGCCGTTCGCACTTACTCTACATGGTGTGTAGAGAGGGCGGAGGACGACAAAGATGTCTGTACTATGACTGACGAGAGGGCAGCAAGGCTCATTCAATATTTCCCGTGGGGTAGGTCCCTTTGTAGGATCAAATTTCTCAGACAGGCTTGGAACGGCAATGTAGAAGAACCCGAGGAGGAGTGGGTTATCAGAGATAAATTTGACCCGATTAAATTGGAAATCAAAAAGGGGGGTGGTATTGTCGAGTTTTCTCGGGATATGAAGCCTGGCGCGCTAACAGGGATCGACAAGCCGTATTACGAAAAAGGTTATCCAGAGTCGGCGGTCGTGTACGGTCTCTACCAGATCCGAGACCCAGACCCTGCCAATCTAGCACCGCTGCGCGACGGTGACTTGAACTGTGTTGCTCAGAGTGTGATAGCGCACTTTGAAGACGCTCTTCGAGGACAAGGGTTAACACCCACCAGACGGCAAAAAATACGGGATTGGGAGGAACGAGTTCGTAGACCCGGGGCCACGATCAATGATGTGGCTGAACTGGAAAAGATCCTCAAACGAGCCATCATCTTGTGGGACATAGCCGGTGGGATTATATACTGCAGCGGCAAGTATCAAAACGGGCACCGCAACATAGAGCTCATCGTTCACAACGGCCACGCGTGGAGTAAGGACCTACAATTCCCGCTTAGCAGGGAGGTCCACTTCTACGAGGGTGGCATTGTGGACGCCATCAGAGAAGCCACCCAGGGTGCGCCGGTTGCAGTCTGGCTTCTGGGGGGTTCCTCGGAAGGGCGGCTCGCCGTCGACCAGTTTGTTCTTCAAGACGGTCGAACATTTAAGAAGCGTACAGATCACGACAAAATCGTGACGGCTTGTGAACGCCTGGCCAGTGAGGTGTCATTTGATGATACTGACTTGGGTGATCCGGAGTCGCTCGCCAGACGGTGTTTCAGTGACAACCACGCATCCAACCTCGTCGCTGTTAAGAAAAACGGATGGAGGCCGACCCCAGCAAGCATTCTCGGTGATGTGCAAAAGGCTTGCGTGGAACACGGGCACGGTGGGCTCTGGAATTCGATGGACTACACCCTAAAAGATATCGTCTGCATCGACATGAAGGAATGCTACCCCGCCAGCTTCCTAGGCAATGGCGAGGCTGCGCCATGGTTCCAACGGTTTGGACATCCGGGCCACCGCATGACCAGGGTCAGCATCAATTGTCCTCTCCCCACCGACATAGGCACCGGCTTCGCTGAGGTCCAAGAATGGGTGTGGACAGACAACTGTCATCCTGTCATACCTGCCTGGTACGGAAGACATTTCGCGGAAAAGAGGTGGGCCCCGACGCCGCTGCTGGCCTTCTTTGTAGAGACCGGCTTGCTTGTCCATCTCAGAGTCAGAGAGGCCCTGCTGGCCTTCGAGAAGCAGGAAGAGGTCTGGCTGCCAGAAGGTCGCGATGTCCGCTGTGCAATCATCGGCAAATTTACACAAGGGAGGAAAGCTGGCTGCAAAAGGTTGACCCGCAGGCTAGTGACTGACCAGGGGGAGCTCGACTACCTGGTTCGCGACACGATGCAAAGTGGCACTCTGGTCGGAGCTCCAGAGAAATTCCCTCTAGGGTGGATACTTACATATCACGACGGCAGCCAGCCTCAGTACGCGCATCTACGCGCCAGCATGTTGGCCTACGCCCATATCAACCTCGTCACAATGCTGGTCAGATTTGATCCCACAGAGGCCGTCCGGGTCGCCACTGACAGCATATATCTCAAGAAAACGGCGCTGCATAAGCTCGAGGGGGTCGAGGCATACGTGCCGAAAAATAAACCCGTCAAGGCACCCTGCTATTGTAATTGCATTTGGCACCCATCACACAGCAACGAGGGTGCTGTATTACCTCGGTGTGATTGCCAAAAAAGCAAATGTGACAACTGCAAAGAAGGTGGGATGGTGATGCTTCCTCCAACAGTTGGCCCGGCCCAGTGGCGCGACAAGGGCGAGAGGCTGTACGAGCCTAAGGAGCACGCTGCCTACCTTCCAAAGCCCGAGTACATCAGCCAGTATGACACTTACGTCCTGTCAATTATGGAGAATAGCGCAGCGCCACGCTACGACGACCCACTGTCGAGACATCGATTCTGTTACCTGAATGGCGGAGGCGGCTCCGGCAAGACAACGAGAGCGATCGAGCTATTCCGTGAGAGAGATCCCATCGTGTTTACTCATACCCATCGTCTGGCCAAAGAGATGCGGACCAGGGGGGTTAAATCACAGACCTACCATAGCTTCTTCCGTTGGTGTGGGACGCGGAGAGCTAAGGCAACTGCGGAGGACTTAGCGGTGTTGCAGAAAAAATACAAGAGACCTATTACCGTTTGGAAGACAAAAGAGGATTGGACCGCAAGTGATGAGTTGCTGTTAACGATAGATGGTGAGGGGAAGGTTAAACAGTATAACTTCCGGGAATCTACTATCATTTGGCGAATGAAGCTGATTGACAGTGAGGGAGAGGTTATAGAGTTTGTCTCCCGGAAGGTAGGGGAATCTCTCCATGTACCTGGAAGTAATCAGAAAGGTCCGCAGATTGCAGATGTTGACTGGACGCCTGAGCGCATGGGCGACAAATACATTCCCCGTGTCATCATATGGGACGAAGTCTGCACTGTGTCAAAGCCTATCCTGGAGTTGTTCCTGGGGTGGCTCGATCAACGTGGGGTCCAGGTCATATGTTGCGGTGATCAAGGCCAGCCGCCACCGATCGCTGGTGGCATGCCCCATGACTGGCTACAGGAAACCTGCGGCTACTACGAAGAGATTTCCGTCGACCACAGAGCGAAAGACGAGGAGCTAAAAGCTCTGAAAAGGCGTATCCGGCTTCAGTCTGACAAGGTCCAGTGCAAAGAAATGCGTAAGGCCCTCCCAGGCTGCCTCGGGTGGAATAGGTTTGTTAAAGACTGGACGCCAAGAGATCTTATACTGGTCTCACGCACCAAGGTCCGCGATCGGGCACAGACGCTCTTATTCCAGCGGCATAAGGAGCAGTTCCAAGATGTCCCTGTGCCTCTGCTGTATCACCCCAAGGACAGCAGGAAGCAAAATATTGAGGTCCTCATACCTGGAACAGAAAACAAGGAAGTGCTCGTACTCAACGATGTTGTAGAGGTATCGATAGCTGCAGCTGAGAGTGCTATCACGACTGATGATTGGCGCCTGGGCTATGCCTTGACGATCCATTCTAGCCAGGGTCTTACCATCTCTGACCCACAGAAGGTCTGGATCATTGACGACTGGCTTACGTGGTCCAACCTCGTGTATCTGGCTGTCTCTCGGGTGGAGTATAGTCACCAGCTCAAACGGGTGGGGTGTCCGCCGGCCGAGGCAGCCGCAGATGTAATCGATTTGACAGCACAGTACATGCCTGTGCGCGCAACAATATCGAGGAAGCTTGTTAGTTATAAGAGTCTAGACCAGGCAAAAGGACTTCCTGGGTTTGACCTAAAAGTTGACTACATATTGCAACTTCACGAGGCCCAAAAAAACCATTGCGCTGCATGTAACTGTCTAATGTTGTGGTCGTATCGGCCGGCTGATATGCAGCAGTTTAGCGTCGATCGGCTAGACAACAGCAAGGGCCACTGCGTAGGAAACATACGGCTGACCTGTCTGGACTGCAACCGAAAAAGAGGGGGCGCAGCACTTATCGCCGCCTAGCCGTCCTCCGGACGGGTAAAAGCCTCGCGCAGCGAAGGGCATCTATTAAGTTCATTGTAGAAATATTCTTCAGCGGCAAGTGTTCAATTGAGGACCCCATCTGGAGGAAGCTCTGTCCCCTCAGGAACAATCATCAACTCTTCACGCACAAACCCACGCTGTGGACCATCTTCCAAATAGTATACCGCAGGCTGGCCATTCTGCCGCAATACATTTCGGATCGAATGCAGGGTCACAGACCACACGGGGTCAGTAGCACGTTTTCGACCACCCTCGAGCTCGCCAGGCTGGTACAAATACCGAACCATTGCATCAGACGGGATCAGCGGCTCCTCGAGCCCTACAGGGCGTCCTGGAACGACAGATGAGGGTTGCGCAGTCACTCTCTGAAGTTTAATGGCATCCACAGGCTTCTTACCTGTCAGCCGAGTCGGCTCATTGTTTAAAGCCGCAACAACCGCAGGGAGTCGAGCCACCCATTCTGCAGACCGCTCAGAAGACCCACGGGCAGCAAGCAATAGCTCCTGAGCATACTGGTGACCAAAAAGCCGCTCGGCCAGAGTCCGGTTAAAACGTTCTACTATACCTTGGTCTCTATGGAGGTCCACACGCCCACGCCGTATTTCAGTCCCATGTTTTGCCATAAGTGATGATACCGAGCCCATGAATTCTCTTCCCGGGTCGACCTGAAGAAGCTTTGGAAAATCCATAGGGCTCCGTTTATAAATCCTCTCAAGGGCGTCTGCAACCTCTTGTGAATCTTTTGTAGCCAAGGGCTCTGCCTCTTTGTACCGGGAGGCTATATCGACGAGGGTCAAGGCGTATTTGTACGTGCGTCGTTTCACACGATCATGCGGCAGATATAATAAATCCCCTTGATGAACTTCGTTTGGCGCAGTCACGTTAAAATGTGGCCGTGGTATTCGTCGAGGAGCAGGCAAATAGAGCTGCCATATGTCTTGTTTCGAGAGCCAGTCCCGAGCATCCTTTTGCTAACTCGGGCTGCCGCAGCAAGCTTCGGGATGGCCGCCAGCCCACGCCAATAGCCTTGAGGACTGTAGTAGAATTTCTCCATGATTGCTGACGTGCCGTCGGACTTCTCTGCCATAGAAAACTTCTTCAGTTTAGGAATATTTTCTACTACCTCCTTCGCGACTTTTTTTAAGGCCCATCCCGAAGCGTGATTTCGCAGCCATAATCGCAGAAACAGTCTTAGAATCACGCTTTTCCCATTCAGGGACGTCTGACAAAGCAATCTTCGACGAAGCCGCGGCCAGTACATCATCCGCATGATTCCGTCCGGGGGTATCTTTATGGGCTGCGTAGGCAACGTCGTGGTTTAGACAGGCACGATCAAGACTATTCACACCCCTATAGCCCTGAGAGAGGCGTTTGGCAATCTTGGTAAACGGCCCGCAATATGAGTATTTTCCAGTGTTTTGAAAAGTTCCACCCGGGACATCTTCAGATGGGACCCCTTTGGGGAGACGCATGTGCATCTCGGGCAGAGGTAGGGCATTCATGGCACTGTTAAGAAGACCAGCACCTTCGCTGTGCGAGGAGGACGCAGGGAGAATTTGGCTCTTTCTAGCACCGCACACCGTGCAAACACCTCTCTTGGCTGGTCGGTTGTTCTTTAGAGTTATAGTCTCCTCATTTGAAGTGGGAGTGTGTTGTTTACAGCGGAGGCAATACATCTCTCCCTAAATATAGAAGTATGGAAATCTTAAATTTAGATCTTGATGAATCGAATCCACACGAGCACAAACACCATTGGCTGCTTCCTAGTAGCATCCGTTGTGTAATTTGCGGCCCGTCCGGATGTGGTAAAACAAACCTGATGCTCAATCTCCTCCTAAGAAAGGATTTCCTTAAATACAATAGACTGCATATATACTCAAAATCCCTTAGACAAGAGAAATACCAGTGGCTGCAGGACTGGGCGGATGCCATTAAAGCAGTCACTGGGAAAGAGGTAGCCTCGTTTCACAGCATATCAGATGATATCATCCCAGTAGAGAGTCTGAACAAAAACGAACGTAGCATTATGGTATTTGATGACGTTATGTTGGAAAAACAAACCCCCATCGAGAAATACTTCAGCCAAGGCCGTCACGGTGGTGCGGACTCATTCTATCTAACGCAGAATTATTTCAGGATTCCCAAACAAACGATTCGAGATAATTGTAACATGCTTATCATATTTAATCAAGACACGAAAAACTTGCGCGCCATACATGACACCTATGTGTGTGGTGACATGCCTTTCGAAGAATTTCGAAACTTCTTTAGTGCGTGCACGCGCGAGCCGTACGGGTTCTGTTGTATCGATCTGACCAGCCGGGCCTATGATGGTCGGTATCGATGTGGATTTGATCGATTCTACATACCGAAGTCATCTATTTAAAGTAGGGATGAAATCTATTTGAAGTAGGGATGAAATCTATTTGAAGTAAGGATGTGGCGCAAAGTAACCGACATGCGCGAACGTACAGCCCTCGTCCGGAACTACCTAGCGCTCAGAGACCAGGCGCGGCAACGCCTTCAAACAGAATCACTAGGGGAGTCGTCTCTGCAGGAAGAGGCAGCCAAACTTTTCAAACCAATCACCTCACACCAAGCAGCGGAGATAGGAAAAGTCACAGCCGCAATAGAGCGCTTGCCAGCACCTTCGCTGCGCGAGGCTTTTACCCGTCCGGAGGACACCGACGGCACGTCAAGACAAGCCTACGCACTCCACGGAGCGGCACCGACGGCACGTCAAGACATGCCTCTGCCGGTAGAAGATGCCCCCACGCTATATATTAGTCCCGACCAAGGGTTGGATATTGAAGTGATAAGGCGCCACGGATTTAAGCCCCCAGCGAACTCAACCTCAGCGACACACAAGTAATCACCAACACCCTCAATGAGGTCAATCGCATCAACCGATATGTACTGGGAGCGGAAAAAAGCGTAAAGCCACCACAGAAGAAAGAAAGCAGCAATTAACGATGGAAAAGGACGCTCTAAAACAATATAGTGAACGTCTTCGCCTACTAACACAGGGTTACAGGCTCGTCCGATCTAGTGGGGCTACTTCGCTGCGCGAGGCTTTTACCCGTCCGGAGGACGCTACAGGTAGTGGGTTGAAACTAAAGGGAAACCGGTTTGGATCCCTCACAATCGACCCGCAAGCTTTGCAGGCGGGAAAACTGCGGGCGTTCGACAATGGAGACAATCTTGTGTTCGAAGCCCCGGCAGATGATTCGCTTTACACTCTCCTCACAAAACGCTTTTTAAAAACGATGCAATATACCCCCGAGGCTGTCAAAACTTTCCAGCGGCTGGCTGAACTTGCGGGCTTGCCTCTCCATGGGCGAAAGAGCAAAAAACACCGGCTGATAAGGTCCTCGCGCAGCGAAGGTGGGGCTTTACAATATTATAAGGACCCAGAGGCGCTCGTTGAAAGGCTACAGCTATTAGCTGCCTCGAAGCGTGCAGGTAATACGGGCCTTGATAATGAAATTTCGGCTATTTTAGACGAGCTCCTTCGCAGTGGCGCGGTTCCTAAGGATTTGATTCTCGAATTGAACAGAAGCCTCCTATAACTGCATACCCCAAATGGAGTTTCAGCTAAAGGGAATTAAAAGCTTCTTCGCCCTAAAGAGGGTAACTCTTTCGTATTTTCGTCAAACAGCACCGACTGGACAACCACACTTTCTCCGCCCCTCTACCTCGACCCTGACAATAAGTACGAATTATCCTTAGTAAACCTGGAGACATATAACGCTGTCCCCAACATTACAGAAAGTAATAATACTTTCGTCTACAACCCAGACGCAGGGGTTACCTGGAAGACAATTTCATTACCAGAAGGAAGCTACGAACTCGCTCAAATCAACGATGAGATTCAATGCCAGCTGAAGGGCAGCGGTGATTGGAATTCTGAGACGCAGGCACATTACATAGTTGTAGGAGCAAACAGGGCGACATTACGTGCCAACATCGAGATTACGAACCCTAGCTACAGAGTTGACATGAGCAAATCTACCATTGCGTCGACTCTCGGATTCGAGCCGAGGGTGCTATCCACTACTGGATTCCACACAGGGGACAAACCAGTAGACATTTCAACACTTAGTAGCATACTTGTAAACTGCGATCTAGTCAGTGGTTCCTACCTAAATGGCACCAACCACCCCGTTCTGTACAGCTTCTACCCAGGCGTACAACCTGGATTTAAGATCATTGAGACTCCACACAATTTGGTTTATTTGCCGGTAAGCCAGCGTGGCAGTATTCAAAGAATACGCTTGTGGCTAACGGATCAGAATGGCTCTCAATTGAATCTCCGAGGGGAACGAATTACAGCTAGATTACATCTTCGGCAGATTTGAAGTAAAATTCTTACATTAAACATTTTGACTGACATTATAGAAAATCTTCTAAGCTACCATGTTGATAATTTCGCGGAACGTGGCAGAGGGAAACCGGCGGATGAAAAGACAGCGCTATGTAATCGGAAAAGGCCTGTCGGACTGGATACAACCCGTGGTGCGGGCCATTGGGGGTGTCGGTAAATTCGTTGTGGCAAACAAAGGCGCTATAGCAAATGTAGCGGACGTGGCCGGTAAAGTTGCTAAGGCCGGCGCTACAACCGCAGCCTCAATTAAGCAAATCGCTGACATAGTCCGCAGCAAAGCACGCTCGTCCACGCGAGCCGCTACAGGGCCGGAGAGAGTTATCTCTGAAAAAACCTTAGAGATTCTGCATGGGCTTGCGGCCCCCACGACTGAAGCGGCACGTCAAAATATCAACAGTCGGATAGCAGGCTCGGGTTTTAGGAAAATTCTTTATTAGAAAATAGAATTGTTTCTATATCTGAAGTAAATTTTCTATGGCGGATACACAAGAAATTACCGATGAAATGTTGACTCTTGTAGAGCAGACGCTTGTTGACGAGAGCATCGAGTCGTACGTCTACAAGGAGTATCACCCACAAAACCCCGCCACAATAAACAACAATCAGGATATAGCAATCGAAGTAAACTTCCAAGACGTTTACACACACCCGTCTAAAAGTTTTCTCAATGTTGAAGGGAGGCTAGCATCCGGCACAGAAGTCGACTACACACCTACAACGCTTGTGTCACTCGTGAATAACGCCGTTATGTACATGTTCTCGCGGCTAAGGTACCGGCTCAATGATCAAGATATTGAGAATGTTCTCAACCCTGGCCAAGCCACAACAATTAAGGGCCTGTTGACATATGGAGATGATTTTTCAAAGGCCGAGGGTCTTAACATGTGCTGGCAAAAAGATACCTCAGCGGCGGCTGAATCAGCTAATACTGGGTGGGAGGCCCGACGGCAGCTAGTAGTGATCAAGCCGAATCCAAGCGGGACGTTTTCGTTCTGCGTCCCGTTAAGCCACCTGTTCGGTTTTTGCGAGGACTACCGCAAGGTGGTTTATGGTTGTAAACATTCGTTGATATTATCTCGTGAATCAGATACCAAAGGTATATTTCGCGATGCTGCGGCGCCTAGAGGGAAAGTCACGCTAACTAAGCTTGCCTGGGTAATACCGCACGTCATGCCATCTCTGGAGGCTAAGACCAAACTAGTAGAGCAGATAGCCAAGAAAGTTAAAGTGCCGATATCTTTTCGAGCTCTTCAATGCGAAAGCTTTGCCGTGCCGGAAGCCAGTTCGTTTACCTGGACTCTCTCCATTACGTCGGGCACTGAAAAACCACGATGGCTTTTGGTGGCTTTCCAAACCAACCGCGATAGCCAGACCAGCAATCCGGCTTGCTTTGACCATGTAAATTTAACTGACATTCATGTGAGGTTAAATACCGATCAGTATCCTGACTCCGAGGAAAAAATGGACTTTGTACAGCGAAAGATTTCCAGGGCTTACAAGAGGTTATGTGACTTTAAGGCAGAATACTATGGTATTGAGGGAAGCGTGTCCTCAAACCAGGTGACTCCGCTCGAATTTGTAGAATTATACCCAATCCACGTCATCGATGTCCGCAGACAGTCGGAGCGGTTGAAAACGGCTGTCCAAACCGTACAGGTCAGGGCGACTTTTGGAAACAACGTGCCAGCAGGAACCATGGCCTACGCAGTGCTCATTAGCGACCGGCTGCTGACGCTAGAGTCTGACGGCACGAAATTTAGCAAATTGTATTAAACAAAAATCTCCATCAATATACAGTATAGGAAAATGAAGTATACTCCTTTTGGGTTAACACTTACGCAGGGGCAGAAAGAATCATTGGCAAAAGCCGCCCATGATGGGGTAGGCGTTACTATTCGGCTGACGGTTGAGCAGCTTCATGGCGACGATACCCTGGGGCTCACTAAGCGCCAAATAGCTCACCTTGAGAAGAAACGCGCCGCCAGTGCTGGGGCCGAGCTCGATATTTCCAAAACACAGCTAGCGGCTCAAAAAACGGGTGGGTTTCTCCCGTTTTTGCCCTTAATATTAGGCGGGCTCGCTGCAGCGGGGTCGCTAGCAGGAGGTAGTGCGGCTATCGCGAAAGCAGTCGACGATAAAAAAAGCGAGTGCTCGAGCCCAGGCTGAGGCCGAACGGCACAATCGTGAGGTTGAGAAACAGCTTGCTGGTGCGGGGTTGTTTCTGGCCCCATCGGCGAGCACGGGGCGCGGCATGTGCCCCAAATGTAAGGGGTCAGGGCTCTACTTGGCGCCCCAAAAAAAGTAGAACCCCTGAGCAATTTTGATATTGAAAAGGCCGGCCGTACCATCCCCCACTTTCGTGGCGTGTTTTCGCGAAACACCCTGCCTAACAAGATTTCTCAGAAAGAATGCGGCATAGTTAATCTCGACTCCAGCAGTGGTGGGGGCACCCACTGGGTGGCGTATTACAAAGATGGCCGTACGATTTGTTATTTCGATAGTTTTGGGTTGGATCCCCCAAGGAACTCGTGGAATATCTGTCCTCCGGACGGGTAAAAGCTTCGCGCAGCGAGGGTCTTCCTATACAGACACAGACGTTCCAACTGCAGAGACCCGAAGAGGTTATCTGCGGCCACCTATGTCTTCGAGTGTTGTGTGAACTCGCAGCTGGAAATGCTTTTAAAAATGTGATCTTACACATAGCTAAACAGAGAGTGTGATGCCTGTGGATAAGTTTTATATGGGACATAGCACCGGCTGTGGAGCGGCGGCGGCCTCGTGGGGCAGCCCAGTCGGCCTCGTACATAGGGCTGGCGATACTATGCTTGGTGACCTATCATTGGGGGGCTTTCAGCTGAAAGACGTAGGGAACCCTTTAGATTCTAGCGATGCGGCTACTAAAGAGTATGTTGACGCACGTGATGTCCTGCCTCTATCCGGAGGAAGTATGAGCGGTGCTCTCCATATGGGTGGCAACGAAATTGCGGGTCTTGCTGATCCACAAACAGATCAAAGCGCGGCAACCAAAAAATACGTTGACGCCCTCGTTATATCCACAATGGATATATTAAACGCTAAAGTCCTACAGCTGGATGGATCAAAAGCACCAACCCACGACATTAAGTGGGGTCATCACAAAATATCCGAGCTCGCCGACCCCGAAGCACCCCAAGACGCGGCCACTAAGGCATATGTTGAGGACACCATAAAAGATGAGCTCGTGAGAGCCTTGGGGCAACGCTACGATATATATGAGATTTCCTTGCAATGGACGTTATCTAGGACCTTATCGATCACCCCGATTGGGAACCCTCAGCTTACACAGGATCCGCGTAACGAAGGCGACAGAAAAGCAATCCTTTCCATAAGAGCGCCTGGGGTCTATAAGATTCAGTTGGTAGGACTGCGCAATGGGAGTATCCGCGAGTCGATTGACCTCTCGCTGCATATAGGCCCTCCCCCTGCGTTAGTGTTACAACATACGATAACACCCTACATCCATTTCAACACCTCGGGAGTGTGTGTGATATCACAACCCTCGTCTTTAGAATTATCGATATCGATATCATCTGTGCGACCACCCATCAGTACTAATACAAAGTTCCTTAATATAAAGGCAACTCTCCTCATTGAGAAACTGTGGTAGTTCGGGTCAATTCAACAAATATATTAGTTTATAATATCGAATATGCCAGTATTACTACTATGCCAGTAGACAAGTTCTTGCAAGGTTCAAGCAATGAGCACAGACCTAAGGTCTGGGCCACGAGGAATTGCTTCGCCAACCTCGGAGATGTTCGAGGATTCGATGATCCGGGGGGCGCGGGGGTGATTTATGGGATGGAGTTAGCCAAAGGAGGCCTTTATCGGCGGGCCGCCATAGAAAGTCATACAAGTGGGTTTGAACCCAATTGGGAGCTCAGGCTGGACCTAGCCATGCGCTATATAGATTTGCAAAGTCCGGCCGAGGGTGGTATTACAAAAGTGGTATGGCTAATGAACGCTGGCAGCATGTTTGTCGGCTATCGCCCGTCCGGCGCAGAGCCGACGACCCTCAATGGGCACGTTAATTCTTACTACCTGGGTCCGAAGGGAGTTAACGTTGCGAAGTTACAGGCTCAAACAACGGTTCCAAGAGACCTAGAAATCTTAAGAAAACCCCCAAAGGGGTCCGTGATATATCTAGAAATTGAGACGGGCAGTATGCTCCCCAGCGCCCCGATCGAGATTTTGCCTGGGGTGTCAATCAAGTGGAAACGCCCCGAAATGACGGGTTTGGTTATAAAAATTGGGGAGGGGAAGGCAGACCTCTCAACGAATGTTAGCGATTTGGAAGCAAACGCGGTGTTTGAAAAAAATATCCCTTGAATTTATATTCAGTGGATTGTCGTTTTACTTTAAACGGCTACTTTTTAGCCTGACCCCGGTAAGTGATCGCGTTATTGAGCACCTAATTAAACAGATAAAAAGTTCTGCATAAAGCTTTATATACCTGTTCTGCCTGTCTATGTATCCCACACTAGACGCGTCAGTTGATCGGCCTGTCGACCAGTCCTACCGCATTCAAGAGGTTGTCCGCCTGCGAAAATGTTTGGAGGACGAGAGAGATAAACGGACGTCCCTATACAAGAAATATCGGCGCGGTGCTAATAGTCTAGACGGTATTGATACGGCACTGTTTACAGTCACAGCTGGGATGGGCGTTGGCGGTATTGCGCTTCTTTCAACCGTTATCATGGCTCCTGTAGCTCTAGGACTAGAGATTGGGGCCCTAGCTTGTGGCACCTTCGGGGCAGTCAGTAAGCTGGTAGCTCGCCAGCTGAATCTGAAGGCTAAGAAGCACGATGAGATTCGTGTTCTGGCTGAAAGTAAGCTAAACACCATCGCCGGAATTGTATCCACAGCCCTAGAAGACGGCAATATTTCCGATGTGGAATTTAAACTAGTTGTTGCCGAATTTGATAAGTATCGGGCTATGAAGGAAGAGATTCGGTCTAAAACCCGAGAGCTGGATGACGCAGCAAAAAAAGAATGGATGGAGAGAGGGAAAGAGGAAGTAATTGCAGAATTCGACAAATATCGTTGCGGTGCGCCGCAAAAATAACTTGTGCATGTGGAGACGCCTCTGAATGTCTTCCTCCCCCGTATACACCTTCGCTGCGCGAGGCCCGTCTGGAGGACGCACCTAAAGTACCAAGCGCTCCATCGCAGTAAATAAATCTGTGCCCTACAATTAAAGCCGAGAAAGTTATTCCGGTATGGATAAACCGGTATGGATAAACCACTATATACTATGGATAGAATCCCAACAATCAAGGAGGTTAAAAGTGGTAAACGAATACGGATTCTTCTCCGCAGGGGCTATGATGTACTAGAACTTAAAAAATCCGACGGGTCAGCTGTTGTGTTCAGACGACCAGCACCCTCTAACCGCCCACCTGAGTATCGAGTATTGGAGGTAGAGCCCTCCTGATTGTTTGTAATTCGCTGCGCGAGGCTTTTACCCGTCCGGAGGACGGGAAATCCCCTCTTCACGTTCCGTGGCTAAGTGGGGACAGCCCATTCTAAAAATAAAAACCCGTCACGGGACTGATTTTTCGGTCACAGGACTGATTTTTCGGTCACAGGACTGATTTTTCGGTCACATGTCCGATAAAAAGCCGATGAGCTGTGTGACCAAAAAAGTTGGCCTGTGACAGCTTTTCTTGTCCTGTGACCGCTTTTCTTGTCCCGTGACAGGTTTTTATTTTTAGAATGGGCTTCATGGATACAACTGAAAACAACGATTAACTATCGCTGCGCGAGGCTTTTACCCGTCCGGAGGACAAGTAATATCGGGAGTTCCCGAAATTAGATGTCGATGTTTACCGCTGGGAGTTGCCTCGTCCCTCTTCATCCTCATAATCATCATCACTATCATGAACCAAATAGAAACGCTCTTTAGCATCTCTTTCCCTACAATATCTAGATGTCACGCTCGGCCGTATACATTCATCAGAGTAAAATAGCTTCCTCCACTCATCTGTATTGTGCATGGCGTAAAATAACTCGTCCCTCACAGCATCAAAGCGTTCATTACACTCGCGTCTCAGAATTTCTTCCCTTAATACCCGTGGGAGATTATCCAAAGACAACCCCGTCCACCACCCCAGGGCCTTCAAGGCTTTGGTTAGTTCCAAATCTTGACGCTCGCACCTCCGGACTTCCATGATTTTTCTTATTGTTAATTCTTGAAGGGAGTCCACTGTCTCTCGCGCATATTCATCGGAGTATTCGTGCTCGCTCATGTTGAGTTTGGTATATTCATAGGTTCACATTTCTCTAATTGCCAATTTCAATCCTTGCTAGACGTTTAAACTCCTTCTGAAAGGCTCTCGCTCGTGCCATACTTTGTCTAACGATTATGCGCCGATACCCACATCCTCCACAGAGACTATGCTTGTTTGCGACGCCCACTCCGCACACCCTACATGGCTTTGTACCACCGCCTTTCCGCAATCTAGCGAGGTGTACCTTACAGTATTCGCCCATGCAGCTTTTACCGCATAGCTCTTTAGTGCTGAGAGTCGGCCACTGGCATGTGTTGTGTCCTCTAGGCATGGTTTCGATGGGTATATCCAATGGTGTACACATGTCTCTAATAAGGTGGCGGGGGCTAGCAAAGTGGTACCCATGAGAGGGCGCCAGCGGGGTAGCTCTGGGGGGGCTTATTCGGCCGGGCGTGAGACAAAAGATACGCGCCCGTGGGCCAGTCAGCCGCGTGCGTTGGACCTCCCAGAGGCAACAGCAGCGGGTACCTCTGGGGGGGGGGGGCTATTCGGCCGGGGCGTGCTCCCAGAGGCAACAGCAGACGCGCCCGTGGGCCAGTCAGCCGCGTGCGTTGGACCTCCCAGAGGCAACAGCAGACGCGCCCGTGGGCCAGTCAGCCGCGTGCGTTGGACCTCCCAGAGGCAACAGCAGACACGCCCGTGGGCCAGTCAGCCGCGTGCGTTGGACCTCCCAGAGGCAACAGCAGACGCGCCCGTGGGCAGTCAGCCGCGTGCGTTGGACCTCCCAGAGGCAACAGCAGACGCGCCCGTGGGCCAGTCAGCCGCGTGCGTTGCGTGCGAAAAAGATATACCTCTGGGGGGGGGGGGGGCTATTCGGCCGGGGCGTGCTCCCAGAGGAAAAGGATACGCGCCCGTGGGCCAGTCAGCGGGGTGTGGTGCGTGCAAAAAAGATAAAACACCTTTTCTTCTGGGAGCACGCCCCGGCCGAATAGCCCAAAAAGATACGTGCCCGTGGGCCAGTCAGCGGGGTGTGTTGGGCCTCCCAGATGCAATGTGCCCGTGGGCCAGTCAGCGGGGTGTGTTGGGCCTCCCAGAGGCAACAACAGACACGCCCGTGGGGCAGTCAGCGGGTGTGGTGCGGGCAAAAAAGATAAAACACCTTTTCTTCTGGGAGCACGCCCCGGCCGAATAGCCCAAAAAGATACGCGCCCGTGGGCCAGTCAGCCGCCCGCGTTGGACCTCCCAGAGGCAACAGCACCGTGGGCCAGTCAGCCGCCCGCGTTGGACCTCCCAGAGGAAACAGCAGACACGCCCGTGGGGCAGTCAGCGGGGTGTGGTGCGTGCAAAGAAGATAAAACACACAAGTCCAGTCGCGCCCAGTGCTGCTGGCCTACACATTAATGGAAAGATAATCAATAACCTAAGATATGCTGGCGATACTGTACTACTAGCAGAAAATTCTAAAGATCTACAACAATTACTTAATGAAATAAACATGACAAGCAAAAAATATGGACCAGATATGAATATCAAAAAGACTAAAACTATGATCATAAACAAAGAAGATACTCAAAATCCACAAGTGGATATCAAAATAGAAGGAATAGACCTGGAGACAGTTCAGAACTACAACTACCTTGGTCATACTATAACCAGTGATGGAAAATGTACAACTGGAATAAACAAAAGAATAGGAACGGCAAAAAGTAATTTTAATGTCATGAACAACATACTAACATCAATACAAATAACACCAGGGCTAAAACTAAGAATAGCAAAATGTTACATCTTTTCAATATTCCTATATGGTGCACATAAACATGGACATTAGACAAGAAAACAGAACAGAGCATTGAAGCCTTTGAAATGTGGATATATAGAAGAATAGGTAGAATTGGATGGAAGGAAAAGAAAACAAACGATGAAGTCTTAAAACAACTAAAAATGAAAAGAGAACTACTAAGCACAATTCAAACAAGACAAATGCTATTTTTTGGCCATGTTAAAAGACACAACAGCCTACTAAAAGTAATCCTGGAGGGGAAAATACAAGGTAAAAGAGGCAGAGGCAGACCAAGACTATCATGGACGAGTAACATCAAAAGATGGACAAATCAGCCTATGACAACCTGCACCATCAAAGCAAGAGACAGAGCAGAATGGCGCTCCATGGTAGCCAACCTTCGTTGCGGAGAATGCACTCGATGATGATGATGAGAACGACAAAAACAGGATATTGGAACGACAAAAACTGGGTATTCGAATAACGAAACACAAAAAAAGGAACGGACAAAAGTTATGTATTATTCTTTAATTTTAAAAAGCCCACATCTCCAGTTTACAACGACAATATCTCCAGTCTACAGCGACAATATCTCCAGTCTACAACGACAATATCTCCAGTCTACAACGACAATATCTCCAGTCTACAACGACAATATCTCCAGTCTACAACGACAATATCTCCAGTCTACAACGACAGTATCTCCAGTCTACAGCGACAATATCTCCAGTCTACAGCGACAATATCTCCAATCTACAACGACAATATCTCCAGTCTACAACGACAATATCTCCAGTCTACAACGACAATATCTCCAGTCTACAACGACAATATCTCCAGTCTACAACGACAATATCTCCAGTCTACAACGACAATATCTCCAGTCTACAACGACAATATCTCCAGTCTACGGCGACAATATCTCCAGTCTGCAACGACAATATCTCCAGTCTACAACGACACTATCTCCAGTCTGCAACGACAATATCTCCAGTCTACGGCGACAATATCTCCAGTCTACAACGACAATATCTCCAGTCTACAGCGACAATATATCCATTCTACAACGACAATATCTCCAGTCTACAACGACAATATATCCAGTCTACAACGACAATATCTCCAGTCTACAACGACAATATCTCCAGTCTACAACGACAATATCTCCAGTCTACAACGACAATATCTCCAGTCTACAACGACAATATCTCCAGTCTACAACGACAATATCTCCAGTCTACAACGACAATATCTCCAGTCTACAACGACAATATCTCCAGTCTACAACGACAATATCTCCAGTCTACAACGACAATATCTCCAGTCTACAACGACAATATCTCCAGTCTACAACGACAATATCTCCAGTCTACAACGACAGTATCTCCAGTCTACAACGACAATATCTCCAGTCTACAACGACAATATCTCCAGTCTACAACGACAATATCTCCAGTCTACAACGACAATATCTCCAGTCTACAACGACAATATCTCCAGTCTACAACGACAATATCTCCAGTCTACAACGACAATATCTCCAGTCTACAGCGACAATATCTCCAGTCTACAACGACAATATCTCCAGTCTACAACGACAATATCTCCAGTCTACAACGACAATATCTCCAGTCTACAACGACAATATCTCCAGTCTACAACGACAATATCTCCAGTCTACGGCGACAGTATCTCCAGTCTACAACGACAATATCTCCAGTCTACGGCGACAGTATCTCCAGTCTACAACGACAATATCTCCAGTCTACAACGACAATATCTCCAGTCTACAGCGACAATATCTCCAGTCTACAACGACAATATCTCCAGTCTACAACGACAATATCTCCAGTCTACGGCGACAATATCTCCAGTCTACGGCGACAATATCTCCAGTCTACGGCGACAATATCTCCAGTCTACAACGACAATATCTCCAGTCTACAACGACAATATCTCCAGTCTACAACGACAATATCTCCAGTCTACAACGACAATATCTCCAGTCTACGGCGACAGTATCTCCAGTCTACAACGACAATATCTCCAGTCTACGGCGACAGTATCTCCAGTCTACAACGACAGTATCTCCAGTCTACAACGACAATATCTCCAGTCTACGGCGACAATATCTCCAGTCTACAACGACAATATCTCCAGTCTACAACGACAATATCTCCAGTCTACAACGACAATATCTCGTCTACAACGACAGTATCTCGTCTACAACGACAATATCTCCAGTCTACAACGACAATATCTCCAGTCTACAACGACAATATCTCCAGTCTACAACGACAATATCTCCAGTCTACAACGACAGTATCTCGTCTACAACGACAATATCTCCAGTCTACGGCGACAATATCTCCAGTCTACAACGACAATATCTCCAGTCTACAACGACAATATCTCCAGTCTACAACGACAGTATCTCGTCTACAACGACAATATCTCCAGTCTACAACGACAATATCTCCAGTCTACAACGACAATATCTCCAGTCTACAACGACAATATCTCCAGTCTACAACGACAATATCTCCAGTCTACAACGACAATATCTCCAGTCTACAACGACAATATCTCCAGTCTACAACGACAATATCTCCAGTCTACAACGACAATATCTCCAGTCTACAACGACAATATCTCCAGTCTACAACGACAATATCTCCAGTCTACAACGACAATATCTCCAGTCTACAACGACAATATCTCCAGTCTACAACGACAATATCTCCAGTCTACAACGACAGTATCTCCAGTCTACAACGACAATATCTCCAGTCTACAACGACAATATCTCCAGTCTACAACGACAATATCTCCAGTCTACAACGACAGTATCTCCAGTCTACAACGACAATATCTCCAGTCTACAACGACAATATCTCCAGTCTACAACGACAATATCTCGTCTACAACGACAATATCTCCAGTCTACAACGACAATATCTCCAGTCTACAACGACAATATCTCCAGTCTACAACGACAATATCTCCAGTCTACAACGACAATATCTCGTCTACAACGACAATATCTCGTCTACAACGACAATATCTCGTCTACAACGACAATATCTCCAGTCTACAACGACAATATCTCGTCTACAACGACAATATCTCGTCTACAACGACAATATCTCGTCTACAACGACAATATCTCCAGTCTACAACGACAATATCTCCAGTCTACAACGACAATATCTCGTCTACAACGACAATATCTCGTCTACAACGACAATATCTCCAGTCTACAACGACAATATCTCGTCTACAACGACAATATCTCGTCTACAACGACAATATCTCCAGTCTACAACGACAATATCTCCAGTCTACAACGACAGTATCTCGTCTACAACGACAATATCTCCAGTCTACAACGACAGTATCTCCAGTCTACAACGACAATATCTCCAGTCTACAACGACAGTATCTCCAGTCTACAACGACAATATCTCCAGTCTACAACGACAGTATCTCGTCTACAACGACAATATCTCCAGTCTACAACGACAATATCTCCAGTCTACAACGACAATATCTCCAGTCTACAACGACAATATCTCCAGTCTACAACGACAATATCTCCAGTCTACAACGACAATATCTCGTCTACAACGACAATATCTCCAGTCTACAACGACAATATCTCCAGTCTACAACGACAATATCTCCAGTCTACAACGACAATATCTCCAGTCTACAACGACAATATCTCGTCTACAACGACAATATCTCCAGTCTACAACGACAATATCTCCAGTCTACAACGACAATATCTCCAGTCTACAACGACAATATCTCCAGTCTACAACGACAATATCTCCAGTCTACAACGACAATATCTCGTCTACAACGACAATATCTCCAGTCTACAACGACAATATCTCCAGTCTACAACGACAATATCTCCAGTCTACAACGACAATATCTCCAGTCTACAACGACAATATCTCCAGTCTACAACGACAATATCTCGTCTACAACGACAATATCTCCAGTCTACAACGACAATATCTCGTCTACAACGACAATATCTCCAGTCTACAACGACAATATCTCCAGTCTACAACGACAATATCTCGTCTACAACGACAGTATCTCCAGTCTACGGCGACAATATCTCGTCTACAACGACAATATCTCCAGTCTACGGCGACAATATCTCGTCTACAACGACAATATCTCCAGTCTACGGCGACAATATCTCGTCTACAACGACAATATCTCCAGTCTACGGCGACAATATCTCGTCTACAACGACAATATCTCCAGTCTACGGCGACAATATCTCGTCTACAACGACAATATCTCCAGTCTACAACGACAATATCTCGTCTACAACGACAATATCTCCAGTCTACGGCGACAATATCTCGTCTACAACGACAATATCTCCAGTCTACAACGACAATATCTCCAGTCTACAACGACAATATCTCCAGTCTACGGCGACAATATCTCGTCTACAACGACAATATCTCCAGTCTACAACGACAATATCTCCAGTCTACAACGACAATATCTCCAGTCTACAACGACAATATCTCCAGTCTACAACGACAATATCTCCAGTCTACAACGACAATATCTCCAGTCTACAACGACAATATCTCGTCTACAACGACAATATCTCCAGTCTACAACGACAGTATCTCGTCTACAACGACAATATCTCCAGTCTACGGCGACAATATCTCCAGTCTACGGCGACAATATCTCCAGTCTACAGCGACAATATCTTCAGTCTACGGCGACAATATCTCCAGTCTACGGCGACAATATCTTCAGTCTACAGCGACAATATCTCCAGTCTACGGCGACAATATCTTCAGTCTACGGCGACAATATCTCCAGTCTACGGCGACAATATATAAAGTCTACAACGACAATATCTCCAGTCTACGGCGACAATATCTCCAGTCTACGGCGACAATATCTTCAGTCTACAGCGACAATATCTCCAGTCTACGGCGACAATATCTTCAGTCTACAGCGACAATATCTGCAGTCTACAACGACAATATCTTCAGTCTACAGCGACAATATCTCCAGTCTACGGCGACAATATCTCCAGTCTACAGCGACAATATCTCCAGTCTACGGCGACAATATCTCCAGTCTACAGCGACAATATCTCCAGTCTACAACGACAATATCTTCAGTCTACAGCGACAATATCTCCAGTCTACGGCGACAATATATCCAGTCTACAACGACAATATCTCCAGTCTACGGCGACAATATATCCAGTCTACAACGACAATATCTTCAGTCTACGGCGACAATATCTCCAGTCTACGGCGACAATATCTCCAGTCTACGGCGACAATATCTTCAGTCTACAACGACAATATCTCCAGTCTACGGCGACAATATCTCCAGTCTACAACGACAATATCTCCAGTCTACGGCGACAATATCTCCAGTCTACAACGACAATATCTTCAGTCTACAGCGACAATATCTCCAGTCTACAACGACAATATCTCCAGTCTACGGCGACAATATCTCCAGTCTACGGCGACAATATCTTCAGTCTACAACGACAATATCTCCAGTCTACGGCGACAATATCTTCAGTCTACAACGACAATATCTCCAGTCTACGGCGACAATATCTCCAGTCTACGGCGACAATATCTTCAGTCTACAGCGACAATATCTCCAGTCTACAACGACAATATCTCCAGTCTACGGCGACAATATCTCCAGTCTACGGCGACAATATCTTCAGTCTACAACGACAATATCTCCAGTCTACGGCGACAATATCTCCAGTCTACAGCGACAATATCTCCAGTCTACGGCGACAATATCTCCAGTCTACGGCGACAATATCTCCAGTCTACGGCGACAATATCTCCAGTCTACGGCGACAATATCTCCAGTCTACGGCGACAATATCTCCAGTCTACAACGACAATATCTTCAGTCTACAACGACAATATCTTCAGTCTACAGCGACAATATCTCCAGTCTACAACGACAATATCTCCAGTCTACAACGACAATATCTCCAGTCTACGGCGACAATATCTCCAGTCTACGGCGACAATATCTTCAGTCTACAACGACAATATCTCCAGTCTACAACGACAATATCTCCAGTCTACAACGACAATATCTTCAGTCTACAGCGACAATATCTCCAGTCTACAACGACAATATCTCCAGTCTACGGCGACAATATATCCAGTCTACAACGACAATATCTCCAGTCTACGGCGACAATATCTTCAGTCTACGGCGACAATATCTCCAGTCTACGGCGACAATATCTTCAGTCTACAACGACAATATCTCCAGTCTACGGCGACAATATCTTCAGTCTACAACGACAATATCTCCAGTCTACGGCGACAATATCTCCAGTCTACAGCGACAATATCTCCAGTCTACAACGACAATATCTCCAGTCTACGGCGACAATATCTCCAGTCTACGGCGACAATATCTCCAGTCTACGGCGACAATATCTCCAGTCTACAACGACAATATCTCCAGTCTACGGCGACAATATCTCCAGTCTACGGCGACAATATCTCCAGTCTACAACGACAATATCTCCAGTCTACAACGACAATATCTCCAGTCTACGGCGACAATATCTCCAGTCTACAACGACAATATCTCCAGTCTACAACGACAATATCTCCAGTCTACAACGACAATATCTCCAGTCTACAACGACAATATCTCCAGTCTACAACGACAATATCTCCAGTCTACAACGACAGTATCTCGTCTACAACGACAATATCTTCAGTCTACAGCGACAATATCTCCAGTCTACAACGACAATATCTCCAGTCTACAACGACAATATCTCCAGTCTACGGCGACAATATCTCCAGTCTACAACGACAATATCTCCAGTCTACAGCGACAATATCTTCAGTCTACAACGACAATATCTCCAGTCTACAACGACAATATCTCCAGTCTACAACGACAATATCTCCAGTCTACAACGACAATATCTCCAGTCTACAACGACAATATCTCCAGTCTACAACGACAATATCTCCAGTCTACAACGACAATATCTTCAGTCTACAGCGACAATATCTCCAGTCTACGGCGACAATATCTTCAGTCTACGGCGACAATATCTCCAGTCTACAACGACAATATCTCCAGTCTACAACGACAATATCTCCAGTCTACAGCGACAATATCTTCAGTCTACGGCGACAATATCTCCAGTCTACAACGACAATATCTCCAGTCTACGGCGACAATATCTCCAGTCTACGGCGACAATATCTTCAGTCTACAGCGACAATATCTCCAGTCTACGGCGACAATATCTCCAGTCTACGGCGACAATATCTCCAGTCTACGGCGACAATATCTTCAGTCTACAACGACAATATCTCCAGTCTACAACGACAGTATCTCCAGTCTGCAACGACAGTATCTCCAGTCTACGGCGACAATATCTCCAGTCTACGGCGACAATATCTTCAGTCTACAACGACAATATCTCCAGTCTACAACGACAATATCTCCAGTCTACAACGACAATATCTCCAGTCTACAACGACAATATCTCCAGTCTACAACGACAATATCTCCAGTCTACAACGACAGTATCTCGTCTACAACGACAATATCTCCAGTCTACAGCGACAATATCTCCAGTCTACAACGACAATATCTCCAGTCTACAACGACAATATCTCCAGTCTACAACGACAATATCTCCAGTCTACAACGACAATATCTCCAGTCTACAACGACAATATCTCCAGTCTACAGCGACAATATCTCCAGTCTACAACGACAATATCTCCAGTCTACAACGACAGTATCTCGTCTACAACGACAATATCTCCAGTCTACAACGACAATATCTTCAGTCTACAGCGACAATATCTCCAGTCTACGGCGACAATATCTCCAGTCTACAGCGACAATATCTCCAGTCTACGGCGACAATATCTCCAGTCTACAGCGACAATATCTCCAGTCTACAACGACAATATCTTCAGTCTACAGCGACAATATCTCCAGTCTACGGCGACAATATATCCAGTCTACAACGACAATATCTCCAGTCTACGGCGACAATATATCCAGTCTACAACGACAATATCTCCAGTCTACGGCGACAATATCTTCAGTCTACGGCGACAATATCTCCAGTCTACGGCGACAATATCTTCAGTCTACAGCGACAATATCTCCAGTCTACAACGACAATATCTCCAGTCTACAACGACAATATCTCCAGTCTACAACGACAATATCTCCAGTCTACAACGACAATATCTCCAGTCTACAACGACAATATCTCCAGTCTACAACGACAATATCTCCAGTCTACAACGACAGTATCTCGTCTACAACGACAATATCTCCAGTCTACAGCGACAATATCTCCAGTCTACAACGACAATATCTCCAGTCTACAACGACAATATCTCCAGTCTACAACGACAATATCTCCAGTCTACAACGACAATATCTCCAGTCTACAACGACAATATCTCCAGTCTACGGCGACAATATCTTCAGTCTACGGCGACAATATCTTCAGTCTACAACGACAATATCTCCAGTCTACGGCGACAATATCTCCAGTCTACGGCGACAATATCTTCAGTCTACAGCGACAATATCTCCAGTCTACAACGACAATATCTCCAGTCTACGACGACAATATCTCCAGTCTACGGCGACAATATCTTCAGTCTACAACGACAATATCTCCAGTCTACGGCGACAATATCTCCAGTCTACAGCGACAATATCTCCAGTCTACGGCGACAATATCTCCAGTCTACGGCGACAATATCTCCAGTCTACGGCGACAATATCTCCAGTCTACGGCGACAATATCTCCAGTCTACGGCGACAATATCTCCAGTCTACGGCGACAATATCTCCAGTCTACAACGACAATATCTTCAGTCTACAACGACAATATCTCCAGTCTACGGCGACAATATCTTCAGTCTACAACGACAATATCTTCAGTCTACGGCGACAATATCTCCAGTCTACGGCGACAATATCTTCACTCTACAACGACAATATCTCCAGTCTACGGCGACAATATCTTCAGTCTACAACGACAATATCTCCAGTCTACGGCGACAATATCTCCAGTCTACAGCGACAATATCTCCAGTCTACAACGACAATATCTCCAGTCTACGGCGACAATATCTCCAGTCTACAACGACAATATCTCCAGTCTACAACGACAATATCTCCAGTCTACGGCGACAATATCTCCAGTCTACAACGACAATATCTCCAGTCTACAACGACAATATCTCCAGTCTACGGCGACAATATCTCCAGTCTACAACGACAATATCTCCAGTCTACAACGACAATATCTCCAGTCTACGGCGACAATATCTCCAGTCTACAACGACAATATCTCCAGTCTACGGCGACAATATCTCCAGTCTACGGCGACAATATCTCCAGTCTACAACGACAATATCTCCAGTCTACAACGACAATATCTCCAGTCTACGGCGACAATATCTCCAGTCTACAACGACAATATCTCCAGTCTACAACGACAATATCTCCAGTCTACAACGACAATATCTCCAGTCTACAACGACAATATCTCCAGTCTACAACGACAATATCTCCAGTCTACAACGACAATATCTCCAGTCTACAACGACAATATCTCCAGTCTACAACGACAATATCTCCAGTCTACAACGACAATATCTCCAGTCTACAACGACAATATCTCCAGTCTACAACGACAATATCTCCAGTCTACAACGACAATATCTTCAGTCTACGGCGACAATATCTCCAGTCTACGGCGACAATATCTCCAGTCTACAACGACAATATCTCCAGTCTACAACGACAGTATCTCGTCTACAACGACAATATCTTCAGTCTACAGCGACAATATCTCCAGTCTACAACGACAATATCTCCAGTCTACAACGACAATATCTCCAGTCTACGGCGACAATATCTCCAGTCTACAACGACAATATCTCCAGTCTACAGCGACAATATCTTCAGTCTACAACGACAATATCTCCAGTCTACAACGACAATATCTCCAGTCTACAACGACAATATCTCCAGTCTACAACGACAATATCTCCAGTCTACAACGACAATATCTCCAGTCTACAACGACAATATCTCCAGTCTACAACGACAATATCTCCAGTCTACAACGACAATATCTCCAGTCTACAACGACAGTATCTCGTCTACAACGACAATATCTCCAGTCTACAACGACAATATCTCCAGTCTACAACGACAATATCTTCAGTCTACAGCGACAATATCTCCAGTCTACGGCGACAATATCTTCAGTCTACGGCGACAATATCTCCAGTCTACAACGACAATATCTCCAGTCTACGGCGACAATATCTCCAGTCTACAACGACAATATCTCCAGTCTACAACGACAGTATCTCCAGTCTGCAACGACAGTATCTCCAGTCTACGGCGACAATATCTCCAGTCTACGGCGACAATATCTCCAGTCTACAACGACAATATCTCCAGTCTACAACGACAATATCTCCAGTCTACAACGACAATATCTCCAGTCTACAACGACAATATCTCCAGTCTACAACGACAATATCTCCAGTCTACAACGACAGTATCTCGTCTACAACGACAATATCTCCAGTCTACAGCGACAATATCTCCAGTCTACAACGACAATATCTCCAGTCTACAACGACAATATCTCCAGTCTACAACGACAATATCTCCAGTCTACAACGACAATATCTCCAGTCTACAACGACAATATCTCCAGTCTACAGCGACAATATCTCCAGTCTACAACGACAATATCTCCAGTCTACAACGACAGTATCTCGTCTACAACGACAATATCTCCAGTCTACAACGACAATATCTTCAGTCTACAGCGACAATATCTCCAGTCTACGGCGACAATATCTCCAGTCTACAGCGACAATATCTCCAGTCTACGGCGACAATATCTCCAGTCTACAGCGACAATATCTCCAGTCTACGGCGACAATATATCCAGTCTACAACGACAATATCTCCAGTCTACGGCGACAATATATCCAGTCTACAACGACAATATCTCCAGTCTACGGCGACAATATATCCAGTCTACAACGACAATATCTCCAGTCTACGGCGACAATATCTTCAGTCTACGGCGACAATATCTCCAGTCTACGGCGACAATATCTTCAGTCTACAGCGACAATATCTCCAGTCTACAACGACAATATCTCCAGTCTACAACGACAATATCTCCAGTCTACAACGACAATATCTCCAGTCTACAACGACAATATCTCCAGTCTACAACGACAATATCTCCAGTCTACAACGACAATATCTCCAGTCTACAACGACAGTATCTCGTCTACAACGACAATATCTCCAGTCTACAGCGACAATATCTCCAGTCTACAACGACAATATCTCCAGTCTACAACGACAATATCTCCAGTCTACAACGACAATATCTCCAGTCTACAACGACAATATCTCCAGTCTACAACGACAATATCTCCAGTCTACGGCGACAATATCTTCAGTCTACGGCGACAATATCTTCAGTCTACAACGACAATATCTCCAGTCTACGGCGACAATATCTCCAGTCTACGGCGACAATATCTTCAGTCTACAGCGACAATATCTCCAGTCTACAACGACAATATCTCCAGTCTACGACGACAATATCTCCAGTCTACGGCGACAATATCTTCAGTCTACAACGACAATATCTCCAGTCTACGGCGACAATATCTCCAGTCTACAGCGACAATATCTCCAGTCTACGGCGACAATATCTCCAGTCTACGGCGACAATATCTCCAGTCTACGGCGACAATATCTCCAGTCTACGGCGACAATATCTCCAGTCTACGGCGACAATATCTCCAGTCTACGGCGACAATATCTCCAGTCTACAACGACAATATCTTCAGTCTACAACGACAATATCTCCAGTCTACGGCGACAATATCTTCAGTCTACAACGACAATATCTTCAGTCTACGGCGACAATATCTCCAGTCTACGGCGACAATATCTTCAGTCTACAGCGACAATATCTTCAGTCTACAACGACAATATCTCCAGTCTACGGCGACAATATCTTCAGTCTACAACGACAATATCTCCAGTCTACGGCGACAATATCTCCAGTCTACAGCGACAATATCTCCAGTCTACAACGACAATATCTCCAGTCTACAACGACAGTATCTCCAGTCTACAACGACAATATCTCCAGTCTACAACGACAGTATCTCGTCTACAACGACAATATCTCCAGTCTACAACGACAATATCTCCAGTCTACAACGACAATATCTCCAGTCTACAACGACAATATCTCCAGTCTACGGCGACAATATCTCCAGTCTACAACGACAATATCTCCAGTCTACAACGACAATATCTCCAGTCTACGGCGACAATATCTCCAGTCTACAACGACAATATCTCCAGTCTACAACGACAATATCTCCAGTCTACGGCGACAATATCTCCAGTCTACAACGACAATATCTCCAGTCTACAACGACAATATCTCCAGTCTACGGCGACAATATCTCCAGTCTACAACGACAATATCTCCAGTCTACGGCGACAATATCTCCAGTCTACGGCGACAATATCTCCAGTCTACAACGACAATATCTCCAGTCTACAACGACAATATCTCCAGTCTACAACGACAATATCTCCAGTCTACAACGACAATATCTCCAGTCTACGGCGACAATATCTCCAGTCTACAACGACAATATCTCCAGTCTACAACGACAATATCTCCAGTCTACGGCGACAATATCTCCAGTCTACAACGACAATATCTCCAGTCTACAACGACAATATCTCCAGTCTACGGCGACAATATCTCCAGTCTACAACGACAATATCTCCAGTCTACGGCGACAATATCTCCAGTCTACGGCGACAATATCTCCAGTCTACAACGACAATATCTCCAGTCTACAACGACAATATCTCCAGTCTACAACGACAATATCTCCAGTCTACAACGACAATATCTCCAGTCTACAACGACAATATCTCCAGTCTACAACGACAATATCTCCAGTCTACAACGACAATATCTCCAGTCTACAACGACAATATCTCCAGTCTACAACGACAATATCTCCAGTCTACAACGACAATATCTCCAGTCTACAACGACAATATCTCCAGTCTACAACGACAATATCTTCAGTCTACGGCGACAATATCTCCAGTCTACGGCGACAATATCTCCAGTCTACAACGACAATATCTCCAGTCTACAACGACAATATCTCCGTCTACAACGACAATATCTTCAGTCTACAGCGACAATATCTCCAGTCTACAACGACAATATCTCCAGTCTACAACGACAATATCTCCAGTCTACAACGACAATATCTCCAGTCTACAACGACAATATCTCCAGTCTACAGCGACAATATCTCCAGTCTACAACGACAATATCTCCAGTCTACAACGACAATATCTCCGTCTACAACGACAATATCTCCAGTCTACAACGACAATATCTCCAGTCTACAGCGACAATATCTCCAGTCTACGGCGACAATATCTCCAGTCTACAGCGACAATATCTCCAGTCTACGGCGACAATATCTCCAGTCTACAACGACAATATCTCCAGTCTACAACGACAATATCTCCAGTCTACAACGACAATATCTCCAGTCTACGGCGACAATATATCCAGTCTACAACGACAATATCTCCAGTCTACGGCGACAATATCTCCAGTCTACAACGACAATATCTCCAGTCTACGGCGACAATATCTTCAGTCTACGGCGACAATATCTCCAGTCTACGGCGACAATATCTTCAGTCTACAGCGACAATATCTCCAGTCTACAACGACAATATCTCCAGTCTACAACGACAATATCTCCAGTCTACAACGACAATATCTCCAGTCTACAACGACAATATCTCCAGTCTACAACGACAATATCTCCAGTCTACAACGACAATATCTCCAGTCTACAACGACAATATCTCAGTCTACAACGACAATATCTCCAGTCTACAGCGACAATATCTCCAGTCTACAACGACAATATCTCCAGTCTACAACGACAATATCTCCAGTCTACAACGACAATATCTCCAGTCTACAACGACAATATCTCCAGTCTACAACGACAATATCTCCAGTCTACGGCGACAATATCTCCAGTCTACGGCGACAATATCTCCAGTCTACAACGACAATATCTCCAGTCTACGGCGACAATATCTCCAGTCTACGGCGACAATATCTTCAGTCTACAGCGACAATATCTCCAGTCTACAACGACAATATCTCCAGTCTACGACGACAATATCTCCAGTCTACGGCGACAATATCTTCAGTCTACAACGACAATATCTCCAGTCTACGGCGACAATATCTCCAGTCTACAGCGACAATATCTCCAGTCTACGGCGACAATATCTCCAGTCTACGGCGACAATATCTCCAGTCTACGGCGACAATATCTCCAGTCTACGGCGACAATATCTCCAGTCTACGGCGACAATATCTCCAGTCTACGGCGACAATATCTCCAGTCTACAACGACAATATCTTCAGTCTACAACGACAATATCTCCAGTCTACGGCGACAATATCTTCAGTCTACAACGACAATATCTTCAGTCTACGGCGACAATATCTCCAGTCTACGGCGACAATATCTTCAGTCTACAACGACAATATCTCCAGTCTACGGCGACAATATCTTCAGTCTACAACGACAATATCTCCAGTCTACGGCGACAATATCTCCAGTCTACAGCGACAATATCTCCAGTCTACAACGACAATATCTCCAGTCTACGGCGACAATATCTCCAGTCTACAACGACAATATCTCCAGTCTACAACGACAATATCTCCAGTCTACGGCGACAATATCTCCAGTCTACAACGACAATATCTCCAGTCTACAACGACAATATCTCCAGTCTACGGCGACAATATCTCCAGTCTACAACGACAATATCTCCAGTCTACAACGACAATATCTCCAGTCTACGGCGACAATATCTCCAGTCTACAACGACAATATCTCCAGTCTACGGCGACAATATCTCCAGTCTACGGCGACAATATCTCCAGTCTACAACGACAATATCTCCAGTCTACAACGACAATATCTCCAGTCTACGGCGACAATATCTCCAGTCTACAACGACAATATCTCCAGTCTACAACGACAATATCTCCAGTCTACAACGACAATATCTCCAGTCTACAACGACAATATCTCCAGTCTACAACGACAATATCTCCAGTCTACAACGACAATATCTCCAGTCTACAACGACAATATCTCCAGTCTACAACGACAATATCTCCAGTCTACAACGACAATATCTCCAGTCTACAACGACAATATCTCCAGTCTACAACGACAATATCTCCAGTCTACAACGACAATATCTTCAGTCTACGGCGACAATATCTCCAGTCTACGGCGACAATATCTCCAGTCTACAACGACAATATCTCCAGTCTACAACGACAGTATCTCGTCTACAACGACAATATCTTCAGTCTACAGCGACAATATCTCCAGTCTACAACGACAATATCTCCAGTCTACAACGACAATATCTCCAGTCTACGGCGACAATATCTCCAGTCTACAACGACAATATCTCCAGTCTACAGCGACAATATCTTCAGTCTACAACGACAATATCTCCAGTCTACAACGACAATATCTCCAGTCTACAACGACAATATCTCCAGTCTACAACGACAATATCTCCAGTCTACAACGACAATATCTCCAGTCTACAACGACAATATCTCCAGTCTACAACGACAATATCTCCAGTCTACAACGACAATATCTCCAGTCTACAACGACAATATCTCCAGTCTACAACGACAATATCTCGTCTACAACGACAATATCTCCAGTCTACAACGACAATATCTCCAGTCTACAACGACAATATCTTCAGTCTACAGCGACAATATCTCCAGTCTACGGCGACAATATCTTCAGTCTACGGCGACAATATCTCCAGTCTACAACGACAATATCTCCAGTCTACAACGACAATATCTCCAGTCTACAGCGACAATATCTTCAGTCTACGGCGACAATATCTCCAGTCTACAACGACAATATCTCCAGTCTACGGCGACAATATCTCCAGTCTACGGCGACAATATCTTCAGTCTACAGCGACAGTATCTCCAGTCTACAACGACAATATCTCCAGTCTACAACGACAATATCTCCAGTCTACAACGACAATATCTCCAGTCTACAACGACAGTATCTCCAGTCTACAACGACAATATCTCCAGTCTACAACGACAATATCTCCAGTCTACAACGACAATATCTCCAGTCTACAACGACAATATCTCCAGTCTACAACGACAATATCTCCAGTCTACAACGACAGTATCTCCAGTCTACAACGACAATATCTCCAGTCTACAACGACAATATCTCCAGTCTACAACGACAATATCTCCAGTCTACAACGACAATATCTCCAGTCTACAACGACAATATCTCCAGTCTACAACGACAGTATCTCCAGTCTACAACGACAATATCTCCAGTCTACAACGACAATATCTCCAGTCTACAACGACAATATCTCCAGTCTACGGCGACAATATCTTCAGTCTACAACGACAATATCTCCAGTCTACAACGACAGTATCTCCAGTCTGCAACGACAGTATCTCCAGTCTACGGCGACAATATCTCCAGTCTACGGCGACAATATCTCCAGTCTACAACGACAATATCTCCAGTCTACAACGACAATATCTCCAGTCTACAACGACAATATCTCCAGTCTACAACGACAATATCTCCAGTCTACAGCGACAATATCTCCAGTCTACAACGACAATATCTCCAGTCTACAACGACAATATCTCCAGTCTACAGCGACAATATCTCCAGTCTACAACGACAATATCTCCAGTCTACAACGACAATATCTCCAGTCTACAGCGACAATATCTCCAGTCTACAACGACAATATCTCCAGTCTACAACGACAATATCTCCAGTCTACAACGACAATATCTCCAGTCTACAACGACAATATCTCCAGTCTACAACGACAATATCTCCAGTCTACGGCGACAATATCTCCAGTCTACAACGACAATATCTCCAGTCTACAACGACAATATCTCCAGTCTACAGCGACAATATCTCCAGTCTACAGCGACAATATCTCCAGTCTACAACGACAATATCTCCAGTCTACAACGACAATATCTTCAGTCTACAACGACAATATCTTCAGTCTACAGCGACAATATCTCCAGTCTACAACGACAATATCTCCAGTCTACAACGACAATATCTCCAGTCTACAACGACAATATCTCCAGTCTACAACGACAATATCTCCAGTCTACAACGACAATATCTCCAGTCTACAGCGACAATATCTCCAGTCTACAACGACAATATCTCCAGTCTACAACGACAGTATCTCGTCTACAACGACAATATCTCGTCTACAACGACAATATCTCCAGTCTACAACGACAATATCTCCAGTCTACAACGACAATATCTCCAGTCTACAACGACAATATCTCCAGTCTACAACGACCATGTATTTGTGAAGTCTCGTCTACAGCGACAAAACTTCAATATAATGCACATTTCTGATTGAGTAGCCACATCCATAATTTAGTAACATCTTGATGGCGTTGTCCTCAAGGGTGAATTAGGCTTGTGTATGAAGCCTGGACAATAGTCTCTCACCCACCAAGCTTGGGATAGACATAGACCTCATACCATCAATATGTCATGATGTGCAGCGCTAAAGCTGTTGAAAGGAAAAGGAAAACAATCGCATATAAAAATAAGTTACAGACTTACAGGAACATAGGGAGCCGCGATAGCTAATTCGTTAGTGAACTGAACTACAAAGGACAAGAGCTAGGGTTCCATCCCAACCGACGGCTTCCGGGTTCACACAGCCTTAAATGGGTATCAGATTTTTTTCTGGGAAAGTAAAAATCGGGCGTAATACCGACCACATTACCCCAAAAATCATGTGCTGAAGGTCTGTAAAAATTATGGTCACTAACACCATATTCCATATACGCCACTTGGCGTAACGGGGGTACTTTACTTTTTTTTTTTACGGGTACATGATAGGACCACACACCAACGTTTCGACTCACATAGTCAATAAGTAAGGCTGAAATGTTATGTGCTCCTACAATTTCCCCGTAAGGTTGCTATCACATATATTATATATGATTTCTTTTTCTGTTTGGCCGATAACTTCGCTGTCAGCTCTGACACTCAGTGTGGCCTTACTCAAAAGACAAAGAGGACATTGTAAAGTTTAATCTTCACTCCTAAAGAGAAGAGGAGGAGAATAGGTTAGACAAGGATGTATGCATTGCGAGACTAAGAAGTCTAAAGGTGGAAAAGGGGTCTGGTCGATCCGAAGTGTTTAGTGGGAAAAGCAGACGTATCTATAATCAACACCTTCCAGAAATAATCAGTCTGTATACGCTTCGAGAAATGCTGAAACGGGTGTGGAGCGGATATGGGGATGCATCGACTGCAGTGAATTTCATGAATAGGATATCTTCTCATGTTCCTTTAGCCTGCAATTTTTTTAGTCTCCCAGAACTAATGACCTAGTTTTTTTTGTTTGTGTGTTCTCTGCGCCAGTGACCCACATGTGTGATACAGTTATTATATTTGTTTGTATGTTCCCCACGTCAGTGCTACAGTTATATATATATATATATATATATATATGCGATCAGGGCTCAATCAGAGTAGGATTCCAGACTCTCACAAGAAGTCAGCTGTCAGGTTAAGTGTGTTGATCGCCCCCACAGACAGAACATCACAATTAGAGTCTGCCAGATCCACTCTGATTGAACACCCGTTAAAACGTTGCACTGTGTTCTGCGCCAGTGGCCCAGTGCATCCGATTTCAGCCAGCATTTTATTCAGGTTTGCTTTCCTTAGCCTTTGATTGTCCCAAATCTTCCAGCAAGGCAGCAGATTGTCTTTTCTATAGGGGGATTCTGCCCTTAGATGGTCGGCCCTCCCAGGGTTACGAGCACCATCTGCCCGAGTCACTAGAGGTAAAAGTAAAAGTAAAGTACCCCCCCGTCACGCCAAGTGGCGTATAGGGAAATATGGTGTTAGTGACCCTATATTTTACAGACCTTTAGCACATGATTTTTGGGGTAATGTGGTCGGTATTACGCCCGTGCTGCTTTACTTTCCCAGAAAAAATCCGGTACCCATTTAAGGCTGGGTGAACCCGGAGCCGTCGGTTGGGATCGAACCCTACCCCTTGTCCGTAGTAGTCCAGTTCACTAACCACTGAGCTATCGCGGCTCCCACTAATTTTTAGGGAATTAGTAAAACCCAGGTGTCCTCGCCAGGGAACGAACCCCGGCTGTTGCCGTGGTAAGCCAACCGCCTATCGATTGCGCTAACCGGACACCCGAGTCACTAGAGGTGACTAACAGTTATTATATTTGTTTGTATATTCTCCACGTCAGTGACACACATCTGTTATACAGTTATTATATTTGTTTGTGTGTTCCCCACGTCAGTGACCTGCATCAGTGCTACAGTTATTATATGTGTTTGTATGTTCCCCACGTGAGTGCTACAGTTATTATATTTGTTTGTGTGTTCCCTACGTCAGTGTTGCAGTTATTATATTTGTTTGTGTGTTCCCCACGTCAGTGCTACAGTTATTATATTTGTTTGTGTGTTCCCTACATCAGTGCTATATTTATTATATTTGTTTGTGTGTTCCCTACATCAGTGCTACATTTATTATATTTGTTTGCGTGTTCCCTACATCAGTGCTACAGTTATTATATTTGTTTTTTCCGAGTCCATTCTCAAACGGATATGGATTTAACCTCCAGAATCAGGCGGAGTTTGCTACTTTTTCTTCTCAGAACTTTAGGCCTCATATGATTATAGATGACGTGTGAAGGTAACAATCATTTCCTCAAATGATTGTAGATGATGGGTGAAGGTAACAATTCTTTCATCAAATGATTGTAGATGATGGGTGAAGGTAACAATTCTTTCCTCAAATGATTGTAGATGATGGGTGAAGGTAACAATTCTCATCAAATGATTGTAGATGATGGGTGAAGGTAACAATTCTTTCATCAAATGATTGTAGATGATGGGTGAAGGTAACAATTCTTTCATCAAATGATTGTAGATGATGGGTGAAGGTAACAATTCTTTCCTCAAATGATTGTAGATGCTGGTGAAGGTAACAATTCTTTCATCAAATGATTGTAGATGATGGGTGAAGGTAACAATTCTTTCATCAAATGATTGTAGATGATGGGTGAAGGTAACAATTCTTTCATCAAATGATTGTAGATGATGGGTGAAGGTAACAATTCTTTCATCAAATGACTGTAGATGTGTGAAGGCAGCAATCCTTTCCTCAAATGACTGTGGATGTGTGAAGGCAGCAATCCTTTCCTCAAATGACTGTGGATGTGTGAAGGCAGCAATCCTTTCCTCAAATGACTGTGGATGTGTGAAGGCAGCAATCCTTTCCTCAAATGACTGTGGATGTGTGAAGGCAGCAATCCTTTCCTCAAATGACTGTGGATGTGTGAAGGCAGCAATCCTTTCCTCAAATGACTGTGGATGTGTGAAGGCAGCAATCCTTTCCTCAAATGACTGTGGATGTGTGAAGGCAGCAATCCTTTCCTCAAATGACTGTAGATGTGTGAAGGCAGAAATTCTTTCCTCAAATGACTGTAGATGTGTGAAGGCAGAAATTCTTTCCTCAAATGACTGTAGATGTGTGAAGGCAGAAATTCTTTCCTCAAATGACTGTAGATGGGTGAAGGCAGCAATCCTTTCCTCAAATGACTGTAGATGTGTGAAGGCAGAAATTCTTTCCTCAAATGACTGTAGATGTGTGAAGGCAGCAATCCTTTCCTCAAATGACTGTGGATGTGTGAAGGCAGCAATCCTTTCCTCAAATGACTGTAGATGGGTGAAGGCAGCAATCCTTTCCTCAAATGACTGTAGATGGGTGAAGGCAGCAATCCTTTCCTCAAATGACTGTAGATGGGTGAAGGCAGAAATTCTTTCCTCAAATGATTGTAGAACATGTCATGTCAGGTAGGGCACATAATCACAGCAGAATATATTCTAGACTCACAAAACCAGTTAGGTATAGACCTGTTTTGTTTCTCCTTCACTTACATGACGCTAACACTTTAATGATGTGCTGTAGTTAACAATTGATCATGTAGTACATGGACTTTATCAGATGATATGTTATAAACTTTCCCTCCCCAATTTGCTATCCAAAGTGTTTGGTTGTCCTCATGCTAACTGTAGGCAGAGATTACAGAGAGCTTACACGTGTTTGGTTGTCCTCATGCTACCTATTGGCAGAGACTACAGAGAGCTTACAGGTGTTTGGTTGTCCTCATGCTACCTGTAGGCAGAGATTACAGAGAGCTTACAGGTGTTTGGTTGTCCTCATGCTACCTGTAGGCAGAGATTACAGAGAGCTTACAGGTGTTTGGTTGTCCTCATGCTACCTATTGGCAGAGATTACAGAGAGCTTACAGGTGTTTGGTTGTCCTCATGCTACCTATTGGCAGAGACTACAGAGAGCTTACAGGTGTTTGGTTGTCCTCATGCTACCTGTAGGCAGAGATTACAGAGAGCTTACAAGTGTTTGGTTGTCCTCATGCTACCTGTAGGCAGAGATTACAGAGAGCTTACAAGTGTTTGGTCGTCCTCATGCTACCTATTGGCAGAGACTACAGAGAGCTTACAGGTGTTTGTTCGTCCTCATGCTACCTATTGGCAGAGATTACAGAGAGCTTGCAAGTGTTTGGTTGTCCTCATGCTACCTGTTGGCAGAGATTGCAGAGAGCTTACAAGTGTTTGGTTGTCCTCATGCTACCTGTTGGCAGAGATTACAGAGAGCTTACAAGTGTTTGGTTGTCCTCATGCTACCTATTGGCAGAGACTACAGAGAGCTTACAGGTGTTTGGTCGTCCTCATGCTACCTATTGGCAGAGACTACAGAGAGCTTACAGGTGTTTGGTTGTCCTCATGCTACCTATTGGCAGAGATTACAGAGAGCTTGCAAGTGTTTGGTTGTCCTCATGCTACCTGTTGGCAGAGATTGCAGAGAGCTTACAAGTGTTTGGTTGTCCTCATGCTACCTGTTGGCAGAGATTACAGAGAGCTTACAAGTGTTTGGTTGTCCTCATGCTACCTATTGGCAGAGACTACAGAGAGCTTACAGGTGTTTGGTCGTCCTCATGCTACCTATTGGCAGAGACTACAGAGAGCTTACAGGTGTTTGGTTGTCCTCATGCTACCTATTGGCAGAGACTACAGAGAGCTTACAGATGCTTGGTTGTCCTCATGCTATCTGTTGGCAGAGACTATAGAGAGCTTACAGGTGTTTGGTTGTCCTCATGCTACCTATTGGCAGAGACTATAGAGAGCTTACAGGTGTTTGGTTGTCCTCATGCTACCTATTGGCAGAGACTATAGGGAGCTTACAAGTGTTTGGTTGACCTCATGCTACCTGTTGACAGAGAGCTTGCAAGTATTTGGCTGTCCTCATGCTACCTATTGGCAGAGACTATAGGGAGCTTACAAGTGTTTGGTTGACCTCATGCTACCTGTTGACAGAGAGCTTGCAAGTATTTGGCTGTCCTCATGCTACCTATTGGCAGAGACTATAGAGAGCTTACAGGTGTTTGGTTGTCCTCATCCTGCCTATTGGCAGAGAATATAGGGAGCTTACAAGTGTTTGGTTGTCATCATGCTACCTATTGGCAGAGACTACAGAGAGCTTACAGGTGTTTGGTTGTCCTCATGCTACCTGTAGGCAGAGATTACAGAGAGCTTGCAAGTGTTTGGTTGTCCTCATGCTACCTGTAGGCAGATATTACAGAGAGCTTGCAAGTGTTTGGTTGTCCTCATGCTACCTGTAGGCAGAGATTACAGAGAGCTTACAAGTGTTTGGTTGTCCTCATGCTACCTATTGGCAGAGACTACAGAGAGCTTACAGGTGTTTGGTTGTCCACATGCTACCTATTGGCAGAGACTACAGAGAGCTTACAGGTGTTTGGTTGTCCTCATGCTACCTATTGGCAGAGACTACAGAGAGCTTACAGGTGTTTGGTTGTCCTCATGCTACCTATTGGCAGAGACTACAGAGAGCTTACAGGTGTTTGGTTGTCCTCATGCTACCTATTGGCAGTTACTACAGAGAGCTTACAAGTGTTTGGTTGTCCTCATGCTACCTATTGGCAGAGACTACAGAGAGCTTACAGGTGCTTGGTTGTCCTCATGCTACCTGTAGGCAGAGATTATAGAGAGCTTACAAGTGTTTGGTTGTCCTCATGCTACCTGTAGGCAGAGATTGCAGAGAGCTTGCAAGTGTTTGGTTGTCCTCATGCTACCTGTAAGCAGAGATTACAGAGAGCTTACAAGTGTTTGGCTGTCCTCATGCTACCTGTTGGAAAAGACTACAGAGAGCTTGCAAGTGTTTGGTTCTCATCATGCTACCGATTGACAGAAAGATTGCAAGTGTTTGGCTGTCCACATGCTACCTATTGGCACAAACTACAGAGAGCTTGCAAGTGTTTGTCAGTCCTCATGCTACCTATTGGCACAGACTACAGAGAGCTTGCAAGTGTTTGGTTGTCCACATGCTACCTGTAGGCAGAGACTACAGAGAGCTTACAAGTGTTTGGCTGTCCACATGCTACCTTTTGGCAGAGACTACAGAGAACTTGCAAGTGTTTGGCTGTCCACATGCTACCTATTGGCAGAGACTACAGAGAACTTGCAAGTGTTTGGTTGTCCTCATGCTACCTATTGGCAGAGACTACAGAGAACTTGCAAGTGTTTGGTTGTCCTCATGCTACCTATTGGCAGAGACTACAGAGAACTTACAAGTGTTTGGCTGTCCTCATGCTACCTATTGGCAGAGACTACAGAGAACTTGCAAGTGTTTGGCTGTCCACATGCTACCTATTGGCACAGACTACAGAGAGCTTGCAAGTGTTTGGTTGTCCACATGCTACCTATTGGCACAGACTACAGAGAGCTTACAAGTGTTTGGTTGTCCACATGCTACCTATTGGCACAGACTACAGAGAGCTTACAAGTGTTTGGCTGTCCACATGCTACCTGTAGGCAGAGACTACAGAGAGCTTACAAGTGTTTGGCTGTCCACATGCTACCTATTGGCACAGACTACAGATAGCTTACAAGTGTTTGGTTGTCCACATGCTACCTATTGGCACAGACTACAGATAGCTTACAAGTGTTTGGTTGTCCACATGCTACCTATTGGCACAGACTACAGAGAGCTTACACGTGTTTGGCTGTCCACATGCTACCTGTAGGCAGAGACTACAGAGAGCTTACAAGTGTTTGGTTGTCCACATGCTACCTGTAGGCAGAGACTACAGAGAGCTTACACGTGTTTGGTTGTCCACATGCTACCTATTGGCACAGACTACAGAGAGCTTACAAGTGTTTGGTTGTCCACATGCTACCTATTGGCACAGACTACAGAGAGCTTACACGTGTTTGGCTGTCCTGATGTTACCTGTAGGCAGAGACTACAGAGAGCTTACAAGTGTTTGGCTGTCCTCATGTTACCTGTAGGCAGAGACTACAGAGAGCTTGCAAGTGTTTGGTTGTCCACATGCTACCTGTTGACAGAGAGCTTGCAAGTGTGTGGCTGTCCTCATGCTACCTATTGGCAGAGACTACAGAGAGCTTACAAGTGTTTGGTTCTCATCATGCTACCTGTTGACAGAGAGCTTGCAAGTGTTTGGCTATCCTCATGCTACCTGTTGGAGGAGACTACAGAGAGCTTGCAAGTGTTTGGCTATCCTCATGCTACCTGTTGGAGGAGACTACAGAGAGCTTGCAAGTGTTTGGCTGTCCTCATGCTACCTGTTGGAGGAGACTACAGAGAGCTTGCAAGTGTTTGGTTCTCATCATGCTACCTATTGGTAGAGACTACTGAGAGCTTGCAAGTGTTTGGTTCTCATCATGCTACCTATTGGTAGAGACTACAGAGAGCTTGCAAGTGTTTGGTTGTCCACATGCTACCTGTAGGCAGAGATTACAGAGAGCTTGCAAGTGTTTGGTTCTCATCATGCTACCTGTTGACAGAGAGCTTGCAAGTGTTTGGCTGTCCTCAAGCTACCTGTTGGAGGAAACTACAGAGAGCTTGCAAGTGTTTGGTTCTCATCATGCTACCTATTGGTAGAGACTACAGAGAGCTTGCAAGTGTTTGGTTCTCATCATGCTACCTATTGGTAGAGACTACAGAGAGCTTGCAAGTGTTTAGCTGTCCTCATGCTACCTATTGGTAGAGACTACAGAGAGCTTGCAAGTGTTTGGTTCTCATCATGCTACCTATTGGTAGAGACTACAGAGAGCTTGCAAGTGTTTGGTTGTCCACATGCTACCTGTAGGCAGAGATTACAGAGAGCTTGCAAGTGTTTGGTTCTCATCATGCTACCTGTTGACAGAGAGCTTGCAAGTGTTTGGCTGTCCTCAAGCTACCTGTTGGAGGAAACTACAGAGAGCTTGCAAGTGTTTGGTTGTCCACATGCTACCTGTAGGCAGAGATTACAGAGAGCTTGCAAGTGTTTGGTTCTCATCATGCTACCTGTTGACAGAGAGCTTGCAAGTGTTTGGCTGTCCTCATGCTACCTGTAGGCAGAGATTACATAGAGCTTACAAGTTTGTGTACCAGAACACACACATACACACACATACACAAAAGGAGAAATCGTACAAAATGCCAGAAGTACAAAGAAGAAATAGCATAAAATGCCAGGAGTATAAAGATGATATAACACAAAATACCAGAAGGACAAAGATGAAATAACAAAATACAAGAAAGATAAAGAAGAAATAACACAAAATACCACACAAACAAAAATTAAATAACTCAAAATACCAGAAGTAGTTCCCGCAACAATTTTATTTAATAATTCATATTAGTCACAAAAGTAACATCCAAGATGGGCAATCCCACAGAAATCATATTCTATAAACTTAAAATACAAGACAACAGAAAAGACTAAACTATCTTACTATAGCTCCTTCTTTTTGGAATGTGTCTGAAACTTTGATAAGTACATCATGCCAAGTATTCATCATTTCTATACAACAACTGAATGTCAATCTGTTACTATGTATTTGACAAACATCATATATTTCACGTATTTAAGTCACCATCTCTGTGTGACAAGTGAACATTAACCTGTCACCATGTATTTGTGAAGTCTGTGTGTTACTGGGGCCTCATTATGAGGGAAGTAAAGAATAGTAACACTGTGACCTACCTAGCATGTTGTAAGAGGCGACTAAGGAGGTTGATTGATGGCTTGACAAGCTGTCATTGTAAAAAGTATTGTTATAGAAACAGAGCCATAGATTTTAGAAGCAGTGATCTTTGCAATATGTGCCATTTTGGCATTCACGGTTTCTGGTTTTGAGATTGTGGTTCTGCCCTATATGCCGTCTTCAGCTTGAAAGGACAATAGATAGATAGAGATGTATTTGTGATACAATGTCATTCACAATATAGATGTGGTCTAACATCAGTTAGTAATCACCTCTGTGACAAGTGTGCAACAAAATGTTTACATCTGTGTCATTTTGACATTCACCATCTATGTAGACAAACTGAATGGAAAACATTACAAAACTGTACAAACAGCACATAGTACAAAAGCTTGTCATGTTAACGTACCGTCCATGTAAGCATTTTTATATCAAAGGGACTTGTAAGCCATTTAAGGCAACTTATAAGGGGAAATAGACCATATATACAACTTTCTTTTCCATTAAAACAAATATACACATCATCATTTTATAAAAATAACATTTCTGCACAATTGAGAAAACAGCTTTGTTTAGACATCAGCTAGTAAAGCAAATTGGACCACACATATGTTTGAAACAGACTATACATTCTGAAGTTTACCATTGAGAACAGGGACTTCTTTAATTCCTCTGTTCTTTTTTAGCGTCGAGGGGTGATATTTGTGGTCTTTAGCTTTTCTATTGGCTTCTCCTGCTGTTATGATTTCTAGTCTCTCTAATATTCTTCCAATCCATCTTTTTTGTGGTCCACCCTTGGGTTTGGTGTTCTTCACATTTATTAAAGGCTCATTGTGTTGTGTTTGGATCTTTCTGTCTTATGGCCAGACCATTTTTTTTATCTGTTGCCGCTTTATGTGCTCTATGGTGGGAATTATTCCTAGTTTTTTTCTCAGTTCTTCATTTCTAATCTTATCTCTCAGGCTGTTTCCTGTCATTTATCAAACACATTTCATCTTGGTAGTGCTTATTTTTCTTATTGTTCTTGCATCTAGGGTCCATGTCTGGCACATAATGTTGATGTGGAAAACTATACTGAAGTACTACTGATAAAATGACAGAATGTAAATACCTGGTAGAATGTGCCTGGTGAACTGAGAATTCTTGTATGGCAATGTTAGGTGATGATGTCACTAGTCTTGGACTGGCCAGTGCTTTTAAGCTTATTAACAGTGACATCTACAAGTGTAAGCAGATAAAGAAGAAGAAGAAGAAGAAGAAGAAGGAAATAAATAAAGTATGAGAATGACAGCAAAGATGAAATGTCAGGCACTTGATGTGAGCCAGCCTAGGAAAACAAATTAAAAGTGGAGTGCTAAGATGACAGTTGCCTGCAGTCAAATATTCTAAGAAAGAACAAAATTAAATGGCTTAGTCACAAGATATGACAGAAACAACGAAATACAATTCACACAGAGTAACTAAACACAATTTACAAGGAACAATTAAACACAATTTACAAGGAACAACAAAACACAATTTACAAGGAACAACTAAACACAATTCACAGAGTTATTAATAAATACTATAAAAACAAGATTAAAAAGATAACTTCAAAACATTTTATAGAAAGAATACAAGGATTACTTGAAAATGATGGCAGAATATACTAATAAAAGAGCAATAGACTGCAAATTATTTCTCCCCTTAATAAGGAAGGAAAAAATAAAACTGAAAATGGAATGAGAAAATCTGTTAGCATCTTTGTTCTCATTATTTGGTTATGTTCATTTTTACTCATTATGCAGTTTACCAGCAGCTGCATCCTACCTGACAAAACCAATCACATTTAATTTTAGGAAAATATCAAACGCTATTTATAAACGCAGGAAAATATCTTTAATGTTAAATAACACACATATGCCTCAAAGAAATGCACAGAAACATAACTCAATGACTAGTTAGAAACAAAGGGGCCAGTCAGTATCAAAGCTGAAAGTAATTAGCAACTCATAGATAACTTTGGCTCGTAACATGATTCATGAACCAGAACTATTCAGACTCTACTCCACCTCTTCATGGTAACCCTGGAAAAAGACTAATCAGTCTAGTCTGGTCAAATGAGTAGCAATTGAGGGGGGAAGGCAACCTGGTACTCAAAAACGCTGTATGAAGTTGGATGTGTTGGGATGTAAGGTGCAAATATTATAGCTCTATTGCAAACCATCACAAAATACACCTCCGCCCACTTAACTCCCTTTTAAGAGCAGATTACAAGGAGGACTATTCATTCTTATAGTCGTCAGGTTAATATGAGAAAATGAAAGAAGGAGAATTCTAAATTAACTTTATCACTCTTGGAAGGTAGTGTATGTTTTCAACCTCTCATATAATTGATGGTTTTATGATTCAAGCATTGCCTTAGCATGGGGTAGAAGCCACTAGATTCATTTGCCTGGATATAGGGTAGAAGCCACTAGATTCATTTGCCTGGATATAGGGTAGAAGCCACTAGATTCACTTGCCTGGAAGTAAGGTAGAAGCTACTAGATTATCTTGCCTGAAAGTAAGGTAGAAGCTACTAGATTCATTTACCTGGATATAGGGTAGAAGCTACTTGATTATCTTGCCTGAAAGTAAGGTAGAAGCTACTAGATTCATTTACCTGGATATAGGGTAGAAGCTACTAGATTATCTTGCCTGAAAGTAAGGTAGAAGCTACTAGATTCACTTGCCTGGAAGTAGGGAAGAAGCTACTAGCATTTCACTTGCCTGAAAGTAGGGTAGAAGCCAATAGATTCACTTGCCTTGACAAGGGGTAGAAGCCACTAGATTCACTTGCCTTGACAAGGGATAGAAGCTACTAGCCTTTCATTTTTCTGGACATGGGTTAGAAGCTACTAGCCTTTCATTTTTCTGGACATGGGTTAGAAGCTACTAGCCTTTCATTTTTCTGGACATGGGTTAGAAGCTACTAGCCTTTCATTTTTCTGGACATAGGTTAGAAGCTACTAGCCTTTCATTTTTCTGGACATAGGTTAGAAGCTACTAGCCTTTCATTTTTCTGGACATAGGTTAGAAGATACTAGCCTTTCATTTTTCTGGACATAGGTTAGAAGATACTAGCCTTTCATTTTTCTGGACATAGGTTAGAAGATACTAGCCTTTCATTTTTCTGGACATAGGTTAGAAGCTACTAGCCTTTCATTTTTCTGGACATAGGTTAGAAGATACTAGCCTTTCATTTTTCTGGACATGGGTTAGAAGATACTAGCCTTTCATTTTTCTGGACATGGGTTAGAAGATACTAGCCTTTCATTTTTCTGGACATGGGTTAGAAGATACTAGCCTTTCATTTTTCTGGACATAGGTTAGAAGATACTAGCCTTTCATTTTTCTGGACATAGGTTAGAAGATACTAGCCTTTCATTTTTCTGGACATGGGTTAGAAGATACTAGCCTTTCATTTTTCTGGACATGGGTTAGAAGCTACTAGCCTTTCATTTTTCTGGACATGGGTTAGAAGATACTAGCCTTTCATTTTTCTGGACATGGGTTAGAAGATACTAGCCTTTCATTTTTCTGGACATGGGTTAGAAGATACTAGCCTTTCATTTTTCTGGACATGGGTTAGAAGCTACTAGCCTTTCATTTTTCTGGACATGGGTTGGAAGCTACTAGCCTTTCATTTTTCTGGACATGGGTTAGAAGATACTAGCATTTTATTTGCACTGATAAGAGGTAGAAGCCACTAGCTTCACTTGCTTGGACATGGAGTAGAACATTGTTGCATGTCCAAGTTTATTGTTATAACTTGCTTCTGATATCTGATGAATGCATTTAGTGAGATGCATGTCCAAGTTTATTGTTATAACTTGCTTCTGATATCTGATGAATACATTTAGTGAGATGCATGTCCAAGTTTATTGTTATAACTTGCTTCTGATATCTGATGAATACATTTAGTGAGATGCATGTTCAAGTTTATTGTTATAACTTGCTTCTGATATCTGATGAATGCATTTAGTGAGATGCATGTTCAAGTTTATTGTTATAACTTGCTTCTGATATCTGATGAATGCATTTAGTGAGATGCATGTCCAAGTTTATTGTTATAACTTGCTTCTGATATCTGATGAATACATTTAGTGAGATGCATGTCCAAGTTTATTGTTATAACTTGCTTCTGATATCTGATGAATACATTTAGTGAGATGCATGTTCAAGTTTATTGTTATAACTTGCTTCTGATATCTGATGAATACATTTAGTGAGATGCATGTCCAAGTTTATTGTTATAACTTGCTTCTGATATCTGATGAATACATTTAGTGAGATGCATGTTCAAGTTTATTGTTATAACTTGCTTCTGATATCTGATGAATACATTTAGTGAGATGCATGTTCAAGTTTATTGTTATAACTTGCTTCTGATATCTGATGAATACATTTAGTGAGATGCATGTTCAAGTTTATTGTTATAACTTGCTTCTGATATCTGATGAATACATTTAGTGAGATGCATGTCCAAGTTTATTGTTATAACTTGCTTCTGATATCTGATGAATACATTTAGTGAGATGCATGTCCAAGTTTATTGTTATAACTTGCTTCTGATATCTGATGAATACATTTAGTGAGATGCATGTTCAAGTTTATTGTTATAACTTGCTTCTGATATCTGATGAATACATTTAGTGAGATGCATGTTCAAGTTTATTGTTATAACTTGCTTCTGATATCTGATGAATACATTTAGTGAGATGCATGTCCAAGTTTATTGTTATAACTTGCTTCTGATATCTGATGAATACATTTAGTGAGATGCATGTCCAAGTTTATTGTTATAACTTGCTTCTGATATCTGATGAATACATTTAGTGAGATGCATGTTCAAGTTTATTGTTATAACTTGCTTCTGATATCTGATGAATACATTTAGTGAGATGCATGTTCAAGTTTATTGTTATAACTTGCTTCTGATATCTGATGAATACATTTAGTGAGATGCATGTTCAAGTTTATTGTTATAACTTGCTTCTGATATCTGATGAATACATTTAGTGAGATGCATGTTCAAGTTTATTGTTATAACTTGCTTCTGATATCTGATGAATACATTTAGTGAGATGCATGTCCAAGTTTATTGTTATAACTTGCTTCTGATATCTGATGAATACATTTAGTGAGATGCATGTCCAAGTTTATTGTTATAACTTGCTTCTGATATCTGATGAATACATTTAGTGAGATGCATGTTCAAGTTTATTGTTATAACTTGCTTCTGATATCTGATGAATACATTTAGTGAGATGCATGTTCAAGTTTATTGTTATAACTTGCTTCTGATATCTGATGAATACATTTAGTGAGATGCATGTTCAAGTTTATTGTTATAACTTGCTTCTGATATCTGATGAATACATTTAGTGAGATGCATGTCCAAGTTTATTGTTATAACTTGCTTCTGATATCTGATGAATACATTTAGTGAGATGCATGTCCAAGTTTATTGTTATAACTTGCTTCTGATATCTGATGAATACATTTAGTGAGATGCATGTCCAAGTTTATTGTTATAACTTGCTTCTGATATCTGATGAATACATTTAGTGAGATGCATGTCCAAGTTTATTGTTATAACTTGCTTCTGATATCTGATGAATACATTTAGTGAGATGCATGTCCAAGTTTATTGTTATAACTTGCTTCTGATATCTGATGAATACATTTAGTGAGATGCATGTCCAAGTTTATTGTTATAACTTGCTTCTGATATCTGATGAATACATTTAGTGAGATGCATGTTCAAGTTTATTGTTATAACTTGCTTCTGATATCTGATGAATACATTTAGTGAGATGCATGTCCAAGTTTATTGTTATAACTTGCTTCTGATATCTGATGAATACATTTAGTGAGATGCATGTTCAAGTTTATTGTTATAACTTGCTTCTGATATCTGATGAATACATTTAGTGAGATGCATGTTCAAGTTTATTGTTATAACTTGCTTCTGATATCTGATGAATACATTTAGTGAGATGCATGTTCAAGTTTATTGTTATAACTTGCTTCTGATATCTGATGAATACATTTAGTGAGATGCATGTCCAAGTTTATTGTTATAACTTGCTTCTGATATCTGATGAATACATTTAGTGAGATGCATGTTCAAGTTTATTGTTATAACTTGCTTCTGATATCTGATGAATACATTTAGTGAGATGCATGTTCAAGTTTATTGTTATAACTTGCTTCTGATATCTGATGAATACATTTAGTGAGATGCATGTTCAAGTTTATTGTTATAACTTGCTTCTGATATCTGATGAATACATTTAGTGAGATGCATGTTCAAGTTTATTGTTATAACTTGCTTCTGATATCTGATGAATACATTTAGTGAGATGCATGTTCAAGTTTATTGTTATAACTTGCTTCTGATATCTGATGAATACATTTAGTGAGATGCATGTCAAGTTTATTGTTATAACTTGCTTCTGATATCTGATGAATACATTTAGTGAGATGCATGTTCAAGTTTATTGTTATAACTTGTTTCTGATATCTGATGAATACATTTAGTGAGATGCATGTTCAAGTTTATTGTTATAACTTGCTTCTGATATCTGATGAATACATTTAGTGAGATGCATGTTCAAGTTTATTGTTATAACTTGCTTCTGATATCTGATGAATACATTTAGTGAGATGCATGTTCAAGTTTATTGTTATAACTTGCTTCTGATATCTGATGAATGCATTTAGTGAGATGCATGTTCAAGTTTATTGTTATAACTTGCTTCTGATATCTGATGAATGCATTTAGTGAGATGCATGTTCAAGTTTATTGTTATAACTTGCTTCTGATATCTGATGAATACATTTAGTGAGATGCATGTTCAAGTTTATTGTTATAACTTGCTTCTGATATCTGATGAATGCATTTAGTGAGATGCATGTCCAAGTTTATTGTTATAACTTGCTTCTGATATCTGATGAATGCATTTAGTGAGATGCATGTTCAAGTTTATTGTTATAACTTGCTTCTGATATCTGATGAATGCATTTAGTGAGATGCATGTTCAAGTTTATTGTTATAACTTGCTTCTGATATCTGATGAATGCATTTAGTGAGATGCATGTTCAAGTTTATTGTTATAACTTGCTTCTGATATCTGATGAATGCATTTAGTGAGATGCATGTTCAAGTTTATTGTTATAACTTGCTTCTGATATCTGATGAATGCATTTAGTGAGATGCATGTTCAAGTTTATTGTTATAACTTGCTTCTGATATCTGATGAATGCATTTAGTGAGATGCATGTTCAAGTTTATTGTTATAACTTGCTTCTGATATCTGATGAATACATTTAGTGAGATGCATGTTCAAGTTTATTGTTATAACTTGCTTCTGATATCTGATGAATACATTTAGTGAGATGCATGTTCAAGTTTATTGTTATAACTTGCTTCTGATATCTGATGAATACATTTAGTGAGATGCATGTTCAAGTTTATTGTTATAACTTGCTTCTGATATCTGATGAATACATTTAGTGAGATGCATGTTCAAGTTTATTGTTATAACTTGCTTCTGATATCTGATGAATACATTTAGTGAGATGCATGTTCAAGTTTATTGTTATAACTTGCTTCTGATATCTGATGAATACATTTAGTGAGATGCATGTTCAAGTTTATTGTTATAACTTGCTTCTGATATCTGATGAATACATTTAGTGAGATGCATGTTCAAGTTTATTGTTATAACTTGCTTCTGATATCTGATGAATACATTTAGTGAGATGCATGTTCAAGTTTATTGTTATAACTTGCTTCTGATATCTGATGAATACATTTAGTGAGATGCATGTTCAAGTTTATTGTTATAACTTGCTTCTGATATCTGATGAATACATTTAGTGAGATGCATGTTCAAGTTTATTGTTATAACTTGCTTCTGATATCTGATGAATACATTTAGTGAGATGCATGTTCAAGTTTATTGTTATAACTTGCTTCTGATATCTGATGAATACATTTAGTGAGATGCATGTTCAAGTTTATTGTTATAACTTGCTTCTGATATCTGATGAATACATTTAGTGAGATGCATGTTCAAGTTTATTGTTATAACTTGCTTCTGATATCTGATGAATACATTTAGTGAGATGCATGTCCAAGTTTATTGTTATAACTTGCTTCTGATATCTGATGAATACATTTAGTGAGATGCATGTTCAAGTTTATTGTTATAACTTGCTTCTGATATCTGATGAATACATTTAGTGAGATGCATGTTCAAGTTTATTGTTATAACTTGCTTCTGATATCTGATGAATACATTTAGTGAGATGCATGTTCAAGTTTATTGTTATAACTTGCTTCTGATATCTGATGAATACATTTAGTGAGATGCATGTTCAAGTTTATTGTTATAACTTGCTTCTGATATCTGATGAATACATTTAGTGAGATGCATGTTCAAGTTTATTGTTATATGTATATATCATATAAAAGAGGAAGACCCAGAGAGACACTGAGAAGAACATTGATGAGAGAGGCAAGAGCAGCAGGAATCGGCTCCCTCAATGAGATAGAACTGCTTGCACAGAACAGAGACAGATGGTGAGATTTGATAAAATATCTTTAAAAGAAAACTGCTAGAACAAAAAATTCATATAGGAGAAGGTGTATCTTGGTCTACGCCCTATGGGCCGGTTACGGCTCGAAAGGTCAATAGATAGATAGATAGATATATCATATCCATATGTTTCTACAATTCTACCACAATAAGTATGTTGAATTCAGAGATTCTGTTGGTTTACATTAGGGCCTTCCATTCACATAGAATTTTAAATAATAAACATTCTTTCATAAAAAAAATAAAATTAAATGAAATATGAACAAGCAAACCATTTTTTTAGAGAACGTACATTCTAGCATCATTATACAAGGTATAAAGTGAGAGAAAATGATGATAATACAAAATAAATTACAAACACATAGCTAATCATATCACATAGTAGCTGGAAGAAAATTAACTAAAAGGGACAGAATTGCAACAATTAAATGGGTTATTTTCAACATATTTGACTTGATATAACAAACTAGGTAAGGCATTGTCCCAGCATACATTCGTTTCTGAAAAATTGTCCCAGCATGCACTTGTTTCTGACAAGGGAATTTTCCATAGATAAAAGAAGAAAGTATGTTGATTAGTGTTGTGGCTAAAACTGCTAGAAATGGTCATGTTTTTAAAAATATTTTTGAATCTTCTAATAATTAGATTCTCTATTACATATCCCTGCTTCTTTATGATCTTTCTGAAAATGTTTGCAACACACTGTTGAACGCACATCTGTAAGTGTTTGCAACACACTGTTGAACGCACATCTGTAAGTGTTTGCAACACACTGTTGAACGCACATCTGTAAGTGTTTGCAACACACTGTTGAACGCACAATTTCAAAACAACACTGATCCAGACACATGAATACCATATTTTGTCATGAGAGATTGTATTTGAGTCTCAAAAAAGGACAAAATTCACAGAACAGACAATTTCTACAGTGGTTTCCTTTCCAGTATGAGATAGAAATACAATTTGCATGTAAATAGGACATCTTCATCATCATCAGGTGCCATGTCAGTTGATGTAGGCAATCATCTCTCTCCCGACGTTCGGACAACCCGTGTTCGATTCCCGCTGGGAGCAGTGTGAATTATACTCGTGGTTGGAAAATTAAAAAAAAAAAAAAAAATTACCCCCACGGTCGACCCAGCCGTTGGCAGAAATGGGTACCAGGGTATTATCCTGGGAAGGTGAGGAATGTCGCTTCGCATCTGAGTTTCGATGCTTGAGACGACACTATACAGAAATATCCGAACATTTCTGAATAGGCGGCCGAGCACATATGGGTGGAAACTCGCATGCTAAGACGCCGGTTCATGTCTCGTACTTTACCTTTACCTTTTATCTCTCTCCACATCACTCGGTCCTTCATGCATGTCGTAATTTCAGTCTGTGATCTTTTATTATGCCATTTGGATAAGCTGTTCAATATTTTTTCTCTTGGTTTTCTTCTGCTCTTCTTTCCATTTATTCTGCCTGTAGTTATAGTATTCTCAATGCTTTCTTTTCACATCACATACTCAATAAATGGAGATTGTCTCTTCCTTATGATTTTATTTTGATGAAATTTCTGGTTTCTCCAGCTCGTTTTAAACATTCTTCATTTGTAATTTTTTCTATCCATGAAATTCGTAACATTCTTTTAGTAAACCACATCTCAGATACCTCTATTGTTCTTTGTGTTGTCTTAATTATTATCCATGACTCACTTCCATATAGTAGAACAAGTTCCATGTAGCACTTTAGGACATGCTTTCTAACATTAATGGACAATGATTTGTTACATATTGATGTTTTTCATTCAACGGGATTCTGCTTTTGCTTGTCCTATTCTGCTTCTAATTTCTGCTGTGCATCTGCCATAGGAAGTGAACACATAAAGGAAACTACTAATACTGCAACAAAACTGTGTGCATTATTTCCCTTGGTCGACTATGACAATGACTGGTTTCTTGCACAGCCTTTTACTGACATGAAATCTGACAAACTTGTGTTTATTTTATAATCATAATCTGGTATTAAACAGAAATGAAAAAGTTTAGCAGTTATATACAACGAATAGACTCAAGTCAAAAATAGCTAAATATCTTAGTAATAAAACTACTTTTATGTCTTTTAAACATTTTCAGAATAAAGAAAAATAATTTAAATTAGATGTTTACAAATATCAGTCATTATCACACTTCACACATCTAATTAAATACTTTTTAAAATAAAAATTGTTCTTGAATACATGCAACAAAAACTAGAAAATTCAATTGAAGAAAAGAAAACATTATTTTATTTATTAAATAACACACAGGGCAAACATATAAATACAAACCAATTTATATTTCATGTAGTATTTATGCTGAACTTTTAACTATAGAAGTAAATTGCTTCAAGAACTTTCCATACTAAAACTCTCATTTCTATTATGAAGGGACATGAACACTCTGATGAAGATATAAGATATATCATTTCTTGTCCTTTCGCATATAAAAAAGTACACCAGCAGAAGCACCCAACGTTGGTGGCTTGATGCTGTCTTGTATTATTGCTAAATAGTTTGTCACTTTGGTGCCTTGAGGTCAAGCATTGAATGTAGATGATAAACCTCTCAAAATGAAACATTTGATATATATCTAATATTAGTCCAAATATATATAGGCCCTATATATATATATATATCTTCTGATGGAAATGTGAAGTTTCAATAGTAAAAAAAAAAACGATGAAATGGAATTATCGGTTATGTAACTGCAAAACTCAAAACAGCTTCTGCACTGAAGTAAATTCTTGAACGCATTGAAACAATGGAGCTGACATTAATAAAGTAAAGTAAAGAGTCCCGTCACGCCAAGTGGCATATAGGGAATATGGCGTTAGTGACGATATATTTTATAGACCTTCAGCACATGATTTTTGGGGTAATGTGGTCGGTATTACGCCCATGCCGTTTTACTTTCCCAGAAAAAATCCGGTACCCATTTAAGGCTGGGTGAACCCGGAAGCCGCCAGTTGGGATCGAACCCTACCTCTTGTCCTTTGTAGTCCAGTTCACTAACCACTGAGCTATCGGAGCTGACATTAATCGCTCTCAAATGAATCATTTATTAGTTTTGGTGTTGGTCAGGTTTCTAAACTACAGAGAAGAAGCCAGTCCAACAGTTTAACCCATGAAATTCACACCAGAAGTTATGTGTAAAATTTACAGTACTTTACATCCCAGATAAACATACATATGGTGTATTAGTGAAGGTATTTTAAATTTCAATAAATATGGTAAGGCACCTATACAATTTTAATGTAAAAAAAATATGAGGACTTTGAGAATGAAACATGAGCAGTGAGACAGAGAAAATAATCATTGTGTATTATGTACACAACCACACTTATATGTCTACAATGTCTGCTCACATATATGCATATATGAGATGTGCAGAACATACATAGCACAGTGTAAACACCAACTACATTTTGTTTGTGGCACAAATCTTGTCATGTTCCATGCTAAAAGTTCATGTACTCTATGTCATCAAACATGCCTGGCAGTGAAAGTGGGGAAGTCATTAATATCATATGCCTGGTACATCGAATATCTGAGAGAATTGTGGGTAAAAAATAGTTCCTTTTTTCAAAAGATAATTTTTACAGAAAATTAGAGTTAAATAACAATGATATTAGCAGCAAATATAATTTATTATTTATTAAACAATACAAGGTGTAATAGTTTAAAGATGTGAATTATAAAGAAAAACGTTTTGCTAACTGTAGGAATTAAATAAATAAAATGCTTACATATCTTTGTTGACCTTACCTTTCCTGAGTTAACTTAAAAAACAAGGTGCTGGTTAAGTGATCATTACATGGATCCCAGAGAAGTGAAACAAATATGAAGGAACAATAAGAAAAAATAATGGTAGGTCATAAGATACCAACACAAACAGATTTAATCGCTATTAATGTAATGGCTAATATTTTAATTTCCATTTTTTTGTTTAGCTACTGTAAGTAGCAGTTCTGGAAATATGTTAAGAAAATATTCACAGCTCCACTACCAAATTTGCTGAAATGTCATTTTTAAAATTAGATTAATCTCATGCTATAACCAGCATTGTCTTCAGCAAAAGTGTGCACTTGCTGCCACCTGGGAGATTACACAGGGGACAATACTGCATGTGATTTGGAGAATATTGAATAACCACTAGGATTGTCCACATGAAGTTGTTCTGGCCAGCTAAGAATGTCTCGGATGTCACATTTGATTAACAAAAAGCAATAAGAGATCTCACATCACACCAATTAAAAAAAAACAAATCAATTAAAAAAACAAAACAAAATTGACTAAAGTTAAAAACAACTGTGCCTGTTTTCCCAGCCCGCACAGAAAATAAGAGCTTAACAATATTAGAGACAACAAGAATATTTCATTTTTTGGAATGTGCCCATTTTGGGTTTACCAACAACGCTGGGAATAAAAGGCCCAAATCTTCAAGTGCAGTCACTACACAGTAGTGGGTGTCCGGTTAGCGCAATCGATAGGCGGTTGGCTTACCACGGCAACAGCCGGGGTTCGTACCCTGGCGAGGACACCTGGGTTTTACTAATTCCCTAAAAATTAGTACCTCTGAAGTCGGAGTAAATCTGCCTGCATGGCGAGGGGCATCCTGTAATGGGATAAAACAGACTTTACACGCAAAATTCAGTCCCACAAAATTGAGTGGGTGGGACTTCGTCAGAGGTCAAAGCTGACGAAAGCGAACGAACGAACGAACTACACAGTAGTGTGCAGGTTATGACATTTATTGTTCCACACCAGCTTTCCATAAACACATATGATCAACAAATAAAAAAACATAACACATTTAGTGAACACATAAATATTAAGAACATGACTCTGTGGAGACATCAACAATCTCAGTTCATCACTACTTGGAGACATCAACCATCTCAGTTCATCACTACTTGGAGACATCAACCATCTCAGTTCATCACTACATGGAGACATCAACAATCTCAGTTCATCACTACTTGGAGACATCAACAATCTCGGTTCATCACTACATGGAGACATCAACAATCTCAGTTCATCACTACATGGAGACATCAACAATCTCAGTTCATCACTACTTGGAGACACCAACAATCTCAGTTCATCACTACTTGGAGACATCAACAATCTCAGTTCATCACTACATGGAGACATCAACAATCTCAGTTCATCACTACTTGGAGACATCAACAATCTCAGACCATCACTACTTGGAGACATCAACAATCTCAGTTCATCACTACTTGGAGACACCAACAATCAGACCATCACTACTTGGAGACACCAACAATCAGACCATCACTACTTGGAGACACCAACAATCTCAGTTCATCACTACTTGGAGACATCAACAATCTCAGTTCATCACTACATGGAGACATCAACAATCTCAGTTCATCACTACATGGAAACATCAACCATCTCAGTTCATCACTACTTGGAGACATCAACAATCTCAGTTCATCACTACATGGAAACATCAACCATCTCAGTTCATCACTACTTGGAGGCATCAACAAACTCAAACCATCCACTACTTTGAGATATCAACCATCTCAGACCATCACTACTTGAAGACATCAACCATCTCAGACCATCACTACATGAAGACATCAACCATCTCAGACCATCACTACTTGAAGACATCAACCATCTCAGACCATCACTACATGAAGGCATCAACCATCTCAGACCATCACTACTTGAAGACATCAACCATCTCAGACTATCACTACATGAGGACATCAACCATCTCAGACCATCACCACATGAAGACATCAACCATCTCAGACCATCACTACTTGGAGACATCAACCATCTTAGACCATCACTACTTGGAGACATCACAACTGTAAACAATCAACAAACTCTGCATACAGAAAATGGAGCACATAAATATACTTGCTCTCATATAACACAACTAAATGGATAATAACTAAAGATAAAAGTGTGCAAACATATAACTTGTGACATCTCTCATAATTAATTCATAAAGATTGACCTTAATTTGATCTTACATGTCATGCATGCGTCATCAGGTAATATAATACTGGTGGATTGAGCCTTGGTCACTATATCAGGTGTGGCAGTGGAGTTGGGTGGGTGTGTTTACAGGTAATTTGCTATATTTGCCATCTCACTCAGTTGAATAATCACATGTTTTATTGTCCAGTGGGAGGGAGAGAGGGAGAGAGAGAGAGTTTAGTAACTTATATAAGAATGCGTGATCAGGGCCATAGGTTTAACATAAATGTATGTAGCAAATATGAATTATATGTGAAAAGTTGTGAAAACAATAAAGGCCACCATATATGCATTAAAAACCACAATAATTCACTCATTCACCGATGGATTATTTTCTATAACTGCATATCGCAAACCTCAACGTACAAGTTTATTTACCTTCTATAACTCTATATTGCAAACATCTACACACAAATTCATTTACCTTCTATAACTGCATATTGCAAACCTCTACACACAAGTTTATTTACCTTCTATAACTCTATATTGCAAACCTCTACACACAAGTTTATTTACCTTCTATAACTCTATATTGCAAACATCTACACACAAATTCATTTACCTTCTATAACTGCATATTGCAAACCTCTACACACAAGTTTATTTACCTTCTATTGCTGCATATTGCAAACCTCTACATACAAGTTTATTTACCTTCTATTGCTGCATATTGCAAACCTCTACACAAGTTTATTTACCTTCTATTGCTGCATATTGCAAACCTCTACATACAAGTTTATTTACCTTCTATTGCTGCATATTGCAAACCTCTACACAAGTTTATTTATCTTCTATTGCTGCATATTGCAAACTTTTACACGCACATATTGACAAAGCTGGTACAGACTAAATATTATATACATAAACTACAATTAAACAAACTGTGGAATGTGAGAGGGTATAACAGTGAAATTCATCACCAACAGTGACAGAGGACAAAAAGTGTTCAACAATTGAACAAACTGTACACTTGATGAAACAAATTTGAAATCTTGAGTGCTGTTGACATTATAAGAAAATGAAAGAATCAGCCAATACATATACTCTGTGTGGTTGTCTATATGTGAGAGGTCTAAAATAAACTATAAACTTAAACAGGAAATAAAAGTGGTTTTATGTGAGAGGCATACGGCAAATAGCCAACTTGATATAAGATATCAATGTGGCTATATATGAGAAACAGGTAACCAACTTTAAGTGAAGATCAATTTGATTTTACTGATACACAGACAAGCAAAATGACATGAGAAATCAAATGTGCTGAGAAATTTGAAACAAGCCTACTGATACATAGACAAGCAAATTGGAGTTGAGAAATTTGAAACAAACCTACTGATGCATAGACAAGCAAATTGGAGTTGAGAAATTTGGAACAAACCTACTGATACATAGACAAGCAAATTGGAGTTGAGAAATTTGAAACAAACCTACTGATACATAGATAAGCAAATTGGAGTTGAGAAATTTGAAACAAACCTACTGATGCATAGACAAGCAAATTGGAGTTGAGAAATTTGAAACAAACCTACTGATGCATAGACAAGCAAATTGGAGTTGAGAAATTTGAAACAAACCTACTGATACATAGACAAGCAAATTGGAGTTGAGAAATTTGAAACAAACCTACTGATACATAGATAAGCAAATTGGAGTTGAGAAATTTGGAACAAACCTACTGATACATAGACAAGCAAATTGGAGTTGAGAAATTTGAAACAAACCTACTGATACATAGATAAGCAAATTGGAGTTGAGAAATTTGGAACAAACCTACTGATACATAGATAAGCAAATTGGAGTTGAGAAATTTGGAACAAACCTACTGATACATAGACAAGCAAATTGGAGTTGAGAAATTTGAAACAAACCTACTGATACATAGACAAGCAAATTGATGTTGAGAAATTTGGAACAAACCTACTGATACATAGACAAGCAAATTGATGTTGAGAAATTTGGAACAAACCAGATATATATATGTGAAACTAGTAAGTACTTCTTACCTTCAATAGAACCACGACTATTATGCCTATAACAATAAATCAACATTTATGTACACAATAAATATATCAGCTCTCAACCAACATGTTAGTGTTAAGCTAGAATGTGTTAGAACAAATGTGCAGACATGACAGCTTGTTTTAAACTCAAACATAAAACAAATGATATCCACTTGATATAAGCATGGATGATAATGAGATGCAGTAACTGACAGGTCAAGAGAGGAGTAGATAACCAGTTGATATAAGCATGGATGATAATGAGATGCAGTAACTGACAGGTCAAGAGAGGAGTAGATCTGTCAGTTGATATATGCATGGATGATAATGAGGTGCAGTAATTAACAGGTCAAGAGAGGAGTAGATAACCAGTTGATAAAAGCATGGATGATAATGAGGGTTGGGTGCCTTGGTAGCCTAGTTGGGAAAACCACCCGACTGGACTACCAACGTTCAGACAACCCGTGTTCGATTCCTGCTGGGAGCAGTGTGAATTGTACTCATAGTTGGAAAAATAAAAAAAATAAAATATACCCCCACGGTTGACCCAGCTATTGGCAGAAATGAGTACCAGGGTATTACCCTGGGAAGGTGAGGAATGTCACCTCACATCTGAGTTTCGATGCTTGAAAGCGACACTATCCAGAAATCTCCAAACATTTCTAGATAGGCGGCCGAGCACAAATGGGTGGAAACTCGCGTGCTAAGACGCCGGTTCAAGTCTGGTACTTTACCTTTAGATAATGAGGTGATCCCATGTTAGGCTGAACTGGTTGCATATGAATAGTCTAAATGAAAACACAGGCGAACGAGACTAGACCATAGACTAGACTATAGAATAGACCATAGACTAGACTAGCACAGTGTGTTTATGTTAATCTTGAAGAGAACTCTATAACTTCAACAAAAAATATTACTGGTGTTGATACTGTCACTGGTACAAAAATATAACTGATATGTTATGTTTCGATATTATATTAAACATTCATGCTAATGGAAATATATGAAATATGTAATTTGACATTTGTTCAGAAATCTTTATACTCTATCAGTTCATTTATAAATCTCTTCTCTTTGTGAGAATTTATCAATCTGTTGTTTAAGTTACTTCATGTCTCTGATCTGTATAATATCTGTCATTGTTCTCTGATCTGTATAATATCTGGCATTGTTCTTTGTTCTGTATGATATCTATCATTGTTCTTTGTTCTGTATGATATCTATCATTGTTCTTTGTTCTGTATAATATCTGTCATTGTTCTTTGTTCTGTATAATATCCGTCATTGTTCTTTGTTCTGTATAATATCTGTCATTGTTCTCTGATAAGTTTAATATCTGTCATTGTTCTCTGTTCTGTATGATATCTATCATTGTTCTCTGATCTGTAAAATATCTGTCATTGTTTTCTGATCTGTAAAATATCTGTCATGGTTCTCTGTTCTGTATAATATCTGTCACTGTTCTCTGATCTGTATGAGATCTGTCAGTGTTCTCTGTTCTGTATAATATCTGTCATTGTTCTCCAACTGTATGGGATCTGTAAGTGTTATTGTAAGAGATCTGTCACTGTTCTCTGATCTGAATGAGATCTGTTATTGTTCTCCAACTGTATGGGATCTGTAAGTGTTATTGTATGAGATCTGTCAGTGTTGTCTGATCTGTGTGAGATGTGTCACTGTTCTCTATTTTGCGTGAGATCTGTCACTGTTCTCTGTTTTGTGTGAGATCTGTCACTGTTCTCTGATCTGAATGAGATCTGTTATTGTTCTCCAACTGTATGGGATCTGTAAGTGTTATTGTATGAGATCTGTTAGTGTTGTCTGATCTGTGTGAGATCTGTCACTGTTCTCTGTTTTGTGTGAGATCTGTCACTGTTCTCTGATCTGAATGAGATCTGTTATTGTTCTCCGACTGTATGGGATCTGTAAGTGTTATTGTATGAGATCTGTTAGTGTTGTCTGATCTGTGTGAGATCTGTCACTGTTCTCTATTTTGTGTGAGATCTAAATAAGTCTCTGAATTAAATTAGATTTGTCATTTTTCTTGGACCTTTACGAGATCTGACATGGTTCTTTGATCTGTATGAGATCTGTTGGTATTCTCCGGTCTGTATGAGGTCTGGCATATGTCTCTGGTCTGTATGATATCTGTCCTTGTTCTCTAGTCTTTATGTGATCTGACACAATCATCTGATCCTTACATGAGATCTGCCATTGTTCTCTATCTCTAATGGGTTGGGCTCATTTCTGAAATGGATCAGTTATCTCTCTATTATGTTATCTCTCTATTATGTTATCTCTCTATCATGTTATCTCTCTATCATGTTATTCCTCTATCTTGTTATCTCTCTATCATGTGATCTCTCTAACATGTTATCTCTCTATCTTGTTATCTCTCTATCATGTTATCTCTCTATCATGTTATCCATCTATCTTGTTATCTCTCTATCATGTGATCTCTCAATCTTGTTATCTCTCCATCATGTTATCTCTCTATCTTGTTATCTCTCCATCATGTTATCTCTCTATCTTGTTATCTCTCTATCATGTTATCCCTCTATCTTGTTATCTCTCTATCATGTGATCTCTCTATCTTGTTATCTCTCTATCATGTTATCTCTCTATTTTGTTATCTCTCTATCATGTTATCTCTCTATCTTGTTATCCCTCTATCATGTTATCTCAATATCTTGTTATCTCTCTATCATGTTATCTCTCTATCATGTTATCTCTCTATTTTGTTATCTCTCTATCATGTTATCTCTCTATCATGTTATCCCTCTATCTTGTTATCTCTCTATCATGTGATCTCTCTATCTTGTTATCTCTCTATCATGTTGTCTATCTATTTTGTTATCTCTCTATCATGTTATCTCTCTATCTTGTTATCCCTCTATCATGTTATCTCAATATCTTGTTATCTCTCTATCATGTTATCTCTCTATCATGTTATCTCTCTATTTTGTTATCTCTCTATCATGTTATCTCTCTATCATGTTATCCCTCTATCTTGTTATCTCTCTATCATGTGATCTCTCTATCTTGTTATCTCTCTATCATGTTATCTCTCTATTTTGTTATCTCTCTATCATGTTATCTCTCTATCTTGTTATCCCTCTATCATGTTATTTCACTATCTTGTTATCTCTCTATCATGTTATCTCTCTATCATGTTATCCCTCTATCATGTTATCCCTCTATCTTGTTATCTCTCTATCATGTGATCCCTCTATCTTGTTATCCCTCTATCATGTTATCTCTCTATCTTGTTATCTCTCTATCATGTTATCTCTCTATCATGTTATCTCTCTATCATGTTATCCCTCTATCTTGTTATCTCTCTATCATGTGATCTCTCTATCTTGTTATCCCTCTATCATGTTATCTCACTATCTTGTTATCAAACTTTCTTATTATCCTTCTTCATGTCTGTTTCTATGTTATGTTATACGTTGAAACTTCAGATATGCTATGATTCTGTCTAAGACCTATTATAGTTCTGTCTAAGACCTATTATAGTTCTGTCTAAGACCTATTATAGTTCTGTCTCTATTAGGTTATGTCAAAGCCCTGATATCTGTCATACGTTTTTGTTTAAAATATAAGACTCTGTCTTAAATTTGCAAGTATCAATATATATGCCATACATTTGTTTTAAATCTATCATATAAATGTACATATGTGCATTTTATGTCTTTCTCTCTCTGATTAGACACATATATTAGACATATCATGACCACATCTGACAACTGTTGTGTATCATTCTCTTTAAGATCTATAGCACTTGTCTTATATTTGTCATTTCTCTATCTGGAACCCATACTCAAGTTTATAAATACAAAGGTAACATAAATAATAAATACACATATATTTATAATTAATCTTAGATTTTGTAAGAACTCTGTAATTTATCAAAAGTGTTATTTGTTCAATGACACTGTAATTTATAAAGTATTTTATCTTCTATTCGTCTATAATCTATCAAAAGTCTTATATATCCCATAACTATGTAATTTATCAAAAGTCTTATATTTCCCATAACTTTGTAATTTATCAAAAGTCTTATATTTCTCATAACTTTGTAATTTATAAAAAGTCGTATATATCCTGTCTCTGATTTATCAAAAGTTTTATATTTCTCATAACTTTGTAATTTATAAAAAGTCGTATATATCCTGTCTCTAATTTATCAAAAGTCTTAAATCTTAAATATCTGTTTATTAAAACTCTCCAAAATGTAATTTGCCTAGTCTGATATCTGCCATATCTCTGTAACTATTACACACTTCTATCTTAATCCTTGATATCTCTGAAAACTGTAATAATGCTTTTCTACCTCTGAAGTCTGTCAGTCTCAGATAAGTCTTAGATCTGCCTACAATGAATGATAAGATTCTATATGACTAGCACCAACTAACTATCCACGCTCTGAGCCATGGCCGAGACACCACCCTCTTCCCGAGACAAGCTGCTTGGACACAGCGCATGTCTGCCGCCATCCACTGGTATACTTGCTCCGGTTATAAATGATGCCTGATCACAGGCCAAGAAGGCAATACAATCTGCCACTTCCTCTGGTTCACCATATCTGCCCAGGGCATGAGTAAACCTGGCACGCTTTAAATACTGCAATATACAAAATTGGGGAAAAAAATATATATTTACATACCTCCATCATTAGACCAGGGATTTATGTATGCTATTACTGTATACCTTCTTCTTTGCGTTAACTCAATTAAAAGACTAGTTATACCAACCATCTATAAAAGGACATCACATGGGTTTAAATGCGAATGTGTCGCCTTTTGTAGTAAAACTGAGATATTTGCACATTCAGTCCAACACATCCACTTTTAGCATGGGGCTTTTGAATACCTGGTTGCCTTCCTTTTTGCTTCCTACTGCCAGACTAGACTGGTTAGTCTGTGACTAGGACCACAACAAAGATGTGGTGTCGGGTCTGGATAGTTCTAGTTCACCATTCCTGGAGCTGTCAGCTATGAGTCATTGACAGATTTCAACTTTGTTGCTGCTGGGTGCCATTGCTCTCTTACTTAAAAAATAAAATTGAGGTCTAATGTACATTTATTTTCAATCCACTCTCTAAATATATGGCCATTCATCTCGGTGTGATAGTCCCTGTTGTCAGTATAATTAGAGGTGAATATAAGTTCTGCATTTTTCACCAACCCTTCTTTTCGGCTGCCTGCATGTGCCATTATAATACGCTGTCCTTTTCCAGTGGGTACACATCTTTTAATACTTCCATCTGATAACTGCCATTCCTTTGCACTTGTGTGGTGAGAATTTATCCAAGATTCATCTAGAAATACAATATCATAACCTTGGTTACGCATTTCCCGTACTTCACGTAAATATTTACTCCTCATAGAAACTAAGTGCGGCTTCTCGCAGATGACATTTCTACCACTATCGTACTTTCTAAACGTAAAACCGATGCTTCTAACAGTTCTCCATAATGTTGTTTTCGACACAACAATGTCATTTTCTGCTCTCAGTCGAATTTTCAGTTTTATTAAAGTCACAGTTTCTTTGGAATCGAACATTTTACAAATTGCTCTTCTAATCACTTCCTTGTCAAAACTATCTACTACTTTCTTTCTTCCTAGCGTCCTAGTCTTGATTGAACTGGACACTCCGTTAGCTTTAAGCACTTGTTTGAAAAAGCGTTTGTTTATACCCAATGCGTGAATAGTTCTCTTTTCTGGCTTTGAGATGCTTCGATACAGTTTTCCACGCTTAGCTTCTATGCAAAAATATTTATACACCTTTATTGCCACTGATTGCAATGTAAGGAACTTTACTTTTATACCCATTGACTAACAGATCACAAATGTAACGAAATTACCCAATAATTAGGATACGCCATTGCACATAAATCACAACAAAACGACAGGAAATGGGATGCACTGGATATAAAATTATAACTATGACGCGTTTTATGTGTTTTTTAGTGCTTAAAAACGTGCGCTGCCGGGGCCCGAAAGGGAAGTAAAGAATAGCGGCGCTGTACCCTACCAGGCATGTTCGTAAGAGGCGAGAAAGGAGGGTTAGGCATGGGACTGGCTATCCCATACTGTAAAAAAATAAGCCGAAAAAACTTCACAAACATGAACAAGTCAAAGAAAGATAAAGTAAATCCGTCAACCAGGAAAGAGAAGGGCTCTCTGTCTAAGAGACGTATGACGCAATCCGGGGAAAGCCATAAGGAGTCCGGGTTGCCGACTCACCCTTTGTCTACCAGGAAATCATCCAGAATTGGCACCTGGAATGTTCGTACCCTTAACGAACAGGGAAAAGCGGCACAAGTGGCAGCAGAAATGAACAACTACAAGATAGATATTCTGGGAATGTGTGAAACAAGATGGCTGGGAGCGGAGAGAATAAAATTGAATACAGGGGAGATGATTTTATCATCAGGACACCAGGAACCAGGAGCACAACATAGCGAAGGGGTAGCTATAATGCTATCAAAGAATGCACAGAAGACACTAATAGAATGGGAGGCAGTGGGACCAAGACTGGTGAGAGCAACATTTAGAACAACCAAAAACAAAATAAAATTACACATTATACAATGCTATGCACCAACCAACGATAAAGATGACTCAGTTAAAGATGATTTTTATAAACAGCTACAATGCCAGATGGATGCAAGACGAGCCAAGGATATTATAATCTTGATGGGAGACCTAAATGCTAAGGTAGGATCAGACAACAGAGGCTTTGAAGAGATTATGGGAAAACATGGACTTGGAGATATAAACGAGAATGGAGAGATATTTGTGAATTTCTGCGCCCTTAATCAAATGAGCCTAGGAGGAACAATATTCCAACATAAAAGAATACACAAAGCTACATGGGTGTCACCAGATCATAGAACGGAAAATCAAATTGATCACATATGTATTAATAATAAGTTTAAGTCATCCTTACAGGATGTAAAAGTATATAGAGGGGCAGATATAGCTTCTGATCATCATCTGCTGTTAGCCAAGCTTAAAATTAAATTTAAAAGGTATACTACAACGAATAAGGGCAGAACGTATTTCAATGTAGGGTTTCTTAAAGAACAAGGAATTAAAGATAAATTCGCAGTCACAATATCAAACAAATACCAAGTCCTCCAACAACTAGAAAATACAATAAATATAGAAGATCATTGGAAACAGGTAAAAAATATATGGAAAGAGACATGCGAAGAAACACTGGGGAAAAGAGAACGCCAGAATAAGGCATGGATGACAGCAGAGACCCTGGATAAAATTAAAGAAAGAAAGAACAAGAAAGCAGACATAAATAAAAGCAAAACAAGAAGTAATAAAGCCAAGACACAGGAAGCTTACACAGAGGTGAACAAAGAAGTGAGAAGATGCATTAAAAGGGATAAGAGGAAATATATAGATGAATTAGCTAAAGAGGCAGAAGAAGCAGCAAATAAAGGGAATATGAAAGAACTGTACAACAGCACAAAGAAATTAGGTGGAAAATACAAACAGATCAACGCCTTTATCAAAGATAAGAAAGGAAATCTGCTTAGTAATATAAAGGAACAAATGGAGAGATGGAAGGAGCACTTTGAAGAACTTTTGAACAGACCTGGCTCAAATAATCCTCCAGATATACTACCAGCAGAAGAAGAATTACACGTTAACTGCGGAAAACCAAGCAAAGAAGAAATAATGAAAGCCATCAAACTGTTAAAAGATGGTAAAGCCACAGGACCAGATGAAATTCCTTCGGAAGCCATCAAAGCAGATATTATCACCTCTACCAAGATGTTACATAATCTATTGGATAAAATTTGGGAGAGGGAAGAAATACCTAAAGACTGGAGAGAAGGTTATATGATCAAACTACCAAAGAAAGGAAGTTTACAGGAGTGCACAAATTATAGGGGAATTATGCTACTATCAGTGCCAGGAAAAATATTAGGCAGAATCATTCTGGAGAGACTAAAAGAGGCTATAGAGAAACACTTGAGAGATGAACAAGCAGGTTTTAGGAAGAACAGATCATGTGCTGATCAAATAACTACTCTACGTATAATAGTTGAACAAAGTTTAGAACTAAAATCCCCACTTTATATTGGATTCATAGATTACGAAAAGGCATTTGATAGTTTAGACAGAAGAATGCTTTGGAAGTTGCTGAGTCATTATGGAATCCCCATAAAGTTTATTAACCTGATAAAAACAATGTATGAAGGAACAAAATGTAGTGTGGTGCATGAAGGACAGCTTACAGAAGCATTTGAAATAAGAACAGGAGTAAGGCAAGGATGCCTTCTGTCTCCATTTCTCTTTCTACTGACCATAGATTGGATTATGAAAATAACTCAAAACAACAGAAATGGGATCCAGTGGTCACTGACCAAACAACTTGATGATTTAGACTTTGCTGATGACATAGCTCTCCTATCACACAGCCACCAACAGATGCAAGATAAAATGAGTATATTAGATGAGAGATCACAACAGCTAGGACTAAAGATTAATAGAGATAAGACCAACATTATGAGAATTAATGCAGTTGGCAATAACCAAATAAAACTAGGAGAAATACCTCTACTAGACGTACAATCTTATATATATCTGGGCAGTAATATAGATAAAGAGGGAGGAACAGAAAACGATACCAAAATAAGGATATCAAAAGCAAGAGGAGCTTTCATTGCACTGGGAAACATATGGAAATCCAAAGAAATTAGGCTAAATACAAAAATACAAATTTTCAACTCCAATGTTAAGTCGGTTCTATTATATGGCTGTGAAACATGGAGAATAACAAAATTGACAATCACGAAGGTACAGACTTTCATTAATGGATGCTTGCGCAGAATAAAGGGATGGAAATGGCAGGACAAAGTCACAAACGTGGAATTATGGAAATGTACCGGTCAAATACCAGTGGATAAAGAAATACAGCGAAGACGATGGCGATGGATAGGACACACACTACGGAAACCAACTGAGAGTATTACACAACAGGCCCTTTTTTGGAATCCCCAGGGGAAAAGACAAAGAGGAAGACCAAGGAATTCTTGGAGAAGACAGATTGAAGCAGAGATGAAGATGATGGGGAAGACATGGAATGATCTTAAAAGAATTGCAAAAAACAGAACGACTTGGAAAGTGTTTGTTGAAGACCTATGCTCCACTGGGAGCTAAAAGGTAGAAGAAGAATGTACATTTGTGAAATCTCAAATGATGATTGACATTTTTTTTAAATCTGGGGTTACCTCAGTGCAACATCAAGTAACAAAACAAGACCAAATGTTTTTGATATCTTGAGTCATGACTTTGTTGTCACTTCCCTTGTTTCTCAACACTGACTTGAGTCATGACTTTGTTGTCACTTCCCTTGTTTCACAACACTGACTTGAGTCATGACTTTATTGTCACTTCCCTTGTTTCTCAACACTGACTTGAGTCATGACTTTGTTGTCACTTCCCTTGTTTCTCAACACTGACTTGAGTCATGACTTTGTTGTCACTTCCCTTGTTTCTCAACACTGACTTGAGTCATGACTTTGGTGTCACTTCCCTTGTTTCTCAACACTGACTTGAGTCATAACTTTATTGTCACTTCCCTTGTTTCTCAACACTGACTTGAGTCATGACTTTGTTGTCACTTCCCTTGTTTCTCAACACTGACTTGAGCCATGACTTTGTTGTCACTTCCCTTGTTTCTCAACACTGACTTGAGTCATAACTTTATTGTCACTTCCCTTGTTTCTCAACACTGACTTGAGTCATGACTTTGTTGTCACTTCCCTTGTTTCTCAACACTGACTTGAGTCATAACTTTATTGTCACTTCCCTTGTTTCTCAACACTGACTTGAGTCATGACTTTGTTGTCACTTCCCTTGTTTCTCAACACTGACTTGAGTCATGAATTTATTGTCACTTCCCTTGTTTCTCAACACTAACTTGAGTCATCACTTTGTTGTCACTTCCCTTGTTTCTCAACACTGACTTGAGTCATAACTTTGTTGTCACTTCCCTTGTTTCTCAACGCTGACTTGAGTCATAACTTTGTTGTCACTTCCCTTGTTTCTCAACACTGACTTGAGTCATGACTTTGTTGTCACTTCCCTTGTTTCTCAACACTGACTTGAGTCATGACTTTGTTGTCACTTCCCTTGTTTCACAACACTGACTTGAGTCATAACTTTGTTGTCACTTCCCTTGTTTCTCAACACTGACTTGAGTCATGACTTTGTTGTCACTTCCCTTGTTTCTCAACACTGACTTGAGTCATGACTTTGTTGTCACTTCCCTTGTTTCTCAACACTGACTTGAGTCATGACTTTGTTGTCACTTCCCTTGTTTCTCAACACTGACCTGAGTCAGACTTTATTGTCACTTCCCTTGTTTCACAACACTGACCTGAGTCAGACTTTATTGTCACGTCCCTTGTTTCTCAACACTGATCTGAGTCATGACTTTATTGTCACTTCCCTTGTTTCTCAACACTGACCTGAGTCAGACTTTATTGTCACTTCCCTTGTTTCTCAACACTAACTGGAGTCATGACTTTGTTGTCACTTCCCTTGTTTCTCAACACTGACTTGAGTCAGACTTTATTGTCACTTCCCTTGTTTCACAACACTGACCTGAGTCAGACTTTATTGTCACGTCCCTTGTTTCTCAACACTGATCTGAGTCATGACTTTATTGTCACTTCCCTTGTTTCTCAACACTGACCTGAGTCAGACTTTATTGTCACTTCCCTTGTTTCTCAACACTAACTGGAGTCATGACTTTGTTGTCACTTCCCTTGTTTCTCAACACTGACTTGAGTCATGAATTTATTGTCACTTCCCTTGTTTCTCAACACTAACTTGAGTCATCACTTTGTTGTCACTTCCCTTGTTTCACAACACTGACTTGAGTCATGAATTTATTGTCACTTCCCTTGTTTCTCAACACTAACTTGAGTCATCACTTTATTGTCACTTCCCTTGTTTCACAACACTGACCTGAGTCAGACTTTATTGTCACTTCCCTTGTTTCTCAACACTGACCTGAGTCAGACTTTATTGTCACTTCTCTTGTTTCTCAACACTGACCTGAGTCAGACTTTATTGTCACTTCCCTTGTTTCTCAACACTGACCTGAGTCAGACTTTATTGTCACTTCCCTTGTTTCTCAACACTGACCTGAGTCAGACTTTATTGTCACTTCCCTTGTTTCACAACACTGACCTGAGTCAGACTTTATTGTCACTTCCCTTGTTTCTCAACACTGACCTGAGTCAGACTTTATTGTCACTTCCCTTGTTTCTCAACACTGACCTGAGTCAGACTTTATTGTCACTTCCCTTGTTTCTCAACACTGACCTGAGTCAGACTTTATTGTCACTTCCCTTGTTTCTCAACACTGACCTGAGTCAGACTTTATTGTCACTTCCCTTGTTTCTCAACACTGACTTGAGTCATCACTTTGTTGTCACTTCCCTTGTTTCTCAACACTGAACCTGTTCCCAGCAGGTTTTCTTGTCATATCACCATGGAAATGATGCTCGGGGTGGGGGGGGAGACTTCTGTTCACATTCTTGCCAGAACTGGCACAACAATGAGAAGCTTTAATTCTAATATATTTAACTCTATCATAGATAGGAAACATAGCAGGCAAAGCCAACAGAATAGCAAAAGACTGCAAACTATATCTCCCTTCGATGCTGAAAAGGCAAATTAGGAAGGAAAGAAGAAGAAGAAAAAAGATTGGTATCCTTAAGCTTACGGTTAAGTTTATAGTCATTTGTTTGTAGATTTCTCTCTCTCTCTCTCTCTTTGTCAGTATTTCCCATGGCACATCAGTTCACTTCTTCTGATCTGATTGATGATTGTTTGCAGGGTAGTTGGTGTGGATTGTCACTCTTGTCTTGATCTCTTCTTGGATTGTTGGCCAAGTCATTGTCAAAGATCTTTAAGTGGGGTCAGTCATTCAACGTGTGAACACTTCAAGGAATCTGTTGCTTGGCACATTATGTGGATAGGTAAAAAGGTAAAGTGTGGATAGGTTCAGGCTTCTATCTATCTATCTATTGACCTTTCGAGCCGTAACCGGCCCATAGGGCGTAGACCAAGATACACCTTCTCCTATATGAATTTTTTGTTCTAGCAGTTTTCTTTTAAAGATATTTTATCAAATCTCGCCATCTGTCTCTGTTCTGTGCAAGCAGTTCTATCTCATTGAGGGAGCCGACTCATGCTGCTCTTGCCTCTCTCATCAATGTTCTTCTCAGTGTCTCCCTGGGTCTTCCTCTTTTTCTTTTACCTGTTGTTTCTCATATGAGGGCTTGCTTTGCTATTCGGTTATTATCTCTTCTCATCACATGTCCAACGTATGACCATCGTCTTTTCTTTATTACTGAAGATATTAGTGGTTGATTGGCGATTTCTCTAATTTCCTCGTTTGTTTTGAATTCATTCCACGCTATACCAAGTATTTTCCTTAGACATTTATTTTCGAATGCGTTCAACTTTGTTTCTATATCTCTTGTTGTTTTCCAGCTTTCACACGCATACGTAAGGGTTGATAGTACATTTGATTTGAATAGCCTAAGTTTTGTGTTCGTGCTGATGAGTTTTGATTTCCACAACGTTTCAAGGCTTCTGAAAGACATTGCTGCTTTAGCCTTTCTGATTCTAATTTCTTTACTTGTATCCCCTTCTCGATCAATGTGACTTCCAAGATAGATAAAGTGATCGATCTCTTCTACTGGTTTGTTTTCCATGTATATTTTGTCACCTGTTGGAATTAAGCTTTTCATGACTTTAGTCTTTTCATGATTGATCTCAAGCCCAATTTTGCTGGCTATTGATGATAGTTCATTTGTGTTTTCCTGCATCTGTTCAGGCTTACACCAGTTTATTTCCTTCTATTTACTAAGGTCTGTTTCTGCAAAGTTATCATTTCAGTGAATTTTTTTGCCTTTTCATTCAATAAATTTTGTTGTCCTTTTCAGTGAATTTTTTTGTCGTTCAGTGAATTTTGTTGTTCGTTTTAGTTAAGTTTTTTGTCTTTTCGGTTAATTTTGTTATCATTTTCAGTGAATTTTATTGTCTTTTCAGTGAATTGTATTGTCTGTTTCAGTGAATTTTGTTGTCCGTTTCTGTTAAATGTATTGTCATTTCAGTGAATTTTGTCATTCGCTTTAGTGAATTGTATTGTCTGTTTAAGTTAATTTTGTTTTGTCTGTTTCAGAGAATTATCTTGTTGGTTTCAGTGAATTTTATTGTTTTTTTTTTCCAGTGAATTTTATTATAATTTCAGTGAATTCTGTTGTCCTTCCAGTGAATTTTGTTTTCTTTCCAGTGAATTTTGTTGTCTTCAGTGGTGCCTGTGAAAGACTAAAGTTCTGGGTGTCCCATTTCACCAGCGAGAATCAATAAAACAAAACTGGACATGGTCTGAAAGGATATGTAATGTCTGTGGTGTTTGTTGATATGTTTGTGCTTTCCTATCTGAAACTTTGTGTTATATGTGGTTCCTATGTAAAGCTTACAATAACCAACATTAAAGTTAGTCAACACGACTTTACCGCTTCATATTCCTTGTCACTCAGACCCGCCCTCTTGTGTAGTGCTGTGTGTGTCACTCCTGGGCTGGTGGAGTACAAAATTGGTAATTTGAGAGTTATAATACTGAATTAGACAATGAAACAAAATATGGCAGTCTGAAACAAAAATTGGGAAGAAGTGTGTATAATTTAGACAAATGAGTTGAACAAAGAAGAAACAAAACAAATATAAAAAGAAAATAAGACAAACACAAACGTTTTGAACCTCAAAGAAGTGATGATTATTTTTGTTAAAGATTATACTATAGAGTGGAGAAAAGGGGTGCTACAGGGTGGAGAATAGTGGTGCTACAGGGTGGAGATTAGTGGTGCTACAGGGTGGAGAATAGTGGTGCTACAGGGTGGAGATTAGTGGTGCTACAGGGTGGAGATTAGTGGTGCTACAGGGTGGAGAATAGTGGTGCTACAGGGTGGAGATTAGTGGTGCTACAGGGTGGAGAATAGTGGTGCTACAGGGTGGAGATTAGTGGTGCTACAGGGTGGAGATTAGTGGTGCTACAGAGTGGAGATTAGTGGTGCTACAGAGTGGAGATTAGTGGTGCTACAGGGTGGAGATTAGTGGTGCTACAGAGTGGAGATTAGTGGTGCTACAGGGTGGAGATTAGTGGTGCTACAGGGTGGAGAATAGTGGTGCTACAGGGTGATAACATGATAATGGTGCTACAGGGTGGAGAATAGTGGTGCTACAGGGTGATAACATGATAATGGTGCTACAGATGGAAGAGAAAAATTGTTAATGGTCAAATAAGAGGAAGTCATTTGGAGTACTTCTTTTCTTCTTTGTGATTATCTAAAAAGAGATAAAATGGATTTGTGCAATGTATTATAAAAGATAATAACAAATAAGCAGCTTTGGAAACAAAGCAAGACAGGACAAAAAAAGCCAACTTTTCGACCAAAAGATCTTCAATTGGGGCAAAAGCAAACACAGCAGAAAACAGATCTTTAAAAATCAGAAAGAATTTAAGAAATATCAGAAAATATAATGATATCATGGAAGTGTGCTAAAAATGAGACATTATATAACAACAAAAGTCAAATGAAGAGCAGAGTTAAAATCGTGCATAAAAACATGTCTAAAATATGCAGAGACAAAAATACAAAGTATAATTTAAATAAACAAATGACAAGAGTTAATCCCCCTCAGGTTTAAAGAAACTTCATGACTTTTGAGACGGCTCTTAAAGGGCAACAACTGCATTTATCTCAATCATGGATTCTGTCATCTTATTCATGTCAAAGTGTGTTTGTCTCATATTCCCGAACTCTCACTGCATACTTCTTTCCACATGATACTTTCTTACATCCTGTCTCTGTCCACTTGAGTTCTATGCTATCATGAACTCAGATTAACAAACTAGGAATAACACTTTGATTGGGTTCCAACCTGATAAACAACTCACTTACTTGCTACCTGTTGACACAAAAACCAAAAGTTCGGAAATCGTATCTCCTTGAATCACTTATGCTTGATATGGAGCCCGCACACTCTACTTAGATAGTAGTCAAGGACTCAGATATTGTGTTCTAATTATAGATGATCACAGTTCATAGCTAACCTGTCATGGACAGAAATACTACAACTTCATTCTACGTCTGTTCCCACACCCAACATCTACATACAGGTCATTACTACAACTTCATTCTACGTCTGTTCCCACACCCAACATCTACATACAGGTCATTGTCTTAGGACAGGTCGATGGTCAGGACTGGTCGATGGTCAGGATTGGTCGATGTCTAAGGACTGGTCGATGTCTCAGGACTGGTCGATGGTCAGGATAGGTCGATGGTCAGGACTGGTTAATGTCTCAGGACTACAGGACTAGTCAATGTCTCAGGACTAGTCAATGTCTCAGGACTGGTCAAAGTCTCTGGACTAGTCACTGTCTCAGGACAGGTCGATGGTCATGACTGGTCAAAGTCTCTGGACTAGTCAGTGTCTCAGGACTGATCAGTGTCTCAGGACTGGTCGATGTCTAAGGACTGGTCGATGTCTAAGGACTTGTCGATGTCTCTGGACTAGTCAATGTCTCAGGACTGGTCGATGTCTCAGGACTGGTCGATGTCTAAGGACTGGTCTATGTATCAGGACTGGTCAATGTCTAAGGACTAGTCAATGTCTCAGGACTGGTCGATGTCTAAGGACTGGTCCATGTCTCAGGGCTGGTCCATGTCTCAGGACTGGTCGATGTCTCAGGATTGGTCGATGTCTAAGGACTGGTCGATGTCTCTGGACTAGTCAATGTCTCAGGACTGGTCGATGTCTCAGGACTGGTCGATGTCTTTGGACTGGTCAATGTCTCAGGACTGGTCAATGTCTCAGGACTGGTCAATGTCTCAGGACTGGTCTATGTCTCAAGATTGATAGATGTCTCAGGACTAGTCAATGTCTCAGAACTGGTCAATGTCTCAGGACTGGTCAATGTCTCAGGACTAGTCAATGTCTCAGGACTGGTCTATGTCTCAGGACTGGTCTATGTCTCAGGACTGGTAGATGTCTCAGGACTAGTCAATGTCTCAGGACTGGTCAATGCCTCAGGACTGGTCAATGTCTAAGGACTGGTCGATGTCTCAGGACTGGTCGATGTCTCAGGACTGGTCGATGCCTCTGAACTAGTCAATGTCTCAGGACTGGTCGATGTCTAAGGACTAGTCAATGCCTCAGGAGTGGTCAATGTCTAAGTCTCAGGCTGGTCGATGGTCAGGATTGGTCGATGGTCAGGACTGGTCAATGTCTCAGGACTGGTCGATGTCTCAGGACTGGTCGATGTCTAAGGACTAGTCAATGTCTCAGGACTGGTCGATGTCTAAGAACTGGTCAATGTCTCAGGACTGGTCGATGTCTAAGGAGTGGTCGATGTCTCTGGACTAGTCAATGTCTCAGGAATGGTCGATGTCTCAGGACTGGTCGATGGTCATGACTGGTCAAAGTCTTTGGACTAGTCAATGTCTCAGGACTGGTCGATGTCTCAGAACTGGTCAATGTCACAGGAATGGCCTCTCCTTGTATCTTTTTTAACAATTGTCTTTTTGTCGATCGCATTTGCCAACTCGTCTCTCTATATATCTCTCTCTCTCTCTCTTCCCCCTCCCCCCACACCCCCCCCCCAAAAAAAAAATTCTTTGTTTTTCTCGTTGCCTATTTTCTCGCAAAGTCTGTGACAGTGGATGGGGCGGAAGAATCAGAATGATCAACGGCCCAGAAAGCGAAAACAGCAAAGTGTGTGGTACACATGAGGAATATTCAGGACACGAAAGACGAATATGGCAGACCACCGTGAAAAAGATTGCTGCCTCATCACGTAACAGTCCAAAGAAAGCCACGGGGAGACATTCTAAGTACTGTTTTAGGAACGAACTAAAAAAAAGCTACATGTAATGTTAGGACCTTATACCAACAAGGAAAATGAAAATTAGAAAATCTTATAATAGAAGCAGAGCGATTACTAAGACTAACATGGACGAGTAACATCAAAAGATGGACAAGTCAACCTATGACAATCTGCACCATCAAAGTAAGAGACAGAGTGGAATGGCGTTCCATGGTATCCAATCTTCAATGCGGAGACGGCTCTCAATGATGATGATGATGATTTTCTCGCCCACTGAGTCTTTTTTAAAAACTATCATGTCTGCCCACTCGTAGTTCCGCCCATGGGACTTGTGACTTAAACATGACCTAGATTGGTTGTATTTCTCTAACCTTCAAAACCAAGTATGGATTACCTGCTTTGACACTCACTGGCTCCCCCTCAACACTTACTCTGTTGTGTCCCTTATTCTTCATCATCGAGTGCCGTCTCCGCAACGAAGGTTGGCTACCATGGAGCGCCATTCTGCTCTGTCTCTTGCTTTGATGGTGCAGGTTGTCATAGGCTGATTTGTCAATCTTTTGATGTTACTCGTCCATATTAGTCTTGGTCTGCCTCTGCCTCTTTTACCTTGTATTTTGCCGACCAGGATTACTTTTAGTAGGCTGTTGTGTATTTTAACATGCCCCAAAAATATCATTTGTCTTGTTTGAATTGTGCTTAGTAGTTCTCTTTTAATTTTTAGTTGTTTTAAGACTTCATCGTTTGTTTTCTTTTCCTTCCATCCAATTCTACCTATTCTTTTATATATCCACATTTCAAAGGCTTCAATTCTCTGTTCTGTTTTCTTGTCTAATGTCCATGTTTCTGCACCATGTAGGAATATTGAGAAGATGTAACATTTTGGTATTCTTAGTTTTAGCCCTGGTGTTATTTGTTTTGATGTTAGTATGTTCTTCATGACATTAAAATTACTTTTTGCCATTCCTATTCTCTTGTTTATTTCAGTTGTGCATTTTCCATCACTGGTTATAGTATGTCCAAGGTAGTTGTAGTTCTGAACTGTCTCCAGGTCTATTCCTTCAATTTTGATATCCACTTATAGGTTTTGAGTATTTTCTTTGTTTATGATTATAGTTTTAGTCTTTTTGATATTCATATCTAGTCCATATTTTTTGCTTGTCATGTTTATTTCATTTAGTAATTGTTGTAGATCTTTAGGATTTTCTGCTAGTAGTACAGTATCATCAGCATATCTTAAGTTATTGATTATCTTCCCATTAACCCTTATTACCTGAACCTTATAGATCACTGAACCTTAATCATTGAACAACCAGTCCAGCACTCCAAAGTAATGCTTACTTGGCACAATTTACTAGAATAAATCAACAACAAAATAATGCTTACTTGGCACAATTTACTAGAATAAATCAACAACAAAATAATGCTTACTTGGCACAATTTACTAGAATAAATCAACAACAAAATAATGCTTACTTGGCACAATTTACTAGAATAAATCAACAACAAAATAATGCTTACTTGGCACAATTTACTAGAATAAATCAACAACAAAATAATGCTTACTTGGCACAATTTACTAGAATAAATCAACAACAAAATAATGCTTACTTGGCACAATTTACTAGAATAAATCAACAACAAAATAATGCTTACTTGACACAATTTACTAGAATAAATCAACAACAAAATAATGCTTACTTGACACAATTTACTAGAATAAATCAACAACAAAATAATGCTTACTTGACACAGTTGACTCTGACTTGCTTGTCTGCTAAATCTGGACAAAGTATTTCAAACAAAAATAAGTTAATTCAAGTATGGAACAGTTGAGCTATAAATAGACGACATCAACTTGTAATAAACAAAACATGATATACACTGTATAACAAACAAAAAATAAATGATATATAACAAACAAAACATGATATATAACAAACAAAACATGATATATAACAAACAAAACATGCTATATAACAAACAAAACATGATATATAACAAACAAAACATGATATATAACAAACAAAACATGATATATAACAAACAAAACATGATATATAACAAACAAAACACAATATATAACAAACAAAACACAATATATAACAAACAAAACACAATATATAACAAACAAGAAAACTGAAATATAAAAGTTATCAAGGAGGTAGAATCAAACCTGAACCATTCAGTAAAGTGTGTCATATTATTGAATCAGCTCTTATTACATTGATCCATTTGGTAACTACACCCCTTTTCAACTTGTATTGATTGACTTGTCTTTGTATTTGAAAAGGACAACTCCAGAAATACCCATATGCAGAGCTTTTTATTGAAAAAAAGGTACCGGTACTCCCCGTGAAGATGCTATTATATCTACTTCTACACTCGTAACATATCCTCTGATATACCCTTGTCGTCTCTAGATCACTTCTTGCATTGAGCACCAACTGTTGAATAACAATCTAGGAGCAGCCCTCCACTTTATTGTTGGACTTGAACGTACATTTTATAGATATTATTACCGTGCTTTTGCAATGGGAGGAAACAGTGCCGTTAGGTGCCAGTAAAGATTTGACAGCAACTTCCACACTTTCAACATATCCTCTGCTATATCCTTGTCGTCTCTAGATACTTCTTGCTGTTGGCATCAACTACAGAACGACGACCTGGGAGAAGCCATGAATCCACATATTTGCTGGGAATGAACTTGGTGAGAGTCACTGAAAGGAGGACCAACTATCCTGATGTCCATCAGTACAGAGGTTGTCCGTACAAGCAGAGATGACCTTGATGAAGTTACTAGAAGGTTCATCTGAGAGAAACCCCTTTCACATTCACTGGGAGATACAACAATTGTGTCCAAAGTGAACGTTACAGGAAGTTCTATGTCTGGGGATTGATTTCCTTGAGGATATTCACGAGAACTACATTGTGCATTTTTACTGTCAATGAATTTGAAAAAAAAAAATTCCTGTACTGCGCACCGACAGAAAAAAGAGCACTGCCATAAGGAAATAATGGTAGAGAGGGGGATAGAGACACAGAAAAAATTAGCACTCCCATAAGGAAATAATGGTAGAGAGGGGGATAGAGACACAGAAAAAATTAGCACTCCCATAAGGAAATAATGGTAGAGAGGGGGATAGAGACAGAAAAAAGAGCACTGCCATAAGGAAATAATGGTAGAGAGGGGGATAGAGACAGAAAAAAGAGCACTGCCATAAGGAAATAATGGTAGAGAGGGGGATAGAGACACAGAAAAAAAGAGCACTGCCATAAGGAGATAGTGGTAGAGAGGGGGATAGAGACACAGGAAAAAAGAGCACTACCATAAGGAAATAGTGGTAGAGAGGGGGGTAGAGACACAGAAAAAATTAGCACTACCATAAGGAAATAGTGGTAGAGAGGGGGATAGAGACACAGAAAAATAGAGCACTACCATAAGGAAATAGTGGTAGAGAGGGGGGATAGAGACACAGAAAAAATTAGCACTGCCATAAGGAAATAGTGGTAGAGAGGGGGATAGAGACAGAAAAAAGCGAACACAAGATGACACGTCCTTTTGGGGAACCAGATCGGACGTGGACAGGAAGAGCAAATGCTTGTGACTCTCGAGCTCTAGGCACATCAGCGTTTCTCAAACTGTGGTCTGCGGCTCCCAGGGATCCGCGACTACGAAAAGTAGTTATTGGGGACTCGCGGTAAGGGAAAGTTGAGGAATCGCTGACGTGCTGACGTAGATGGCAGGTGGCGTGATACATGCCCAACCCCGAGGAGGAGAGGGGTCCAACACTGCATTTGGCTCAATAAGAATACTAGTGGGTGACACGTTAACGATTTCCTGACACACAAGAGCTACGACAGACCAAGCAGGCAGACTGTATCCAAGGTTAGACCCCCACATCAGACAAGTCAGAGGCAGAACCAGACACCGTAGTTAACACCAGAAGATGTTTATAGGTCCGTTGAGAACCTACAGCAAGTAAATAGAGTCTTCATCTGGGGATAGTCATCCGACAAGGTGATATAGTAGGTTTTCAAGATGTAGTTACAGTTAGACATATATCCTGGCTGCTGGAGTCAGTGCATCAAGAATGGGATCCACTGTATGAAAGGTTACAGTTTCATTACCGGCAATCGCCTATGACTGTAACCTGTTGGCCTAGATTAGTAGTAGCTCCGAGCATCTAGAAAGGAGAGCCTGTAGCCACAAATAAGACATAGATGAGACATTGCAGAAAGAAAATGACACCTGATGAAGCAGTCTTATCTTGTTATGAACATTTGCATTTGAATATCTAAATTGTCAATAAAACAGTATAATTTACACGACCAAGTCTTGGTCAGTCATGAGTTGTGTTGCCGTGACGAGTTAACCATTAGCAACATCGGCTACCACTTCTGATAACCAATATGTTAGACCCTAACACTAGACAACCGGCGCCTGGGATTCAAGATTATGTCTCTTCATTTTAACAGATCACCAATAAAACATATGCACCTGCCTGCTCACTCATTCGCCCACTCATTCACCCACTCATTCGCCCACTCATTTCCCCCACTCATTCGCCCACTCATACGCCCACTCATTCACCCACTCATACGCCCACTCATTGACCCACTCATTCTTCCCTACACACACACTAACGCTGTAATGGTTATGTTGGAGACCAGGCTTGACAATAAATAAACAAATCAAACTGGCATCTAATTATGTCAATGAAAGATCAAATATGCATCAATTTACTTAAACAACAGATCCACGAAACATACATTGAAATAAACAACAGATAAGATCAAATAGGCTGATATCAAATAACGTAAGTAACAAAATCAAATAGGCATCAAATGACATAAAACAGACAATATACGCATTAAATGACATAAAACAGACCATATAAACATTAAATGACATAAAACAGACCATATAAGCATGAAATGACATAAAACAGACCTAATAGGCATAAATGACATAAAACAGATCTAATAAACATTAAACGACATACAACAGACCTAATAGGCATTAAATGACATAAAAACAGACCATATAAACATTAAATGACATAAAACAAATCTAATAGACATTAAATGACAATACAGGCCTAATAGGCATTAAATGACATAAAACAGACCTAATAGGCATCAAATGACATAAAACAGACTATATAAACATTAAATGACATAAAACAGACCTAACCGGCATTAAATTACATCAAACAGACCAAATAAGCATTAAATGGCATATAAGAGATCAACTAGAAATCAAACAACGTTGAAAAAAAAAAACCCAGACCAAACAGGCATAAAATTAAATAAACAGCAGCAGCTATGGATTTAAAAAAAAAACATGAACAAAAGTAACATGAGATGTTCCGTGAAACGGCGGAGATTTTGAGTGATAATGTTAACGAGAACTTAGGAAACCCACACATAAATGAACTACACGGGGTACAGCATAATTCAGATCAATGTTACTGCCATAAAGCGTTCACCAGGCAATCAGGACATATTGTTGTTGATTTATTTGACTGACTCAGTGTGAGTTTTGACCTACATGTTAGATCAGAATATTGATTTTATTTCTTTTGTTCATTGACAATATTGAAAGACTACCGAACGCAGTTTGTTCCTTGTGTATTATTCTCCGTAATAGGAGAGTGGGAGACTCGTCGGTTTAGTGGTTAGTGTGCTCATTTACTGATCAGGAGAGTCTGAGTTCGATACCCAGAAGTGGCAGATTTTTTTTCAGACCAACAAGGCTCCGGGGTTCACCCAGCCTCTAAAAATGGGTACAGGAGATTTTTCTAGGAAGTAAAGGCGGCCTGGCGTGATAACGACCATATCACCCAAAAATGTGCAGTGGTCATAGAAACATATAGTCGCTAACGCCATATTCCTCATATGTCTAGTGTTAGGCGGTGGAGGAAACCTTTACTTTTATGTTTAGTGAACTGGACTACCACGGACAAGGGGTAGGGTTCGATCCCAACCGACGGCTTCCGGGTTCACCAAGCCTTAAATGGGTACCGGATTTTTTTCTGGGAAAGTAAAGCAGCACGGGCGTAATACTGACCACATTACCCCAAAAATCATGTGCTGAAGGTCTGTAAAATATAGTGTCACTAACACCATATTTTCCTATACGCCACTTGGCGCGACGGGGGTACTTTACTTTTTTTACTCCACAAACCTGCCTTCAAATGATGAAATTCTGAGGTTTTTTACCTTCAGTTTGCCACTATTGCAATGTATTAACAAGTTAGTTAATTAGGGTATATTAAGGCCACACATCACGAACAAAGATGTCACCAGAAGATCAGGCAGCAACAACATCAATCAAGAAGTGAAAAGATGATGGAAATGGCTAGGTCACGTTCTACGAATGGAACGAACCAGGCATCCGCACCTAGCATTAACATGGACACCACCTGGCAAACGGAGATGAGGTGGACCATTGGAGTTATGGTGACGAACCAGATCATGAAATGAAAGAGGCTGGCAGGTCCTGGCGAGAGTTGTCCATGCTTAGTCCAGACCAGATTGGGTGGAGATCTCTTGTGGGTGCCCTATGATGGTGGGTGGAGATCTCTTGTGGGTGCCCTATGATGGTGGGTGGAGATCTCTTGTGGGTGCCCTATGATGGTGGGTGGAGATCTCTTGTGGGTGCCCTATGATGGTGGGTGGAGATCTCTTGTGGGTGCCCAATGATGGTGGGTGGAGATCTCTTGTGAGTGACCTATGATGGTGGATGGAGATCTCTTGTGGGTGCCCTATGATGGTGGGTGGAGATCTCTTGTGGGTGCGCTATGATGGTGGGTGGAGATCTCTTGTGGGTGCCCTATGATGGTGGGTGGAGATCTCTTGTGAGTGATCTATGATGGTGGGTGGAGATCTCTTGTGGGTGACCTATGATGGTGGGTGGAGATCTCTTGTGGGTGCCCTATGATGGTGGGTGCCCTATGATGGTGGGTGGAGATTTCTTGTGAGTGACCTATGCTGGATTGAGATCTCTTGTGGGTGCGCTATGATGGTGGGTGGAGATCTCTTGTGAGTGACCTATGCTGGATTGAGATCTCTTGTGGGTGCCCTATGATGGGTGGAGATCTCTTGTGAGTGACCTATGCTGGATTGAGATCTCTTGTGGGTGCCCTATGATGGGTGGAGATCTCTTGTGAGTGACCTATGCTGGGTAGAGATCTTTGATGGGTACCCTATGCTGGGTGGAGATCTCTTGTGAGTGACCTATGCTGGGTGGAGATCTCTTGTGGGTGTTTTTTGCTTCGACCGGAGTTCAAAGGATTCAGAAGAAGAAGGCCACGCAATTAAATTTCTTTGATCTTGAAATTTGCCAATGACTTAACAAGTTAGTTAGGATTACCTAAGGCCACACATTTTGTGAAGGCATCAACTGCATGCTTAGAAAGGCTGTAGTTCAGGACTCCAGCAAACTGCACAAAGAGAAAACAATATTCAAATCATAAAAATACACGCAACGATTAAATTAAAGCAAGAAAAATGGACACAATTTCTCCATCTCAATGAAGATAAAAACCTCAAAACACTTCACAAAAATATTCGTTTATGTAGAAATATAAAAGATAAATATGAAAATCTCTGCTGATATAGGTGAAAGATTTTGAGTGTTTAGAAATATCTATCTATTGATCTTTCGAGCCATGGCCGGCCCATAGATTCAGATACCGTTTCTCCTGTTTCTAAATGTTCTTTCTAGCAGTCTCAATCCTTGCATAGATCTTTTATCAAATCTTGTCAGTTGTCTCTGTTCTGTGCAAGCATCTCAATCTCATTGAGGGAGCCGATTCCTACTCCCTTTGCCTCTCTGATCAATGTTTTTTCTCAGTGTCTCTCTGGATCGACCTCTTTTCCTCTTACCTGTTGTTTCCCACATGAGGGCTTGCTTTGTTATTCGGTAATTATCTCTTCTCATCACATGTCCAACATATGTGCAACGTCTTTTCTTTATTACTGGTGATATTAATGGTTGATTGGCGATTTCTCTAATTTCCTCGTTTGTTTTGAATTCGTTCCACGCTATACCAAGTATTTTCCTTAGACATTATTTATTTTCAAATGCGTCCAACTTTGTTTCTATGTCTCTTGTTGTAAAAAATATAGTATCAGGTAAAAAAAAACACACAAGAGAGGCTGAAACATTTAGAAGACACAATAAAGTAAACTAAATGATTGCAAGTTAAAGTTAATTGCATGAAAATATGAAGCATTTTCATAGCTGATTCTGACAGTAAAATATAGTCTTACTGTGAACATTTACTACCGTTGTCAAACATGGACATCAGCAACAAAAGATAGAAGAATAGAAATTTCTAGAATGTGATATCTCAGAGCTGTACTGAATGTGATCTTTCATTGCTGTGCTGAATGTGATCTTTCATTGCTGTACTGAATGTGATCTTTCAGAGATGTACTAAATATGATCTCTAGGAGCTCTACTAAATATGATCTCTCATATATTTACTAATTATGATCTCTCAGAGCTGTACTGAATGTGATCTTTCATAGCTGTACTGAATGGGATCTTTCATTGCTGTACTGAATGTGATCTTTCATTGCAGTACTGAATGTGATCTTTCATTGCTGTACTGAATGTGATCTCTCAGAGATTTACTAAATATGATCTCTCAGAGATTTACTAAATATGATCTTTCAGAGCTGTACTAAATATGGTCTCTCAGAGCTGTACTAAATATGATCTCTCAGAGATTTACTAAATATGATCTCTCAGAGCTGTACTAAATATGATCTCTCAGAGCTCTACTAAATATGATCTCTCAGAGCTGTACTAAATATGATCTCTCAGAGATTTACTAAATAAGATCTCTCAGAGCTCTACTAAATATGATCTCTCAGAGATGTACTAAATATGATCTCTCAGAGATTTACTAAATATGATCTCTCAGAGCTGTACTAAATATGATCTCTCAGAGCTCTACTAAATATGATCTCTCAGAGATTTACTAAATATGATCTCTCAGAGCTGTACTATATATGATCTCTCAGAGCTGTACTAAATATGATCTCTCAAAGATTTACTAAATATGATCTCTCAGAGCTGTACTAAATATGATATCTCAGAGCTGTACTAAATATGATCTCTCAGAGCTGTACTAAATATGATCTCTCAGAGCTATACTAAATATGATCTCTCAGAGCTGTACTAAATATGATCTCTCAGAGCTGTACTAAATATCATCTCTCACAGCTGTACTAAATATGATCTCTCAGAGCTCTACTAAATATGATCTCTCAGAGCTGTACTAAATATGATCTCTCAGAGCTATACTAAATATGATCTCTCAGAGATTTACTAAATATGATCTCTCAGAGCTATACTAAATATGATCTGTCAGAGCTGTACTAAATATGATCTCTCAGAGCTATACTAAATATGATCTCTCAGAGATTTACTAAATATGATCTCTCAGAGATTTACTAAATATGATCTCTCAGAGCAGTACTAAATATGATCTCTCAGAGATTTACTAAATATGATCTCTCAGAGATTTACTAATTATGATCTCTCAGAGCTATACTAAATATGATCTCTCAGAGCTGTACTAAATATGATCTTTCAGAGCTGTACTAAATAAGATCTCTCAGAGCTGTACTAAATATGATCTCTCAGAGCTGTACTAAATATGATCTCTCAGAGCTGTACTAAATATGATCTCTCAGAGCTGTACTAAATATGATCTCTCAGAGCTGTACTAAATATGATCTCTCAGAGTTGTACTAAATATGATCTCTCAGAGATGTACTAAATATGATCTCTCACAGCTGTACTAAATATGATCTCTCAGAGCTGTACTAAATATGATCTCTCAGAGTTGTACTAAATATGATCCCTCAGAGCTCTACTTAATGTGATCTCTCAGAGCTGTACTAAATATGATCTCTCAGAGCTGTACTAAATATGATCTCTCAGAGATGTACTAAATATGATCTCTCAGAGTTGTACTAAATATGATCTCTCAGAGATGTACTAAATATGATCTCTCAGAGCTGTACTAAATATGATCTTTCAGAGCTGTACTAAATATGATCTCTCAGAGCTGTACTAAATATGATCTCTCAGAGCTGTACTAAATATTATCTCTCAGAGCTCTACTAAATATGATCTCTCAGAGCTGTACTAAATATGATCTCTCAGAGATGCACTAAATATGATCTCTCAGAGTTGTACTAAATATGATCTCTCAGAAATTTACTAAATATGATCTCTCAGAGCTCTACTAAATATGATCTTTCAGAGCTGTACTAAATATGATCTCTCAGAGTTGTACTAAATATGATCTCTCTGAGCTCTACTAAATATTATCTCTCAGAGCTCTACTTAATGTGATCTCTCAAAGCTGTACTATATATGATCTCTCAGAGCTCTACTTAATGTGATCTCTCAGAGCTGTACTAAATATGATCTCTCAGAGTTGTACTAAATATGATCTCTCAGAGCTGTACTAAATATGATCTCTCAGAGCTGTACTAAATATGATCTCTCAGAGTTGTACTAAATATGATCTCTCAGAGCTCTACTAAATATGATCGCTCATAGCTCTACTTAATATGATCTCTCAGAGCTATACTAAATATGATCTCTCAGAGCTCTACTTAATGTGATCTCTCAGATCTGCGCTTAAAGGATTTAATAGATACAGTAATGCGTGAAGAACAGGTTGGGTTTAGAAAAGGGAGAAGCTGCCTTGATCACATTTTTACTCTATGACTTATATTGGAGGAACACATTGAAAAGCAAAAATCTTTTGTACTTAACTTCATCGACTTCAAAAAAGCATTTGAAAGTATTCATAGAGATTCTTTGTGGAAAATCCTGAAGCAATATGGCTTACCATAAAAAAAAATAATAAATATTATTAAAGACATGTATCTTGGTTACACATGTGCAGTTCGAACAGAGGAAGGACTGAGCGAATGTTTCCCAATAGAAACTGGGGTTAAACAAGGATGTGTTTTAACGCCCTTGTTATTTGGAGTTGTTATGGACTTCATAATGAAGAAATGCTGCACTGGTAATAAAGGCATCGAATGGATACAAGGAGACCATTTGGAGGAGCTCGACTTTGCTGATGACATAGTTCTCATCAGCAGTCAGATAAAAACGATGCAGGAAAACACAAATGAACTATCATCAATAGCCAGCAAAATTGGGCTTGAGATCAATCATGAAAAGACTAAAGTCATGAAAAGCTTAATTCCAACAAGTGACAAAATATACATGGAAGGCAAACCAGTGGAAGAGATCGATCACTTTATCTATCTTGGAAGTCACATTGATCGAGAAGGGTATACAAGCAAAGCAATTAGAATCAGAATGGCTAAAGCAGCAATGTCTTTCAGAAGCCTTGAAAAGTTGTGAAAATCAAAACTCATCAGCACAAACACAAAACTTAGACTATTCAAATCAAACGTACTATCAACCCTTATATATGCGCGTGAAAGCTGGAAAACGAGATATAGAAACAAAGTTGAACGCATTCGAAAATAAATATCTAAGGAAAATACTTGGTATAGCATGGAACGAATTCAAAACAAACGAGGAAATTAGAGAAATCGCCAATCAACCACTATATCTTCAGTAATAAAGAAAAGACGATGGTCATATGTTGGACATGTGATGAGAAGAGATAATAACCGAATAGCAAAGCAAGCCCTCATGTGGAAAACAACAGGTAAGAGGAAAAGAGGAAGGCCCAGAGAGACACTGAGAATAACACTGATGAGAGAGGCAAGAACAGCAAGAATCGGCTCCCTCACTGAGATAGAGCTGCTTGCACAGAACAGAGACAAATGGCGAGATTTGATAAAATATCTTTAAAAGAATTGAAAACTGCTAGGAAAAAAAATTCAGATAAGAGAAGGAGTATCTTAGTCTACGCTCTATGGGCCGGCTACGGCTCGAAAGGTCAATAGATAGATAGATAGATAGATAGAGCTGTACTAAATTTGATCTCTCAGAGATGTACTAAATATGATCTCTCAGTGCTGTATTAAATATGATCTCTCAGGGCTGTACTAAATATGATCTCTCAGAGCTCTACCGAATATGATCTCTCAGTGCTGTATTAAATATGATCTCTCAGGGCTGTACTAAATATGATCTCTCAGAGCTCTACCGAATATGATCTCCCAGAGCTGTACTGGCCACCAGCAAACAGAGGTAATCCCACATTAATTACAACTTGTTGCAGGAGCTACTGAGTCAAGTGCTCTGTGCATACCGTGAGCTGTGTGTTTCATCCGTTTTGATCATGTTCCGATATTCCTATTGTTTGCGATGAATGATGATATCGTATGACAGGGAACAGTTGGCCGTGTTCACTTTCTATGCGGTTTCGCCTTATGTCTGTTGGCGTGTGCTGAGATTGCTATGATGGGGACTACAGCTACCTTTCTTTGTTTGGGAGATGAGTTAGTAATTCGGATGATTCCTGTGGCACGGGCGGTTGAGCAATTATGGATTTTAATTCGTTTGCAGTGATACCGGGGCCTTCCATAACCAAATAACCAAATAACCAAAATAATTACAACTAAATACAACAATAACAACGAAATAGAGCAAGGAAGATTTCCCCCAAACATGTATAAGCAAAATATCAAAGAAAGAATAAATCTCTAGGACAGAAAGAAAGAGCCCTATCACACCATATGGTGGCGTTTACTAACTTGTGTGTTAGTGCCCATAATTTTTATAGACTTTCAGCGCAATATTGTGGGGCAAAGTGGTCAGCATTACGCCAGTGCCGTATTTGTTTCCCAAAAAAATCTAGTTCTCATTTAAGGCTGGGTGAACCTGGAGCCAGCAATCAGGATCAATCCAACCTCAAATCCTTAGTAGTCCAGCTCACAAACCTCAGAACCACTGAAGAATTAAACTCAACCTCAAGTCCTTAGTAGTCCAGCTCACAAACCTCAGAACCACTGAAGAATTAAACTCAACCTCAAGTCCTTCGTAGTCCAGCCCACTAACTCTGAACCTACTGCAACTAAAACAACACAGCTGAGACTAGAGCACTCTTTGACCCAGAAAGCCAAAGACCTAAGATGAGTGAACACATACAAAACGAGCCTAAATTGTAATCATTCGTACTGTGTATACACTCGTTTGAAACAAGATGTTATCTAAAGACATTCTTTGCAGCCAACAGTCAATGTTTGTAGAAAGTTGTGAGTTTAATGTGGGTGTGATGAATGTATGAGCTTATAATAATGTCCACAATCAACAGTTTCAGCCATACATACAGCACGTAGTCCGTTGATGCTTGATATGTTGACTATGTTTCCTTTAGTCTTTATGAGGTAAGGGACAGCCATCTGGGTCATATGGAACATGGATCTGCATGTGGCCATACAAAAACAGTTCATTTGTTATTTAACAAAGGTAGTCACATAGATAGCAGTAGCAAAAATAAGTATTTGAACAGTTACCATATGTTACCAGTGGTATTTTTTGTTGTTGCTAGTGGTATTATTTGTTGCTGATATTCTTTGGTCAGTCTGCTCAATGTAGCAGGCAAGCAATGATTTCCCTTTGCTCTCATCGGATGTATGCCATTTATGGCCTGTAATCTGGAAGTCTGGTATGCCTCTGTGTCGTGTTGTGTCATTCATACTCTTATGAAGACGCCAGAATGTGGCTAGCGATTTTTCTGAAATTTTGCACTATTTTGCAGAAATCATCCTACCTGGCATCCTTAGCCTGCTTAGCACATAGTTTAAAGTGCGTCATTTTATATTCGATCTCTTCTATCTTCAAGAGCTTAGGCTGTGCTCTTTCTGGCTTTCTGCCATGTCTTGGTTGTTTGTCTCTTGTTCTGCCACGCTTCCTCGACTACTACGTTCCACCAGGGCGCCTGCGTCCATCTATCCTGCCTCATGCGAGGGGCGCCCTGTTTCCTACGTCACATTTTGCTAATGACATTCTGGTCTATGTTCTTATAGTTTAATGTATTGAGCTTGCTTTTCTGTCTTCCATTTCTACCATTCTCATTTAGGATGACACATGGATAGTGATCACTTCCATGGAATCCCAGTACACTCCACCTGCAAACTGGTGCGGAGGTGGAAGATACCAGTGCCAGGTCTATGACACTATCAGAGTCCCCTTCTCAGTGCCCATTCTAGTTGCCCTTCTATCATTCAAGCACACTAAATCGGCCGACACCAGCGCGTTCTCTAGGTCTTCTCCATGCTTGTTGGTTATGACATTACCCCACTGGTTGCATTTAGCATTAAACGTCTCCCCACAGAAAATTGCGGTGATCTCTGGGTAATTAGATATGACGTCTAACGGCAAAACACAGGAGCAGAGAACTTGTGACAGTTAAAATGTGAGCCAAAATGTGTGGTCCGAGCACAAATGATCTCCCCATGCTAAAGTTGAACGTGTCAAGCCGATATTTGCTGTCAATCAGCAACATAACACATCCGAGTCCACATAACGGGCGATCACACGCAGAAACATGTTAGCGAAGGAGATTTATTTTGTTGAAACTAAAATGTCAGACATGAACTGGGCTGACAAGCTGTGCATAAAGGAAGTTAGAGTATAGCAAACGTTAATGTGGGAAGTGTCACTCACCTGACATTCGTGTTCATGATCCTGTCGTACTGTTCCAAGGTTGCTTTCTGAATGCCACCCAAGCCAATAATGCCTGCATTGTTGACCTGCAACAGGTATGTTAGTTGCTATTAGCAACATGTACACAATGACAGAAATACAACTATTGTTAGGGAGCTAGACAATCTTGCTATCAACCGCTAGGGTCTATGACCCAAAGCTGACCAAGGGACCCCCCCCCCACCTCCACCGCCCAACTTAGCATTTCTTCAGTCCTCCCCAGAACTAATATGACCCAGAAGATTAACTAACGAGGTAAAACAAAATCATTCTATTCTGTTTTAAGTGTAAAGAGGATATGGAATTAACATGTTTCTGTCATCAACTGCACATTTTTATTAATAGATGTCATGGTCAGCAGCCAACCTACCTTTCCAGAAAAATCAGGTACCCATTAATGGCTGGGTAAACCTATGAGCCGTCAACTGGGATCAGACCCGGCCTCTTGTCCTGTGTAGTCTAATTTACAAACTTGGAGGCGAAGGCGGTGTCTCACAGCACCAGAGCTGGAAGTTGTCAGCGACCCACAGCTGATGGCTTGCTCCAGGATGGGTGAACCAGAATCATCCAGACCCTGCTCCACCTCTCTGTGGTGCCTCTAGTAACAGATTAACCTGTCTAGTCTGGTCAAGTGAGTAGGGATCGAAGAGGTAAGACAACCCGGTACTGAAAAATGTCATGCTGAAGTCGGATGTGTTGGGCTCAAAGGCGCAAATATCACAGTTATGCTGCAAACCACAACACAACGCAGACACGCCTACGTAACGCCCTTTTAAGGGCGGATGATGAAGAGGTGTATTCCTTTAGTCATCGGGCAAATGCAAACAAGCAAGTAAGCAATTCGCAAACTTGAGTTGTGGCCTTGATGAGGGCTGTCTCTTGTCCTAAGTACTGTAACTCACAAACCTGAGTTATTGTGGCATGACGAGGGCTGTCTCTTGTCCTAAGTACTGTAACTCACAAACCTGAGTTATTGTGGCATGACGAGGGCTGTCTCTTGTCCTAAGTACTGTAACTCACAAACCTGAGTTATTGTGGCATGACGAGGGCTGTCTCTTGTCCTAAGTACTGTAACTCACAAACCTGAGTTATTGTGGCATGACGAGGGCTGTCTCTTGTCCTAAGTACTGTAACTCACAAACCTGAGTTGTTGTGGCATGACGAGGGCTGTCTCTTGTCCTAAGTACTGTAACTCACAAACCTGAGTTGTTGTGGTATGACGAGGGCTGTCTCTTGTCCTAAGTACTGTAACTCACAAACCTGAGTTGTTGTGGTATGACGAGGGCTGTCTCTTGTCCTAAGTACTGTAACTCACAAACCTGAGTTGTTGTGGTATGACGAGGGCTATCTCTTGTCCTAAGTACTATAACTCACAAACCTGAGTTGTTGTGGTATGACGAGGGCTGTCTCTTGTCCCAAGTACTGTAACTCACAAACTTGAGTTGTTGCAGCTTTTACGATGGCTGCCTCAATCCTTGCAATAGTAACAACTGCTGAATACCTAGCATTGTCCTACCCCCCAAGTGACAGGAGTCAAACTAAAACTTCTCCAACAGTGTATAGAAAACCAAAACAGACACTCCAGTCTGCTACATCAGTGTAGTGGACACATTTATGATTACGTGGTCAGCATCGTGCACGGCTAACATACTGACCTATTTTCCCTAAGAAAATATTCGGTACGTATTTTCAGAAGCTGTGTGAACTCTAGACTGTGAAACAACCAGTGGCGTATTCTCTATGATACGGCAGCTACCGCCGGTAGCCTAAACATATTAACGAAATACACAAGGAAATTATAATTTATTCTATTTTTTTAAATAATTATATTACAAATTTTCGAATATTCTATGACACATTTCGTAAGCCAATATTTGCTTTGATTTGCATTTATTAAAGCAAGGGTTTCCTCTGGCCACTATAACGTTTGTGAATGTTATAACTATTCTACATTGAAACCTCTAGGAGCCAGCGGTACATTTCTCCTTTATCCGGATCAAGTATTAACGACCTTGACATTAAAAAATGAGAATCAAAATATTATGTGTTGCTTCCAGATGAATGCGGTTTCACGGGTTATTTTTAGCTCTAGCCAATCAGAATCGTCACAAAGTGAAAGTGAAACTACTTCCTTAGCTATTTATAACTACGTTATGCGCATCGGCATCTGCAGAAAGAACTTTTTCTGCTCTCAAGATAATCAAATCTTATTGTCGCTCAACTCAGACACAAGAACGCTTATCTGGTTTGACATTAATGTCCATAATCATTCCCTCAGAAACTTAGAAACCAACCCAACAGTACTTTCATTGACAAAGTCATCAAGACATTTTCGTCCCAAACAAGACGGATATAATTAACATAAATAAGTAAGTAATTTAAAATGTAGTGAAGTAATTAGAAAATATTACTTTATGTTAGCCTACTGAATATAATGTATGTTTTTATTTATTATGTCAGCGGTAACCCATACCCCAAAACCAGTATACGCCACTGGAAACAGCAACAAAAATCCACAATCGACAGGAGCTGAACCCAGGACCATACGGTCTGTTAATGAGTGCTCTAGTCAAAACCTTCAAACTGCGGGGCCTGAGGAAGGCTTCATTATGCATGGAAATAAATAAAAGGTGGTGAAGGCACCTTTCAGTGCAATACATCCGACTTCAGTATGGCATCTGTGAGAACTGGGTTGCCTTCCCTCCTGATGATGGCCAGACTGGTTAGTCTGATTTTAGAGCCACCACTGGTCACTGACCCTGGAAGTCAGCTATGATTCTACTCAGGAACTTTCTGGCATCTTAGTCCAGTATTTACATGTTGTTACAACTAATAAATGTTTCTTCTTCTACCCATCTTACAAAATGCTGATTCAAAAAGTTTAGTGGAATTCATGACATCACTTATGATTTGTGTGATGGTGACATTGGTTTTGATCTCCAGAAAGTGCCACGCGAGAGAGTTTTCAGCACACACGGACAGGCACAAGGGCAACAGCTTCTTCTTCATCTTCTTTTGCTTCTTCTTCATCTTCTTTTTATTCTTCTTCTTCGTCTGCTTCTTCTTCTTCGTCTTCTTCTTCTTCCTGTTCCTCTTCATCATCTTCTTATTCGTCTTCGTCTTCTTCTTCTTCCTTTATTTCTTTATCTTCTTCTTATTCCTCTTCGTCTTCTTCTTCTTCCTGTTCTTCTTCATCTTCGACTTATTCCTCTTCGTCTTCTTAGTTTTCCTGTTCTTCTTCATCTTCGACTTATTCCTCTTCGTCTTCTTCTTCTTCCTGTTCTTCTTCATCTTCGACTTATTCCTCTTCGTCTTCTTAGTTTTCCTGTTCTTCTTCATCTTCGACTTATTCCTCTTCGTCTTCTTAGTTTTCCTGTTCTTCTTCAACTTCTTCTTCTTATTCTTCCTCTTCGTCTTCTTCTTCTTCCTGTTCTTCTTCATCTTCGACTTATTCCTCTTCGTCTTCTTAGTTTTCCTGTTCTTCTTCATCTTCGACTTATTCCTCTTCGTCTTCTTAGTTTTCCTGTTCTTCTTCAACTTCTTCTTCTTATTCTTCCTCTTCGTCTTCTTCTTCCTCCTTTTCTTCTTCATCTTCTTCTTCTTCCTCTTCGTCTTCTTCTTCTTCGTCTTTGTCTTCTTCTTCTTCCTTTTCTTCTTCATCTTCTTCTTATTCTTCTTTTTTTCATCTTCTTCGTCTTCATCTTCTTATTCTTCTTCTTCGTCTTCTTATTCTCCCTCTTCGTCTTCATCTTCTTCTCCGTCTACTTCATCTTCTTCTTCGTCTTCTTCTTCTTCTGCGTCTTCTTTTTCTTGATGAATCTTGAGGAAATCAGAGGAGAATCCTGGCCCACGTGCACGAACTCTGTAGGACGAACTCTGTAGCATGAACTCTGTAGCACGAACTCTGTAGGACGAACTCTGTAGGACGAACTCTGTAGCACGAACTCTGTATGACGAACTCTGTAGAACGAACTCTGTAGGACGAACTCTGTAGCACGAACTCTGTATGACGAACTCTGTAGCATGAACTCTGTAGCATGAACTCTGTATGACAAACTCTGTAGCATGAACTCTGTATGACAAACTCTGTAGCATGAACTCTGTAGCACGAACTCTGTAGCATGAACTCTGTATGACGAACTCTGTAGAACGAACTCTGTAGCATGAACTCTGTAGGACGAACTCTGTAGCACGAACTCTGTAGCATGAACTCTGTATGACGAACTCTGTAGAACGAACTCTGTAGCACGAACTCTGTATGACGAACTCTGTAGAACGAACTCTGTAGCACGAACTCTGTATGACGAACTCTGTAGAACGAACTCTGTAGCATGAACTCTGCATGGCGAACTCTGTAGAACGAACTCTGTAGAACGAACTCTGTAGAACGAACTCTGTAGCATGAACTCTGTATGACAAACTCTGTAGCACGAACTCTGTAGGACGAACTCTGTAGGACGAACTCTGTAGCATGAACTCTGTATGACGAACTCTGTAGGACGAACTCTGTAGCATGAACTCTGTATGACGAACTCTGTAGCACGAACTCTGTAGCATGAACTCTGTATGACAAACTCTGTAGCATGAACTCTGTATGACGAACTCTGTAGCATGAACTCTGTATGACAAACTCTGTAGCATGAACTCTGTATGACGAACTCTGTAGCACGAACTCTGTAGCATGAACTCTGTATGACAAACTCTGTAGCACGAACTCTGTAGGACGAACTCTGTAGGACGAACTCTGTAGCATGAACTCTGTAGGACGACCTCTGTTGGACGAACTCTGTAGGATGAACTCTGTAGCATGAACTCTGTAGCACGAATTCTGTAGCACGAACTCTGTAGCACGAACTCTGTAGCATGAACTCTGTAGCACGAACTCTGTAGGACGACCTCTGTAGGACGAACTCTGTATCACTGTTGGGTAGGTTTCTGCTGACAGTTTATCTTGCCCGAGCAGCTTCCTTATTTATGGCCTACTCTTTTATTAATATAACTGCCAACATGTCTTTAAAGTGACCGAGTACACACGGAACCTCCTATTTTTTCCCCCATTTTCCGAATGGGCTAGACATCAGGTCTCACTACCCAAGAGAGGGCTAGACATCAGGTCTCACTACCCAAGAGAGGGCTAGACATCAGGTCTCACTACCCAAGAGAGGGCTAGACATCAGGTCTCACTACCCAAGAGAGGGTTAGACATCAGGTCTCACTACCCAAGAGAGGGCTAGACATCAGGTCTCACTACCCAAGAGAGGGCTAGACATCAGGTCTCACTACCCAAGAGAGGGCTAGACATCAGGTCTCACTACCCAAGAGAGGGCTAGACATCAGGTCTCACTACCCAAGAGATGGCTAGACATCAGGTTTCACTACCCAAGAGAGGGCTAGACATCAGGTCTCACTACCCAAGAGATGGCTAGACATCAGGTCTCACTACCCAAGAGATGGCTAGACATCAGGTCTCACTACCCAAGAGGTCAAAGAAGGGTAACGTCATACAGAAGCCACGGATTAATTTTTCCTATTTTTAGAAAATCGCCACCACTTATGGTGGGCTTTGAACCTGAGTTCTCCCCGTCCTAAGGCCGACGGCCTACCTCTAGACCACCCAGCACATTATTTGTGCTTACAAATGTGTGTTTACGTGCACACACAAATATCCCAGTTCCACGCCCTGGGGCTGCATGGACCCCAGGCTGAGGATCACTGATCAAACCCAAGAGATTATGCATTATTGATCCTATCATCAAACAGAGATGGCCATAAAATATTCTTTTATGGCATACAGTAGTAAGAACAATAACAATGTGCATTCAAGAAATGACGTTTTATGACATACAGTAGTAAGAACAATAACAATGTGCATTCAAGAAATGACGTTTTATGACATACAGTAGTAAGAACAATAACAATGTGCATTCAAGAAATGACGTTTTATGACATACAGTAGTAAGAACAATAACAATGTGCATTCAAGAAATGACGTTTTATGACATACAGTAGTAAGAACAATAACAATGTGCATACAAGAAATGACGTTTTATGACATACAGTAGTAAGAACAATAACAATGTGCATACAAGAAATGACGTTTTATGACATACAGTAGTAAGAACAATAACAATGTGCATACAAGAAATGACGTTTTATGACATACAGTAGTAAGAACAATAACAATGTGCATACAAGAAATGACGTTTTATGACATACAGTAGTAAGAACAATAACAATGTGCATACAAGAAATGACGTTTTATGACATACAGTAGTAAGAACAATAACAATGTGCATACAAGAAATGACGTTTTATGACATACAGTAGTAAGAACAATAGCAATGTGCATACAAGAAATGACGTTTTATGACATACAGTAGTAAGAACAATAGCAATGTGCATACAAGAAATGACGTTTTATGACATACAGTAGTAAGAACAATAACAATGTGCATACAAGAAATGACGTTTTATGACATACAGTAGTAAGAACAATAACAATGTGCATACAAGAAATGACGTTTTATGACATACAGTAGTAAGAACAATAACAATGTGCATACAAGAAATGACGTTTTATGACATACAGTAGTAAGAACAATAACAATGTGCATACAAGAAATGACGTTTTATGACACACAGTAGTAAGAACAATAACAATGTGCATACAAGAAATGACGTTTTATGACACACAGTAGTAAGAACAATAACAATGTGCATTCAAGAAATGACGTTTTATGACACACAGTAGTAAGAACAATAACAATGTGCATTCAAGAAATGACGTTTTATGACACACAGTAGTAAGAACAATAACAATGTGCATACAAGAAATGACGTTTTATGACATACAGCAGTAAGAACAATAACAATGTACATACAAGAAATGACGTTTTATGACATACAGCAGTAAGAACAATAACAATGTGCATACAAGAAATGACGTTTTATGACATACAGCAGTAAGAACAATAACAATGTGCATACAAGAAATGACGTTTTATGACATACAGCAGTAAGAACAATAACAATGTGCATACAAGAAATGACGTTTTATGACATACAGTAGTAAGAACAATAACAATGTGCATACAAGAAATGACGTTTTTCAAAATTGTATTTACACACGAGAGAAAGCAGGTTGCTATTCAGCTTGCCTGGGTGAATGTCACGGAGATAGTGCTGTCACGTCACGGAGTTAGTGCTGTCACGGAGTTAGTGCTGTCACGGAGTTAGTGCTGTCACGGAGTTAGTGCTGTCATGGAATTAGTTCTGTCACGGAGTTAGTGTTGTCATAGAGTTAGTGCTGTCATGGAGTTAGTGCTGTCATAGATTTAGTACCGTTATGGAGTTAGTACTGTCACGGAGTTAGTACTGTCACGTCACGGAGTTAGCGCTGTCACGGAGTTAGTGCTGTCACGGAGTTAGTGCTGTGATGGAGTTAGTGCTGTCACGGAGTTAGTGCTGTCGTGGAATTAGTGCTGCCACGGAGTTAGTATTGTCATAGAGTTAGTGCTGTCATGGAGTTAGTGCTGTCATAGATTTAGTGCTGTTATGGAATTAGTACTGTCACGGAGTTAGTACTGTCACGTCACGGAGTTAGCGCTGTCATGGAGTTAGTGTTGTCACGGAGTTAGTGCTGTGATAGAGTTAGTGCTGTCACGGAGTTAGTGCTGTCGTGGAATTAGTGCTGCCACGGAGTTAGTATTGTCATAGAGTTAGTGCTGTCATGGAGTTAGTGCTGTCATAGATTTAGTGGTGTTATGGAATTAGTACTGTCACGGAGTTAGTACTGTCACGTCACGGAGTTAGCGCTGTCACGGAGTTAGCGCTGTCACGGAGTTAGTGCTGTCACGGAGTTACTGCTGTCACTGAGTCAGTGCTGTCACTGAGTCAGTGCTGTCACGGAGTTAGTGCTGTCACGGAATCAGTGCTGTCACGGAGTTAGTGCTGTCATGGAGTTAGTGCTGTCACGGAGTCAGTGCTGTCACGGAGTTAGTGCTGTCATAGAGTTAGTGCTGTTATGGAGTTAGTGCTGTTACAGAGTCAGTGCTGTCACGGAGTTAGTGCTGTCATAGAGTTAGTGCTGTCATGGAGTTAGTGCTGTCACGGAGTTAGTGCTGTCATAGAGTTAGTGCTGTCATGGAGTTAGTGCTGACACAGAAAGAACAGGAGAATCAAAGCCCCAACGTAGAAACAGAGGGCAGAGGAAACAGGTTGACCTGGAGAAACACTAAAAAGAACACTGAGGTGGGAAGCAACAATATCGAGCATCAGCTCCCTTGCTGAGGTTGAGAGACACGCTCAGATCAAGACCAAGAAGCCAGGTACAAGTCGGACTCCAGTGCAAAGTTTTACACTTTATAGAAAAAAATTGTCGGGCATTAGGATTCTAGAATTTCTGCTCTATGTGCTGTCATTGGTTTGAAAGAACAACAGATAGACAAACCGGCAAGACAAACAGTGACTGATTGGTATATAGATTGACTGACAGATGGACAGACAGGAGGATTGTTCTTGGTCTCAAAGGAGGGAGGCAGGAAGGTAAAGAGAGAGAAAGAGAGACTGAGAGAGAGAGAGAGAGAGAGTGAGAGGCGAGTTTACAAGATGCCTGTGAAAGCGTCGGATACAATTCGTCATCGACTGTCCAGCCATGAAGTGCAGCCAATAAATTTAAAAATAAATATATCTAAAAAATAAATCTAAAAATAAATGTATCTAAAAAAATAAATCTAAAAATAAATTATCTAAAAAAATAAATCTGAAAATAAATTATCTAAAAAATAAATCTAAAAATAAATTATCTAAAAATGTATCTAAAAAATAAATCTAAAAATAAATGTATCTACATATAAATATAAACCAACAAGTTCTTTTTGTTTAAAGGAAAGAAATAAAAAAGAGCAACAAACCACAATCTGCCAGGGACAATCGCAGCCATAGAAACTCAGAACTTACTAGAATATCCAGTCGGCCACCATTACCATCAATGGCTCCTTGAAATATCCGCCGGGCATCATCATCATTGGTGAGGTCTCCGACCAGCAGAACAGGCTGTGATTGGAAGTCATGGAAAATGGTAGATTGTGGTGGTTATGATTGTGGTAATAATGATTGTGGTGGTAATGATTGTGGTAATAATGATGGTGGTCGTAATGATTGTGATGATAATGATTGTGGCGGCTATGATTGTGGTGATAATGATTATGGTGATAATGATTATGGTTGTAATAATTGTGGTGATAATGATTATGGTGATAATGATTATGGTGGTAATGATCGTGGTGATAATGATTGTGGTGGTAATGATTGTGGTGGTAATGATCGTGGTGATAATGATTGTGGTGGTAATGATTATGGTGGTAATAATTGTGGTGGTAATGATCGTGGTGATAATGATTATGGTGGTAATGATTATGGTGGTAATAATTGTGGTGATGATGATCGTGGTGATAATGATTGTGGTGGTAATGATTATGGTGGTAATAATTGTGGTGGTAATGATCGTGGTGATAATGATTATGGTGGTAATAATTGTAGTGGTAATGATCGTGGTGGTAATGATTATGGTGGTAATAATTGTGGTGGTAATGATTGTGGTGATAATGATTGTGGTGGTAATGATTATGGTGGTAATAATTGTGGTGGTAATGATCATGGTGGTAATGATTTTGGTGGTAATAATTGTAGTGGTAATGATTGTGGTGATAATGATTATGGTGGTAATGATTATGGTGCTAATAATTGTGGTGATGATGATCGTGGTGATAATGAAGCGGCAGCTGAAGGAATGGAGCACAGAATATTGTGGTGATAATGATTGTGGTGTTAATGATTGTGGTGATAATGAAGCTGGTAGTTAAAGTAATGGAACATTAGAAAACAGTCTTATCAGACCAACGAATCTTTCATATCAGGGTTTGTGTCGAGATTTATCTCTCTCTCTTGATGCTCACAAGAACGAGCATATTTTTTCTGCATGAATTTAGTTGTTATGTCTCTGAGACCAGTCCAGACCTTTCCCTGGCTAGATGGTTTAGACACAGTCCAGATCTTTCCCTGGCTAAATGGTCTAGACATGTCGAGACCTTTCCCTGGCTAAATTTTCTAGACAAGTCGAGACCTTTAGCTGGCTAGATGGTCTAGACCAGTCAATACCTTTACCTGGCTAGATGGTCTAGACCAGTCCAGACCTTTAGCTGGCTAGATGGTCTAGACAATTATCTGGCTAGATGGTTTAGACCAGTACAGACTATTACCTGGCTAGATGGTCTAGACAATTACCTGGCTAGATGGTTTAGACCAGTCCAGACCATTACCTGGCTAGATGGTCTAGACAATTACCTGGCTAGATGGTTTAGACCAGTCCAGACCATTACCTGGCTAGATGGTCTAGACAATTACCTGGCTAGATGGTTTAGACCAGCCCAGACCTTTACAAGGCTAGATGGTTTAGACCAGCCCAGACCTGTACCTGGCTAGATGGTTTAGACCAGTCCAGACCTTTACCTGGCTAGATGGTTTAGGCCAGTCCAGACCTTTACCTGGCTAGATGGTTTAGACCAGTCCAGACCTCACCCTCGCTAGATGGTGAATATTGTACATCAGGATCTAGGAAATCTGAAATATGTGAACTCGTCATTAAAGCTTAAGCAGCCATTTGAAATCTCAAAGGAAGTCTGTGTTTTCCATTAAAGTTGAGATAATTGTGAGTCTCAGTAAGTAGTAGTAGTAGTTGCGGTAGTAGTAGTAGTTGCAGTAATATAAGAAATACTAGTAAAGAAGTAGCTATTATTACAATGACTAGCCATAGCAAACCTTTACTTTTGACTCTTTCTCACACTGTTCTCCGACCTTCCTGAGATTCTCTTCGTTACGACCTGTCAGTGCCAGCCTAGCTCCAAGTCTAGAAAACAAAACTGCAGTTGCTGCCCCTATGCCAGAGCTGGCTCCTGAAGAAAAAATAAAGAAAGAAAGAAGAAATTCCAAGAAAATCAGAAAGTGATAACGTCTATGATAATTATAAAAGATGAAATGATAATTGTATTTACAGAATGGTCATATCGAAGAAGCAATCATCCCCAGCATGCAGCATAAAATAAACAGGACAAATATGAAACAAATGCAACGCGTCAAATACTTGGGCACAATAATAACATCAGATGGAAGATGTACCATGGTATAAAAAGCAGAATAGCTCAAGCCAAAATAGCATTTCAGAAAATGAAAAATATCTTATGCAGCAAATCTATGTCAATAGAAATGAGAAAAAGAGTTAATCGGTGTTATATAGAGCCAATTCTAACCTATGGAAGCGAATCATGGACAGTAGACAAACAAGTGAAAAGACGATTAGAGGCCACTGAAATAAGATTTCTCAGAAAAATGTTGAAATTTCCCTGGACAGCCGAAAAGATGAACGAAGAAATTCTCAAATAAGAAAACATAAAAATAGAGCTCCTAAAAACAGAAAGAAACAATGAACGTTTGTTGGTCACATCATGAGAAGAGGAAAGTTGGAATACTTGGTTACAACAGGCAAAATACAGGGAAAGGGATCACGGACGACAAACAGAGACGGTACTAGACAGCTTGGTGTCATGGCATGGTAAACAGTCAACAACAGAATTGATACGATGAACAGTGGATAGAAGAATGTGGAAGGACACGATCGCGCTACGCCAGCCGGTATGGCACATGATGATGGTGGTGATATTTCTGATACTGCTACTTTAGAAATGATATTTATTATTGTGATATTATATTTCCTATATTATTATTATTATTCTAATGAAATGTCACAAACAGATTCCATTGAAATGCAAATACTCCGGCTCGATGGCAGCGCTAACAAAAATCCAGCTTCTCAAATAAAGTCCGTGAAAGAAATGGAGCAAGACAAACTGCCAAATGGTGTCACAATTTAGAATATTTCCAGAATATACTGCCTATGAAAAGAATTGTCACAATTTTAATTATAGTTCATGTCGTTGTCAAATTTCTTCTTCTCTTTCTCCATTACCCTTCAGCTTCGAAAAGAGAGAATGTTTATGGTATTTTATGATTAGGAGAGTCAGCCTGTGGATATATAAGAAAGTCACGCAGAGTACAAAAACCATATGAGACAGCCGCCACAGCGTGGACATCAATGTGCTAGATTAAAGCTAAAACATGTGTGTAAGACCAGGTGTGAAGAGCAGATTCGATAGCAAGTTATGCGAATAATAAGTTTAGTTATTACCTGCCGAATAGTGAATTACCTAGTTATTACCTGCCGAACAATGAATTACCTGGTTATTACCTGCCGAATAGTGAATTACCTAGTTATTATCTGCCGAATAGTGAATTACCTAGTTATTACCTGCCGAATAGTGAATTACCTGGTTATTACCTGCCGAATAGTGAATTACCTAGTTATTACCTGCCGAATAGTGAATTACCTAGTTATACCTGCCGAATAGTGAATTACCTAGTTATTTATTACCTGCCGAATAGTGAATTACCTAGTTATTATCTGCCGAATAGTGAATTACCTAGTTATTACCTGCCGAATAGTGAATTACCTAGTTATTATCTGCCGAACAATGAATTACCTGGTTATTACCTGCCGAACAGTGAATTACCTAGCTATTACCTTCTGAACAATGAATTACCTAGTTAGTATCTGCCGAGCACAATGTGAGCCTTCAGGTTCAATACAGCAACAGGTCGACATCTGGGAGCCATGAACTAGCCGGGCCCACCTCACCTAGAGTTTCAAAAAGCTAAAGGGCCAAAGCATTTGTTCGACGGGTACTACTTCTGATAATCAGATTGCCTCCTGCTGCGAAGTTCTGAATAAAGAGTTTCCTATTATTCTTCTAATGGTCTGTCGTGCTTTATGTTTTCTGGTGTTTCCATTAGTCCATCTACTTCGTTGTCGATCTTCAGTCTGATCTTTTCACCACGATATTTAAGGATCAACGAATCAATTCAGAGGAAGAGGTATGTTTACAGCACTCGGAAAAAAGACAAATAATCAACAACAGAAGAAAAAAAAACAAAAACAGTATATGGACCGAAGCAGGATCGAACCCGTACTCAGTGGCACAGCGCCTTACCACGAAAAGCCAAACGCTAGGGAACACTGGCACTCACCTAACTAAAAAAATAGCTATCGTGGACAATGTCTTACACGCAGGTGTTCTCATGACTATAGCATAAGGCTGCGATCACAGCTCGGAATACATTGTGTATATGTAATTTTTCCTAGATATCTTATTTAAGGGTCGTTGTGTTTGTCTTGTCACGTGGCATTTGATCTGTCGTTTCTTGACGTCTTCAATGGCGGTAACTATTCCCAATTCACATGGGGTTGTTGCCGTTGATCATATTTCATTTCTATTCTTCATAGCTGGACTTTAGTTCTTGTGAGAGCTATCACATGAGAGGATTAACAACAAATCACATGTAGCACACTTCATAAATTCGATAACTCACAGTTGCTTGTGTTACAACATAATCAATCATAAACCTTTATTATTCTGACAACAAGTCTTGAGGTTAACAAGCACATTCAACAACAGAACCAACATCAGTCAGAATCTTAGGCTTGTTACAACTCTTAGTCGATAGACGTTGGTGAACGTGTCTGGTCGTGCTTTATTCCACTTAACCCCTGACTGTTCTCTGTTATAATTGAGAGCCATATCTCCAATCCATGGTTCAGACATTCTCTAACAACAACTAAATCTATTCTAACTCTTACTATTCTACAAACACTTTGCCTTGATGTAGGTTCCTAAATTTCGTCCAACTTTTACTCTCCTACTGGCTTCTCTGTCTAGCTCCGAACGAGTCAACCTGCTCCTACAACTGTAAGTCCAAACACAGAGTCGGTTAGAGCCGAGCTCAACTCCTTTAGGTTACATTTCTGTTGACATCTCTGTCTAGCTCCGAGCTAGTCAACCTGCTATATATATATGGCCCTTTTCATCTTGTCAGACGGTCTAGTAGAGGCTGTTGTGTATTTTTTTGAAGTTTGTCTTTGTCGAACAGCTTCTCTCGTGGCTAATTCTACCAATGTTTGACAAACACACACGGCCACAGAATGAACAAGTCAGACGCACTGGTCCACAGGGTTTTCTATCCTTTTTTTCATGAGTCTTTTCTCTTCTACGTTTTGCCTTAGCACAGTCTCAAATGATGTTATACCGTTCCTTATTCATGCTCTCCATAATGTGCGATCACTTGCCTGATGTTCACAGTCATATTCATCACAAATGGAGAAGTCATTCAGAGATGATTGACATATATCTCTATATCGTAGTTTAGGTCTACCTGATCCTACAACTGTAAGTCCAAACACAGTCGGCTAGAGCCGAGTTCAACTCCTTTAAGTTAAATTTATGTTGGCATCTCTTGCTCGCTTCGATAGAGTGCCAAAACTATAAATGTAAGAACTGAAGAGCTGCGGAAAACTGTCCGAAACTGTCTCGATCAGTTCTTGTGGTCAGCTAGGCTCCACCTATCTCTTGGGCACTTTGGGAAACCTGGCGTAGTCAGTCCTGGAAACTCCGCCTTACAATTCTAGGACTCTCGTCTCATTTTCTGATTGCTTGTCAACCACCTATCATTTCATGAGAGGTCTTGACAAACATCTGTCAATCACTCCTATGGTTTGGCTTCTCATCAAGATAGCCACGCCCTTGATATATCCTACCGTACGCAGTTCCCATCTCCGAGTTGACCGACGGAGAGGCTTCGTGTCGGGACATCAAAAGAGTCCGTTTCTGTTGGTATTCCTGGGGACTCAAGTCTTCTGATCTCTAGTTACGCCTACGCTCTCCATTCATGTGACGACCGTTAGACGCCAATTGCATGACATCCTACGTCTAACATTTCCGGGATCAGCGGACAGTCTTTCTCTGTCAGGGTGTGCCGAAATACGTGGAAAGGTTTGCTGGAATCGCCGTCTCTTCATATTGTTCGTCAGCTGCGGCTCCTGTCAATTCAGGTCAATCTTCACTAAAGTTTAGTCTAAAGTATTACCGCTAGTGACGTTTAACCTTTCCAGAGTCCGGTTAACAAACCCAAGATTGTTAGCTTCTTGATCTCTTTGACTCTTGTTTCTTCTTGTTTCATTCTTTTTCCTGTTTTACCCCTTCGAATCGCTCAGACTATTACGTCCCTAATGTGACATCAGATCTACGATGACGTCATGAGCTGCAGGACAAAGCCGACGTCACGTGACATGTTATCGTATGAGGCCCATTTTACTGCACTAGGTCATTGCAACTGTAGGTCAATGGCGGCGAAAGTGCTATTTCATCAAGACCTCACGGAATCAGCTACACGTTTTTAAAGCGGGTCGACTGAAGAGTGTCACGACACGCCCAGAGCGCTAATCGCTATACTGCTGCCACAGTAATTACAGCATTATCTCTCAATAGGCGACATTCGTAGCCCATGCTGGTCTCGATACTTTATGAGCACTGTAAATCAATTAGACGTGCTCGCTACTTGACTACATTTATCAGCCACATTGTATATCAGTTTTATTGTTATCACTCTTCTCGTTAAGCTGTGGATGTCATACTTCCGTGCTGATTTCGGCAATAAACGTCTCCGCTAATCTACACAGCCACAGAGTCGGTCACAGCCGTCTCAGAGTGTCAGAAGTTTGTCGGTCACAGCCGTCTCAGAGTGTCAGAAGTTTGTCGGTCACAGCCGTCTCAGAGTGTCAGAAGTTTGTCGGTCACAGCCGTCTCAGAATGTCAGAAATTTGTCGGTCACAGCCGTCTCAGAGTGTCAGAAGTTTGTCGGTCACAGCCGTCTCAGAGTGTCAGAAGTTTGTCGGTCACAGCCGTCTCAGAGTGTCAGAAGTTTGTCGGTCACAACCGTCTCAGAATGTCAGAAGTTTGTCGGTCACAACCGTCTCAGAATGTCAGAAGTTTGTCGGTCACAACCGTCTCAGAGTGTCATAGTTTGTCGGTTACAGCCGTCTTAGAGTGTCATAGTTTGTCGGTTACAGCCGTCTCAGAGTGTCATAGTTTGTCGGTTACAGCCGTCTCAGAATGGCATAGTTTGTCGGTTACAGCCGTCTCGGAGTGTCATAGTTTGTCGGTTACAGCCGTCTCGGAGTGTCATAGTTTGTCGGTTACAGCCGTCTCAGAGTGTCATAGTTTGTCGGTTACAGCCGTCTCAGAGTGTCATAGTTTGTCGGTTACAGCCGTCTCGGAGTGTCATAGTTTGTCGGTTACAGCCGTCTCAGAGTGTCATAGTTTGTCGGTTACAGCCGTCTCAGAGTGTTATAGTTTGTCGGTTACAGCCGTCTTAGAGTGTTATAGTTTGTCGGTTACAGCCGTCTCAGAGTGTTATAGTTTGTCGGTTACAGCCGTCTCAGAATGTCAGAAGTTTGTCGGTCACAACCGTCTCAGAATGTCAGAAGTTTGTCGGTCACAGCCGTCTCAGAATGTCAGAAGTTTGTCGGTCACAACCGTCTCAGAGTGTTATAGTTTGTCGGTTACAGCCGTCTCAGAGTGTTATAGTTTGTCGGTTACAGCCGTCTCAGAATGTCAGAAGTTTGTCGGTCACAACCGTCTCAGAATGTCAGAAGTTTGTCGGTCACAGCCGTCTCAGAATGTCAGAAGTTTGTCGGTCACAACCGTCTCAGAGTGTCATAGTTTGTCGGTTACAGCCGTCTCAGAGTGTTATAGTTTGTCGGTTACAGCCGTCTTAGAGTGTTATAGTTTGTCGGTTACAGCCGTCTCAGAGTGTTATAGTTTGTCGGTTACAGCCGTCTCAGAGTGTTATAGTTTGTCGGTTACAGCCGTCTTAGAGTGTTATAGTTTGTCTGTTACAGCCGTCTCAGAGTGTTATAGTTTGTCGGTTACAGCCGTCTCAGAGTGTTATAGTTTGTCGGTTACAGCCGTCTCAGAGTGTTATAGTTTGTCGGTTACAGCCGTCTTAGAGTGTCATAGTTTGTCGGTCACAGCCGTCTCAGAGTGTTATAGTTTGTCGGTTACAGCCGTCTCGGAGTGTCATAGTTTGTCGGTCACAGCCGTCTTAGAGTGTTATAGTTTGTCGGTTACATCCGTCTCAGAGTGTCATAGTTTGTCGGTTACATCCGTCTTAGAATGTCAGAATTTGTCACCAACTGATTTACGCAGGTTTATTGACTGAAGAATATGTTTTATGTTTTAGAAATTATCCCAAAGTCTAAATATTTCTGAAACGTGTTGGTAGAATTTGCTTTGTCTAGATCTCAGATGGAATGTTTAAAACATATGTTGTCGGTCTGTTGGGCTCATATCTCAGCCTAAAACGTGTTTTTGTCAAAGACTACTGTGTTCATATCTTAGTCTGAAAAGTGTTGTTATCAAAGACTACTGTGTTCATATCTTAGTCGGAAAAGTGTTGTTATCAAAGACTACTGTGTTCATATCTCAGTCTAAAACATCTTGATGTCATAGTCTATTGTATGATGTTGTGGACTGTAACAACGGCTATACAGCAGTTTAAAACATGACGTGAACTGTAACAACGGCTATACAGCAGTTTAAAACATGACGTGGACTGTAACAACGAGTATACAGCAGTTTAAAACATGACGTGGACTGTAACAACGGCTATACAGCAGTTTAAAACATGACGTGGGCTGTAACAACGGCTATACAGCAGTTTAAAACATGACGTGGACTGTAACAACGGCTATACAGCAGTTTAAAACATGACTTTCTATCTAATAGAGCTGCGATTCCTTCTACTGAACTTGTAAACAACACGAGAGAGCAAGTATTTTGAACGTTCGAGAAGAGGAATAAATAAAAACAAGGACAATTGGTTCCACAATTGCTACAACCAGAGCATTGTGTTGTAAGTAACAACAGCGTGATATGTATGCCTCCCAGCCCGACATATCCGACTGCAAGGACAAATCAGGACTTGATTTTCCTGCCAACTTCTTTCATTTAGACCAGTGCTGTGGGCGCTACCACCCACCAGTGGGCGGTTTTGACTTGTATGTGGGCCGTAGCAGAATAGTGACATGTTTTATTAATGATGCAGAAAATATACACTCGGTGGACGGTCAGGGAACTTTGTTCTCTCTCTCTCTCTCTCTCTCTCTCAATGTTCTAAAACATCAATAGCCAGAATATACACTCGGTGGACGGTCAGGGAACTTTGTTCTCTCGCTCTCTCTCTCTCTCTCAATGTTCTAAAACTTCAATAGCCAGAATATACACTCGGTGGACGGTCAGGGAACTGTGTTCTCTCTCTCTCTCTCTCTCTCTCTCTCTCCCAATGTTCTAAAACATCAATAGCCAAAATATACACTCGGTGGACGGTCAGGTCAGGGAACTTTGCTCTCTCTCTCTCTTTCTCTCTCTCTCTCAATGTTCTAAAACATCAATAACCAGAATATACACTCGGTGGACGGTCAGGGAACTTTGTTCTCTCTCTCTCTCTCTCTCTCTCTCTTTCTCTCTCATTGTTCTAAAACATCAATAGCCAGAATATACACTCGGTGGACGGTCTGGGAACTGTGTTCTCTCTCTCTCTCTCTCTCTCTCTCTCTCTCAATGTTCTAAAACTTCAATAGCCAGAATATACACTCGGTGGATGGTCAGGGAACTGTATTCTCTCTCTCTCTCTCTCTCTCTCTCTCTCTCTCTCAATGTTCTAAAACTTCAATAGCCAGAATATACACTCGGTGGACGGTCAGGGAACTGTGTTCTCTCTCTCTCTCTCTCTCTCTCTCTCTCTCTCAATGTTCTAAAACATCAATAGCCAGAATATACACTCTGTGGACGGTCAGGGAACTTTGTCTCTCTCTCTCTCTCTCTCTCTCTCTCTCTCTCCCTATGTTCTAAAACATCAATAGCCAGAATATTCTGGTCATTTGCTCTCTGGGCGCGGATTAAACTATAAACTGTTATTTCTGTAGGCGTCGAGAATAAGATCAAACCAAAGATGGCGCTAAACATCCTAAGGTTGAAGAGCACTGGTTTAGACAAACATGGCCACGTTGTGTGGGCCGATTTTGAGACCATCACGTGGGCGTCGAGGAAGGGCCTTGTGACGCCTCGAAGTTTGTTTCTATAAGAGGTAAAATAAGAGATGGCATACACACTACGCTGCTACAGCGCGTGCTACCTTTATTTTCTATCTTCGAATAGCAGGCTCTCTCCTAATGAGAATACACAAGGGGATATGATGATGATTTAAGGAGTTATTGAGTTTATTGTGGGTTATCATCACTGCACACCGAACATGACCATAGGTGGTCAGATCCCCTCCTCAGCAAGTCCGGCAGCGTCCAGCGACTGACGACTCCAGTTCTGTGTTGGTTGATAAGTCTTCTTATCCTCTCACTAAGCCTCTCGTTTCTTGGTGTGCCCATCTTAACTCCCATCTCTTTCACCCCAAGAAGGGACGTGGACTCATAGTTGTCGAAGGTGAATCAGGTGTTATTGGTAATCATTGCGGTAATAGTATTCATTGTTGTAATAGTATTCGTTGTTGTAATAGTATTCGTTGTTGTAATAGTATTCATTGTTGTAATAGTATTCGTTGTTGTAATAGTATTCATTGTTGTAATAGTATTCATTGTTGTAATAGTATTCATTGTTGTAATAGTATTCGTTGTTGTAATAGTATTCGTTGTTGTAATAGTATTCATTGTTGTAATAGTATTCGTTGTTGTAATAGTATTCGTTGTTGTAATAGTATTCATTGTTGTAATAGTATTCATTGTTGTAATAGTATTCGTTGTTGTAATAGTATTCGTTGTTGTAATAGTATTCATTGTTGTAATAGTATTCGTTGTTGTAATAGTATTCATTGTTGTAATAGTATTCATTGTTGTAATAGTATTCATTGTTGTAATAGTATTCGTTGTTGTAATAGTATTCGTTGTTGTAATAGTATTCATTGCGGTAATAGTTTTCATTGTTGTAATAGTATTCGTTGTTGTAATAGTATTCGTTGTTGTAATAGTATTCATTGCGGTAATAGTTTTCATTGTTGTAATAGTATTCGTTGTTGTAATAGTATTCGTTGTTGTAATAGTATTCATTGCGGTAATAGTTTTCATTGTTGTAATAGTATTCGTTGTTGTAATAGTATTCGTTGTTGTAATAGTATTCATTGCGGTAATAGTTTTCATTGTTGTAATAGTATTCATTGTTGTAATAGTATTCATTAAGGTAATAGTATTCATTGTTGTAATAGTATTCATTACGGTAATAGTATTTATTGCGGTAATAGTATTTATAGTTGTAACAGTATTCATTACGGTAACGGTATTCATTGCGGTAATAGTATTCATTACGGTAATAGTATTCATTGCGGTAATAGTATTCATTACGGTAAGAGTATTCATTGCGGTACTAGTGTTTCTTGCGGTAATTGTATTCTTAACGGTAATAGTATTCATTGCGGTAATAGTATTCATATAACTAATATGACTAAGAAGACAGAAGGGATGAGAAGTTAAAGAAAAGAACTCGTCAACAAACCAAATAGTTCCAGTTAATACCCTAACTAATCTACAAGTGAGCTAGTGCTAGTTAGATTCAGTCCAGAGGAATAATAGAGAGATTCCAAGTGAGTGGTGTCTAGATAAGAGAGATTCCAAGTGAGTGATGTCTAGATAAGAGAGATTCCAAGTGAGTGATGTCTAGATAAGAGAGATTCCAAGTGAGTGATGTCTAGATAAGAGAGATTCCAAGTGAGTGATGTCTAGATAAGAGAGATTCCAAGTGAGTGATGTCTAGATCAGAGAGATTCCAAGTGAGTGATGTCTAGATAAGAGAGATTCCAAGTGAGTGATGTCTAGATCAGAGAGATTCCCAGTGAGTGGTGTCTAGATCAGAGAGATTCCTAGTGAGTGGTGTCTAGATCAGAGAGATTCCTAGTGAATAGTTACTAGATCAGAGAGATTCCAAGTGAGTGATGTCTAGATAAGAGAGATTCCAAGTGAGTGGTGTCTAGATCAGAGAGATTCCCAGTGAGTGGTGTCTAGATCAGAGAGATTCCTAGTGAGTGGTGTCTAGATCAGAGAGATTCCTAGTGAGTGGTGTCTAGATCAGAGATATTCCTAGTGAATAGTTACTAGATCAGAGAGATTCCTAGTGAATATTTACTGAATCAGAGAGATTCCTAGTGAATATTTACTAGATCAGAGAGATTCCTAGTGAATAGTTACTAGATCAGAGAGATTCCAAGTGAGTGATGTCTAGATCAGAGAGATTCCAAGTGAGTGATGTCTAGATCAGAGAGATTCCTAGTGAGTGGTGTCTAGATCAGAGAGATTCCTAGTGAGTGGTGTCTAGATCAGAGAGATTCCTAGTGAGTGGTGTCTAGATCAGAGATATTCCTAGTGAATAGTTACTAGATCAGAGAGATTCCGAGTGAATATTTACTAGATCAGAGAGATTCCTAGTGAATATTTACTAGATCAGAGAGATTCCTAGTGAATATTTACTGAATCAGAGAGATTCCTAGTGAATATTTACTGAATCAGAGAGATTCCTAGTGAATATTTACTAGATCAGAGAGATTCCTAGTGAACATTTACTAGATCAGAGAGATTCCTAGTGAATATTTACTGAATCAGAGAGATTCCTAGTGAATATTTACTAGATCAGAGAGATTCCTAGTGAATATTTACTAGATCACAGAGATTCCTAGTGAATAGTTACTAGATCAGAGAGATTCCAAGTGAGTGGTGTCTAGATCAGAGATATTCCTAGTGAATAGTTACTAGATCAGAGAGATTCCTAGTGAATAGTTACTGAATCAGAGAGATTCCTAGTGAATATTTACTAGATCAGAGAGATTCCTAGTGAATATTTACTAGATCAGAGAGATTCCTAGTGAATAGTTACTAGATCAGAGAGATTCCTAGTGAATAGTTACTAGATCAGAGAGATTCCTAGTGAATAGTTACTAGATCAGAGAGATTCCTAGTGAATAGTTACTATAGGTCGTTTCAAAATATTTTGAAGGTGTTTAAAATTCCATATCTCTGCAACCAATTGATTGATAATGCTGAAATTTTGCATATGGTCTTGTGATTTTTTGGTCCCAAGAAGTACATTCATTTCCTCACCAACAAACGTATAGTTTTAAATATTCTTTATTTGAAGTATACAAATTTAAGGCATTTTGGTCAAACCATATATTTGGAGGAATTACCGCTTCATATGAGTGAGCACCCACGGACTTGTCATCTTGAACGTAATGCGCGCCAATTTCCCTGTTTTAAGCACTAAAAAACACATAAAACGCGTCATAGTTATAATTTTATATCCGGTGCATCCCATTTCCTGTCGTTTTGTTGTGATTTATGTGCAACGGCGTATCATTAATTACTGGGTAATTTCGTTAAATTTGTGATCTGTTAGTCAATGGGTATAAAAGTAAAGTTCCTTACATTGCAATCAGTGGCAATAAAGGTGTATCAATATTTTTGCATAGAAGCTAAGCGTGGAAAACTGTATCGAAGCATCTCAAAGCCAGAAAAGAGAACTATTCACGCAGTGGGTATAAGCAAGCGCTTTTTCAAACAAGTGCTTAAAGCTAACGGAGTGTCCAGTTCAATCAAGACTAGGACGCTAGGAAGAAAGAAAGTTGTAGATAGTTTTGACAAGGAAGTGATTAGAAGAGCAATTTGTAAAATGTTCGATTCCAAAGAAACTGTGACTTTAAGAAAACTGAAAATTCGACTGAGAGCAGAAAATGACATTGTTGTGTCGAAAACAACATTATGGAGAACTGTTAGAAGCATCGGTTTTACGTTTAGAAAGTACGATAGTGGTAGAAATGTCATCTGCGAGAAGCCGCACTTAGTTTCTATGAGGAGTAAATATTTACGTGAAGTACGGGAAATGCGTAACCAAGGTTATGATATTGTATTTCTAGATGAATCTTGGATAAATTCTCACCACACAAGTGCAAAGGAATGGCAGTTATCAGATGGAAGTATTAAAAGATGTGTACCCACTGGAAAAGGACAGCGTATTATAATGGCACATGCAGGCAGCCGAAAAGAAGGGTTGGTGAAAAATGCAGAACTTATATTCACCTCTAATTATACTGACAACAGGGACTATCACACCGAGATGAATGGCCATATATTTAGAGAGTGGATTGAAAATACTCTTCTTCCAATTCTAGACAGACCATCCTGTCTGGTAATGGACAACGCGTCGTACCACAACGCTGTGGCAGAAGAAGACAAAATTCCTACATCTACCAGTACAAAAGATGTTATAAAGATTTGGCTAAGAAAGGAAGGAATTCCATTTAACGAGGGATTTTTGAAACCTGAATTACTGTCACTTGTTAAGAAATCGCAAAAGACCAAAGTATTCCAAATAGACAAAATCATTCAACAGTATGGTCATACGTGCTTGAGACTGCCCCCTTATCATCCACAATTAAACCCCATTGAACTCGTTTGGGCAAAAATTAAAGGGCAGGTGGCAGCTGAGAATACAAGTTTTAAACTATGCGATATAAAAGGACTGACATATGCTGCTCTATCACAGATTGACAAAGATTTTTGGTGCAAATGTGAAGATCATGTCTTAAAAGAAGAAAATGACTATTGGAAAAAAGATGGACTATCGTTCGTTCAGCCCAGATTAGTAATCAATATGTTAGACTCCTCTGATTCAGAATAAATGAAATAATAATGGACGTTTTTATATGTCCGCATGATCAATCTTTAGATAAAGTTGATAACGTTTTGAAAATGTAAAGATTCTTGATATGTGTACTGCAGGCATGCAAAGAAACTAAATCACTTTCATATGTCTTGTTTACGTAAAATAATGAAAGTCACATGGAAAGACATAAAACGAACAATGTAGCTCTTTACAGTGGAGAGGATCCCGTGCTTACATCGGACTCTTTAGTCACATGCGTACCCATAAACAATAACTTTGCTTGATATGTCATGCTCGTTATCGCTCGCAACGGATAATTAATTTTTTAAAATGTATTCTTTGTTGTATATTGTTTAAATAGTTTTCATTAATGGAACTGTTTATACGCTGATTTGTTTTAGACCGTCTGTAAAGGCTATAACATTGACATTCTCATAGTATTTTAAAGAAAGTAAACAATAGAAAGTAAACAGTTGATAAACGCCTCCAACTTTCAAGTTGTGTAGAGACGCCTATGTCGAGAAGCTGATTTCCATTAATGTACGGTAAATTATTTTCTCCGGGAGCAAAAAGATCCGTAAATTCACTGAGATCAAAAGAAAGTGCTGCTTCATGATGAAGCATACTTCCTACATCATTAAATTTTGTGAAATCGGTGGGACCTTGGAAAAACAAGGCCAGATGCAAAAAATCAAGTTTGTAAGTGCAGGGAAAGAGGAGATATTTCATGTTAATCGTGAACATTTAGATTTGAAACGACCAATAGATCAGAGAGATTCCTAGTGAGTGGCGTCTAGATCAGAGAGATTCCTAGTGAGTGGCGTCTAGAACAGAGAGATTCCTAGTGAGTTGCGTCTAGAACAGAGAGATTCCTAGTGAGTGGCGTCTAGAACAGAGAGATTCCTAGTGAGTGGCGTCTAGAACAGAGAGATTCCTAGTGAGTGGCGTCTAGAACAGAGAGATTCCTAGTGAGAGGTGTCTAGATCAGAGAGATTCCTAGTGAGTGGTGTCTAGAACAGAGAGATTCCTAGTGAATAGTTACTAGATTAGAGAGATTCCTAGTGAGTGGCGTCTAGAACAGAGAGATTCCTAGTGAGTGGCGTCTAGAACAGAGAGATTCCTAGTGAGTGGCGTCTAGAACAGAGAGATACCTAGTGAGAGGTGTCTAGATCAGAGAGATTCCTAGTGAGTGGTGTCTAGAACAGAGAGATTCCTAGTGAATAGTTACTAGATCAGAGAGATTCCTAGTGAGTGGTGTTTAGATCAGAGAGATTCCTAGTGGGTAGTGTATAGATCATAGAGATTCCTAGTGAGTGGTGTCTAGATCAGAGCGATTCCTAGTGAGTGGTGTCTAGATCAGAGCGATTCCTAGTTAGTGGTGTTGCAGAATCAATCTAGATCAGATAATTACATATCAAAATGTGAATTATTTGTGCCAGTCAGACCTCGAATGATACAGAAACAGATCAAACAATAGATAGAACTGTAACTATACGATACATTAGGGATGTGACATCTCTATATGACGATTGTCCAGCTCCCATCCCCTCACTGCAAAATAGTATATGTTACTTATTATTCATTTGAGCAATTGAGAGGTCCAAGTTCCAGAGAGTATGTTGAACTATTGATTAATTAATGATCATTAAATATTTTCAATCAAGAATCAATCCATTAATTATGATTATCATGAGAACAGTTGATTTGGTGAATTAACACTGATTACAATCTTCATCCCAACGTTGTGCTACCAGTGTCAGACCTGGACCCTAGATGCAAGAACAATAAGAAAAATAACCTCTACAGAGATGAAATGTGTTAGACGAATGACAGGAAACAGTCTGAGAGATAAGATCAGAAATGAAGAACTGAGAAAAAAGCTAGGAATAGCCCCAGCCATAGAATATATAAGGAAACAACAGATAAAATGGTTCGGCCACGTGACAAGGCAGAAAGAACAAAACACAACACAACAAGCCTTCAATAAACGTTGTGAGAACACCAGACCCAAGGGTCCACCACGAAAAAGATGGGTCGATGGAATATTAGAAGCACTATTGGTCGTTTCAAAATATTTTGAAGGTGTTTAAAATTCCATATCTCTGCAACCAATTGATTGATAATGCTGAAATTTTGCATATGGTCTTGTGATTTTTTGGTCCCAAGAAGTACATTCATTTCCTCACCAACAAACGTATAGTTTTAAATATTCTTTATTTGAAGTATACAAATTTAAGGCATTTTGGTCAAACCATATATTTGGAGGAATTACCGCTTCATATGAGTGAGCACCCACGGACTTGTCATCTTGAACGTAATGCGCGCCAATTTCCCTGTTTTAAGCACTAACAAACACATAAAACGAGTCATAGTTATAATTTTATATCCGGTGCATCCCATTTCCTGTCGTTTTGTTGTGATTTCTGTGCAACGGCGTATCCTAATTATTGGGTAATTTCGTTAAATTTGTGATCTGTTAGTCAATGGGTATAAAAGTAAAGTTCCTTACATTGCAATCAGTGGCAATAAAGGTGTGTAAATATTTTTGCATAGAGGCTAAGCGTGGAAAACTGTATCGAAGCATCTCAAAGCCAGAAAAGAGAACTATTCACGCATTGGGTATAAGCAAACGCTTTTTCAAACAAGTGCTTAAAGCTAACGGAGTGTCCAGTTCAATCAAGACTAGGACGCTAGGAAGAAAGAAAGCAGTAGATAGTTTTGACAAGGAAGTGATTAGAAGAGCAATTTGTAAAATGTTCGATTCCAAAGAAACTGTGACTTTAAGAAAACTGAAAATTCGACTGAGAGCAGAAAATGACATTGTTGTGTCGAAAACAACATTATGGAGAACTGTTAGAAGCATCGGTTTTACGTTTAGAAAGTACGATAGTGGTAGAAATGTCATCTACGAGAAGCTGCACTTAGTTTCTATGAGGAGTAAATATTACGTGAAGTACGGGAAATGCGTAACCAAGGTTATGATATTGTATTTCTAGATGAATCTTGGATAAATTCTCACCACACAAGTGCAAAGGAATGGCAGTTATCAGATGGAAGTATTAAAAGATGTGTACCCACTGGAAAAGGACAGCGTATTATAATGGCACATGCAGGCAGCCGAAAAGAAGGGTTGGTGAAAAATGCAGAACTTATATTCACCTCTAATTATACTGACAACAGGGACTATCACACCGAGATGAATGGCCATATATTTAGAGAGTGGATTGAAAATACTCTTCTTCCAATTCTAGACAGACCATCCTGTCTGGTAATGGACAACGCGTCGTACCACAACGCTGTGGCAGAAGAAGACAAAATTCCTACATCTACCAGTACAAAAGATGTTATAAAGATTTGGCTAAGAAAGGAAGGAATTCCATTTAACGAGGGATTTTTGAAACCTGAATTACTGTCACTTGTTAAGAAATCGCAAAAGACCAAAGTATTCCAAATAGACAAAATCATTCAACAGTATGGTCATACGTGCTTGAGACTGCCCCCTTATCATCCACAATTAAACCCCATTGAACTCGTTTGGGCAAAAATTAAAGGGCAGGTGGCAGCTGAGAATACAAGTTTTAAACTATGCGATATAAAAGGACTGACATATGCTGCTCTATCACAGATTGACAAAGATTTTTGGTGCAAATGTGAAGATCATGTCTTAAAAGAAGAAAATGACTATTGGAAAAAAGATGGACTATCGTTCGTTCAGCCCAGATTAGTAATCAATATGTTAGACTCCTCTGATTCAGAATAAATGAAATAATAATGGACGTTTTTATATGTCCGCATGATCAATCTTTAGCTAAAGTTGATAACGTTTTGAAAATGTAAAGATTCTTGATATGTGTACTGCAGGCATGCAAAGAAACTAAATCACTTTCATATGTCTTGTTTACGTACAATAATGAAAGTCACATGGAAAGACATAAAACGGACAATGTAGCTCTTTACAGTGAAGAGGATCCCGTGCTTACATCGGACTCTTTAGTCACATGCGTACCCATAAACAATAACTTTGCTTGATATGTCATGCTCGTTATCGCTCGCAACGGATAATTAATTTTTAAAATGTATTCTTTGTTGTATATTGTTTAAATAGTTTTCATTAATGGAACTGTTTATACGCTGATTTGTTTTAGACCGTCTGTAAAGGCTATAACATTGACATTCTCATAGTATTTTAAAGAAAGTAAACAATAGAAAGTAAACAGTTGATAAACGCCTCCAACTTTCAAGTTGTGTAGAGACGCCTATGTCGAGAAGCTGATTTCCATTAATGTACGGTAAATTATTTTCTCCAGGAGCAAAAAGATCCGTAAATTCACTGAGATCAAAGGAAAGTGCTGCTTCATGATGAAGCATACCTCCTACATCATTAAATTTTGTGAAATCGGTGGGACCTTGGAAAAACAAGACCAGATGCAAAAAATCAAGTTTGTAAGTGCAGGGAAAGAGGAGATATTTCATGTTAATCGTGAACATTTAGATTTGAAACGACCAATAGGAAACATAACAGCAGCAGAGGCGAACAGAAGAGCAAAAGACCGCAAATTATATCTCCCCTCGACGCTGAAAGGCAAATGAGGAAGGAAAGAAGAAGAAGAAGGAGAAGAGGAAGAAGAAGAAGAAGAAGAAGAAGAAGAAGAAGAAGAACACTGATTGAAACAATCAATTGCTGTATTATAATTTGCCACGTGATCTTTGTGTCAAGTTTTAACACGTTGATCTCCTCTTGGTTACTTCAAGATTCTTTCATTTACGGCGGCACAGGAAGTTCCGTTGTTGTTGTTGTTGTTAAGAATTGGCATCAGTTGCTGTCAAAACAAAACACACACAATGCGGCCCGCCGAACAGACTCGGGCCGTAGATTGAAGACCCACACAAAAACACCCATGGACCTTCAACTTGTGCTCCCTTTGAGTGGCGGCTTTCATAACTCCCACATTAGCGTCTTCGTCAATGACCTAGATTTGAACTTCAGACACGAAAGGGGCAGTAAAACAATCATTAGGTGCGACCATCACCGTTTACGACTGTCTGAGGACAATAAACTAGACTTAAGATGATTCGGTTCAAGTGCCATGAAGAAGGTCAACAATAATAGGTGCTACATATGCATTAGACATATAGTTCCATGACATGTCAGCAAGATGTAAGCCTACAGTATAATACGGTGGGAAAACGTGAAAACAAATCAACGTAAAGTGTATTGGGCAGCTAAACTAATAGGGAAATGGAACAAAATATAACGTTTCGACAAAGAGGCCTTCATTAGTAGAAGCTCAAGTTAAAAAGTAAAACGAAGTTCAACTTTTCCCACCTCCAGGTCTTGCATCAACATCAACAACACCTAGTTCAACATTAAACATCTAACTCCCCATCAACAACACCTAGTTCAACATTAAACATCTAACTCCCCTTCAACAACACCATGTTAAACATTAAACATCTAACTCCCCATCAACAACACTTTGTTCAACATAAAACATCTAACTCCCCATCAACAACACTTTGTTCAACATTACACTTCTAACTCCCCATCAACAACACCATGTTCAACATTAAACATCTAACTCCCCATCAACAACACTTTGTTCAACATTACACTTCTAACTACCCATCAACAACACCATGTTCAACATAAAACATCTAACTCCCCAATCAACAACACCTAGTTCAACATTAAACATCTAACTCCCCATCAACAACACCTAGTTCAACATTAAACATCTAACTCCCCATCAACAACACTTTGTTCAACATTAAACATCTAACTCCCCATCAACAACACTTTGTTCAACATTAAACATCTAACTCCCCATCAACAACACCATGTTCAACATTAAACATCTAACTCCCCATCAACAACACTTGTTCAACATTAAACATCTAACCCCCCATCAACAACACCATGTTCAACATTAAACATCTAACTCCCCATCAACAGCACCATGTTCAACATTAAACATCTAACTCCCCATCAACAACACCATGTTCAACATTAAACATCTAACTCCCCATCAACAACACCTAGTTCAACATTAAACATCTAACTCCCCATCAACAACACCTAGTTCAACATTAAACATCTAACTCCCCATCAACAACACTTTGTTCAACATTAAACATCTAACTCCCCATCAACAACACCATGTTCAACATTAAACATCTAACTCCCATCAACAACACTTTGTTCAACATTAAACATCTAACCCCCCATCAACAACACCATGTTCAACATTAAACATCTAACTCCCCATCAACAACACCATGTTCAACATTAAACATCTAACTCCCCATCAACAACACCATGTTCAACATTAAACATCTAACTCCCCATCAACAACACCTAGTTCAACATTAAACATCTAACTCCCCATCAACAACACTTTGTTCAACATTAAACATCTAACTCCCCATCAACAACACCATGTTCAACATTAAACATCTAACTCCCCATCAACAACACCATGTTCAACATTAAACATCTAACTCCCCATCAACAACACTTTGTTCAACATTACACTTCTAACTCCCCATCAACAACACCATGTTCAACATTAAACATCTAACTCCCCATCAACAACACTAGTTCAACATTAACCATCTAACTCCCCATCAACAGCACCATGTTCAACATTAAACATCTAACTCCCCATCAACAACACCTAGTTCAACATTAAACATCTAACTCCCCATCAACAACACCTAGTTCAACATTAAACATCTAACTCACCATCAACAACACCTTGTTCAACATTAAACATCTAACTCCCCATCAACAACACCTAGTTCAACATTAAACATCTAACTCCCCATCAATAACACCATGTTCAACATTAAACATCTAACCCCCCATCAACAACACTTTGTTCAACATTAAACATCTAACTCCCCATCAACAACACTTTGTTAAACATTAAACATCTAACTCCCCATCAACAACACCATGTTCAACATTAAACATCTAACTCCCCATCAACAACACCTAGTTCAACATTAAACACCTAACTCCCATCAACAGCACCATGTTCAACATTAAACATCTAACTCCCCATCAACAGCACCATTTTCAACATTAAACATCTAACTCCCCATCAACAACACCATGTTCAACATTAAACATCTAACTCCCCATCAACAACACCTAGTTCAACATTAAACATCTAACTCCCCATCAACAACACTTTGTTCAACATTAAACATCTAACTCCCCATCAACAACACCTAGTTCAACATTAAACATCTAACTTCCCATCAACAACACCATGTTCAACATTAAACATCTAACTCCCATCAACAACACCATGTTCAACATTAAGCATCTAACTCCCCATCAACAACACTTTGTTCAACATTACACTTCTAACTCCCCATCAACAACACCATGTTCAACATAAAACATCTAACTCCCCATCAACAACACCTAGTTCAACATTAAACATCTAACTCCCCATCAACAACACCTAGTTCAACATTAAACATCTAACTCCCCATCAACAACACCTAGTTCAACATTAAACATCTAACTCCCCATCAACAACAACTAGTTCAACATTAAACATCTAACTCCCCATGAACAACACCTTGTTCAACATTAAACATCTAACTCCCCATCAACAACACTTTGTTCAACATTAAACATCTAACTCCCCATCAACAACACCATGTTCAACATTAAACATCTAATTCCCCATCAACAACACTTTGTTCAACATTACACTTCTAACTCCCCATCAACAACACCATGTTCAACATAAAACATCTAACTCCCCATCAACAACACCTAGTTCAACATTAAACATCTAACTCCCCACCAACAACACCTAGTTCAACATTAAACATCTAACTCCCCATCAACAACACCTAGTTCAACATTAAACATCTAACTCCCCATCAACAACACCATGTTCAACATTAAACATCTAACTCCCATCAACAACACCTAGTTCAACATTAAACATCTAACTCCCCATCAACAACACCTAGTTCAACATTAAACATCTAACTCCCCATCAACAACACCATGTTAAACATTAAACATCTAACTCCCCATCAACAACACCATGTTCAACATTAAACATCTAACTCCCCATCAACAACACTTTGTTCAACATTACACTTCTAACTCCCCATCAACAACACCATGTTCAACATAAAACATCTAACTCCCCATCAACAACACTTTGTTCAACATTAAACATCTAACTCCCCATCAACAACACCTAGTTCAACATTAAACATCTAACTCCCCATCAACAACACCTAGTTCAACATTAAACATCTAACTCCCCATCAACAACACCTAGTTCAACATTAAACATCTAACTCACCATCAACAACACCTTGTTCAACATTAAACATCTAACTCCCATCAACAACACCTAGTTCAACATTAAACATCTAACTCCCCATCAATAACACCATGTTCAACATTAAACATCTAACCCCCATCAACAACACTTTGTTCAACATTAAACATCTAACTCCCCATCAACAACACTTTGTTCAACATTAAACATCTAACTCCCCATCAACAACACCATGTTCAACATTAAACATCTAACTCCCCATCAACAACACCTAGTTCAACATTAACCATCTAACTCCCCATCAACAGCACCATGTTCAACATTAAACATCTAACTCCCCATCAACAGCACCATTTTCAACATTAAACATCTAACTCCCCATCAACAACACCATGTTCAACATTAAACATCTAACTCCCCATCAACAACACCATGTTCAACATTAAACATCTAACTCCCCATCAACAACACTTTGTTCAACATTACACTTCTAACTCCCCATCAACAACACCATGTTCAACATAAAACATCTAACTCCCCATCAACAACACTTTGTTCAACATTAAACATCTAACTCCCCATCAACAACACCTAGTTCAACATTAAACATCTAACTCCCATCAACAACACCTAGTTCAACATTAAACATCTAACTCCCATCAACAACACCTAGTTCAACATTAAACATCTAACTCCCCATCAACAACACCTAGTTCAACATTAAACATCTAACTCCCCATCAACAACACCATGTTCAATATTAAGCATCTAACTCCCCATCAACAACACTTTGTTCAACATTACACTTCTAACTCCCCATCAACAACACCATGTTCAACATAAAACATCTAACTCCCCATCAACAACACCTAGTTCAACATTAAACATCTAACTCCCATCAACAACACCTAGTTCAACATTAAACATCTAACTCCCCATCAACAACACCTAGTTCAACATTAAACATCTAACTCCCCATCAATAACACCATGTTCAACATTAAACATCTAACCCCCATCAACAACACTTTGTTCAACATTAAACATCTAACTCCCCATCAACAACACTTTGTTCAACATTAAACATCTAACTCCCCATCAACAACACCATGTTCAACATTAAACATCTAACTCCCATCAACAACACCTAGTTCAACATTAAACATCTAACTCCCCATCAACAGCACCATGTTCAACATTAAACATCTAACTCCCCATCAACAGCACCATTTCAACATTAAACATCTAACTCCCCATCAACAACACCATGTTCAACATTAAACATCTAACTCCCCATCAACAACACCTAGTTCAACATTAAACATCTAACTCCCCATCAACAACACTTTGTTCAACATTAAACATCTAACTCCCCATCAACAACACTTTGTTCAACATTAAACATCTAACTTCCCATCAACAACACCATGTTCAACATTAAACATCTAACTCCCATCAACAACACCTAGTTCAACATTAAACATCTAACTCCCCATCAACAACACCTAGTTCAACATTAAACATCTAACTCCCCATCAACAACACCTAGTTCAACATTAAACATCTAACTCCCCATCAACAACACCATGTTCAACATTAAGCATCTAACTCCCCATCAACAACACTTTGTTCAACATTACACTTCTAACTCCCCATCAACAACACCATGTTCAACATAAAAAATCTAACTCCCCATCAACAACACCTAGTTCAACATTAAACATCTAACTCCCCATCAACAACACCTAGTTCAACATTAAACATCTAACTCCCCATCAACAACACCTAGTTCAACATTAAACATCTAACTCCCCATCAACAACAACTAGTTCAACATTAAACATCTAACTCCCCATCAACAACACCTTGTTCAACATTAAACATCTAACTCCCCATCAACAACACTTTGTTCAACATTAAACATCTAACTCCCCATCAACAACACCATGTTCAACATTAAACATCTAACTCCCCATCAACAACACTTGTTCAACATTACACTTCTAACTCCCCATCAACAACACCATGTTCAACATAAAACATCTAACTCCCCATCAACAACACCTAGTTCAACATTAAACATCTAACTCCCCATCAACAACACCTAGTTCAACATTAAACATCTAACTCCCCATCAACAACACCTAGTTCAACATTAAACATCTAACTCCCCATCAACAACAACTAGTTCAACATTAAACATCTAACTCCCCATCAACAACACCTAGTTCAACATTAAACATCTAACTCCCCATCAACAACACTTTGTTCAACATTAAACATCTAACTCCCCATCAACAACACTTTGTTCAACATTAAACATCTAACGCCCCATCAACAACACCATGTTCAACATTAAACATCTAACTCCCCATCAACAACACTTTGTTCAACATTAAACATCTAACTCCCCATCAACAACACCATGTTCAACATTAAACATCTAACTCCCCATCAACAGCACCATGTTCAACATTAAACATCTAACTCCCCATCAACAACACCTAGTTCAACATTAAACATCTAACTCCCCATCAACAACACCTAGTTCAACATTAAACATCTAACTCCCCATCAACAACACTTGTTCAACATTAAACATCTAACTCCCCATCAACAACACCATGTTCAATATTAAACATCTAACTCCCCATCAACAACACCATGTTCAACATTAAACATCTAACTCCCATCAACAACACTTTGTTCAACATTACACTTCTAACTCCCCATCAACAACACCATGTTCAACATAAAACATCTAACTCCCCATCAACAACACTTTGTTCAACATTAAACATCTAACTCCCCATCAACAACACCTAGTTCAACATTAAACATCTAACTCCCCATCAACAACACCTAGTTCAACATTAAACATCTAACTCCCCATCAACAACACCTAGTTCAACATTAAACATCTAACTCACCATCAACAACACCTTGTTCAACATTAAACATCTAACTCCCCATCAACAACACCTAGTTCAACATTAAACATCTAACTCCCCATCAATAACACCATGTTCAACATTAAACATCTAACCCCCCATCAACAACACTTTGTTCAACATTAAACATCTAACTCCCCATCAACAACACTTTGTTCAACATTAAACATCTAACTCCCCATCAACAACACCATGTTCAACATTAAACATCTAACTCCCCATCAACAACACCTAGTTCAACATTAAACATCTAACTCCCCATCAACAGCACCATGTTCAACATTAAACATCTAACTCCCCATCAACAGCACCATTTTCAACATTAAACATCTAACTCCCCATCAACAACACCATGTTCAACATTAAACATCTAACTCCCCATCAACAACACCTAGTTCAACATTAAACATCTAACTCCCCATCAACAACACTTTGTTCAACATTAAACATCTAACTCCCCATCAACAACACCTAGTTCAACATTAAACATCTAACTTCCCATCAACAACACCATGTTCAACATTAAACATCTAACTCCCATCAACAACACCTAGTTCAACATTAAACATCTAACTCCCCATCAACAACACCTAGTTCAACATTAAACATCTAACTCCCCATCAACAACACCTAGTTCAACATTAAACATCTAACTCCACATCAACAACACCATGTTCAACATTAAAGCATCTAACTCCCCATCAACAACACTTTGTTCAACATTACACTTCTAACTCCCCATCAACAACACCTTGTTCAACATTAAACATCTAACTCCCCATCAACAACACCTAGTTCAACATTAAACATCTAACTCCCCATCAACAACACTTTGTTCAACATTAAACATCTAACTCCCCATCAACAACACTTTGTTCAACATTAAACATCTAACTCCCCATCAACAACACCATGTTCAACATTAAACATCTAACTCCCCATCAACAACACTTTGTTCAACATTAAACATCTAACTCCCCATCAACAACACCATGTTCAACATTAAACATCTAACTCCCCATCAACAGCACCATGTTCATTAAACATCTAACTCCCCTTCAACAACACCATGTTCAACATTAAACATCTAACTCCCCATCAACAACACCTAGTTCAACATTAAACATCTAACTCCCCATCAACAACACTTTGTTCAACATTAAACATCTAACTCCCCATCAACAACACCATGTTCAACATTAAACATCTAACTCCCCATCAACAACACCATGTTCAACATTAAACATCTAACTCCCCATCAACAACACTTTGTTCAACATTACACTTCTAACTCCCCATCAACAACACCATGTTCAACATTAAACATCTAACTCCCCATCAACAACACCTAGTTCAACATTAAACATCTAACTCCCCATCAACAACACCTAGTTCAACATTAAACATCTAACTCCCCATCAACAACACCTAGTTCAACATTAAACATCTAACTCCCCATCAACAACACCTAGTTCAACATTAAACATCTAACTCCCCATCAACAACACTTTGTTCAACATTAAACATCTCAAACTCCCCATCAACAACACTTTGTTCAACATTAAACATCTAACTCCCCATCAACAACACCATGTTCAACATTAAACATCTAACTCCCCATCAACAACACTTTGTTCAACATTAAACATCTAACTCCCCATCAACAACACCATGTTCAACATTAAACATCTAACTCCCCATCAACAACACCATGTTCAACATTAAACATCTAACTCCCCATCAACAACACCATGTTCAACATTAAACATCTAACTCCCCATCAACAACACCTAGTTCAACATTAAACATCTAACTCCCATCAACAACACTTTGTTCAACATTAAACATCTAACTCCCCATCAACAACACCTAGTTCAACATTAAACATCTAACTCCCCATCAACAACACCATGTTCAACATTAAACATTATAACTCCCCATCAACAATACCTAGTTCAACATTAAACATCTAACTCCCCATCAACAACACCTAGTTCAACATTAAACATCTAACTCCCCATCAACAACACCTAGTTCAACATTAAACATCTAACTCCTCATCAACAACACCTAGTTCAACATTAAACATCTAACTCCCCATCAACAACACCTAGTTCAACATTAAACATCTAACTCCCCTTCAACAACACCATGTTAAACATTAAACATCTAACTCCCCATCAACAACACTTTGTTCAACATAAAACATCTAACTCCCATCAACAACACTTTGTTCAACATTACACATCTAACTCCCCATCAACAACACCATGTTCAACATTAAACATCTAACTCCCCATCAACAACACCTAGTTCAACATTAAACATCTAACTCCCCATCAACAACACCTAGTTCAACATTAAACATCTAACTCCCCATCAACAACACTTGTTCAACATTAAACATCTAACTCCCCATCAACAACACCTTGTTCAACATTAAACATCTAACTCCCCATCAACAACACCTAATTCAACATTAAACATCTAACTCCCCATCAACAACACTTTGTTCAACATTAAACATCTAACTCCCCATCAACAACACTTTGTTCAACATTAAACATCTAACTCCCCATCAACAACACCATGTTCAACATTAAACATCTAACTCCCCATCAACAACACTTTGTTCAACATTAAACATCTAACTCCCCATCAACACACCATGTTCAACATTAAACATTTAACTCCCCATCAACAGCACCATGTTCAACATTAAACATCTAAATCCCCATCAACAACACCATGTTCAACATTAAACATCTAACTCCCCATCAACAACACCTAGTTCAACATTAAACATCTAACTCCCCATCAACAACACTTGTTCAACATTAAACATCTAACTCCCCATCAACAACACCATGTTCAACATTAAACATCTAACTCCCCATCAACAACACCATGTTCAACATTAAACATCTAACTCCCCATCAACAACACTTGTTCAACATTAAACTTCTAACTCCCCATCAACAACACCATGTTCAACATAAAACATCTAACTCCCCATCAACAACACCTATGTTCAACATTAAACATCTAACTCCCCATCAACAACACCTAGTTCAACATTAAACATCTAACTCCCAATCAACAACACCTTGTGTTGAACATCTAACTCCCCATCAACAACACCATGTTCAACATTAAACATCTAACCCCCCATCAACAACACTTTGTTCAACATTAAACATCTAACTCCCCATCAACAACACTTTGTTCAACATTAAACATCTAACTCCCCATCAACAACACCATGTTCAACATTAAACATCTAACTCCCCATCAACAACACCTAGTTCAACATTAAACATCTAACTCCCCATCAACAGCACCATGTTCAACATTAAACATCTAACTCCCCATCAACAGCACCATTTTCAACATTAAACATCTAACTCCCCATCAACAACACCATGTTCAACATTAAACATCTAACTCCCCATCAACAACACCTAGTTCAACATTAAACATCTAACTCCCCATCAACAACACTTTGTTCAACATTAAACATCTAACTCCCCATCAACAACACCTAGTTCAACATTAAACATCTAACTTCCCATCAACAACACCATGTTCAACATTAAACATCTAACTCCCATCAACAACACCTAGTTCAACATTAAACATCTAACTCCCCATCAACAACACCTAGTTCAACATTAAACATCTAACTCCCCATCAACAACACCTAGTTCAACATTAAACATCTAACTCCCCATCAACAACACCATGTTCAACATTAAGCATCTAACTCCCCATCAACAACACTTTGTTCAACATTACACTTCTAACTCCCCATCAACAACACCATGTTCAACATAAAACATCTAACTCCCCATCAACAACACCTAGTTCAACATTAAACATCTAACTCCCCATCAACAACACCTAGTTCAACATTAAACATCTAACTCCCCATCAACAACACCTAGTTCAACATTAAACATCTAACTCCCCATCAACAACAACTAGTTCAACATTAAACATCTAACTCCCCATCAACAACACCTAGTTCAACATTAAACATCTAACTCCCCATCAACAACAACTAGTTCAACATTAAACATCTAACTCCCCATCAACAACACTTTGTTCAACATTAAACATCTAACTCCCCATCAACAGCACCATGTTCAACATTAAACATCTAACTCCCCATCAACAACACCATGTTCAACATTAAACATCTAACTCCCCATCAACAACACCTAGTTCAACATTAAACATCTAACTCCCCATCAACAACACTTTGTTCAACATTAAACATCTAACTCCCCATCAACAACACCTAGTTCAACATTAAACATCTAACTCCCCATCAACAACACCATGTTCAACATTAAACATCTAACTCCCCATCAACAATACCTAGTTCAACATTAAACATCTAACTCCCCATCAACAACACCTAGTTCAACATTAAACATCTAACTCCCCATCAACAACACCTAGTTCAACATTAAACATCTAACTCCTCATCAACAACACCTAGTTCAACACTAAACATCTAACTCCCCATCAACAACACCTAGTTCAACATTAAACATCTAACTCCCCATCAACAACACCTAGTTCAACATTAAACATATAACTCCCCATCAACAACACCTAGTTCAACATTAAACATCTAACTCCCCATCAACAACACCTAGTTCAACATTAAACATCTAACTCCCCTTCAACAACACCATGTTAAACATTAAACATCTAACTCCCCATCAACAACACTTTGTTCAACATAAAACATCTAACTCCCCATCAACAACACTTTGTTCAACATTAAACATCTAACTCCCCATCAACAACACCATGTTCAACATTAAACATCTAACTCCCCATCAACAACACCTAGTTCAACATTAAACATCTAACTCCCCATCAACAACACCTAGTTCAACATTAAACATCTAACTCCCCATCAACAACACCTTGTTCAACATTAAACATCTAACTCCCCATCAACAACACCTAGTTCAACATTAAACATCTAACTCCCCATCAACAACACCTAGTTCAACATTAAACATCTAACTCCCCATCAACAACACTTTGTTCAACATTAAACATCTAACTCCCCATCAACAACACTTTGTTCAACATTAAACATCTAACTCCCCATCAACAACACCATGTTCAACATTAAACATCTAACTCCCCATCAACAACACTTTGTTCAACATTAAACATCTAACTCCCCATCAACAACACCATGTTCAACATTAAACATCTAACTCCCCATCAACAGCACCATGTTCAACATTAAACATCTAAATCCCCATCAACAACACCATGTTCAACATTAAACATCTAACTCCCCATCAACAACACTTTGTTCAACATTACACTTCTAACTCCCCATCAACAACACCATGTTCAACATATAACATCTAACTCCCCATCAACAACACCTAGTTCAACATTAAACATCTAACTCCCCATCAACAACACCTAGTTCAACATTAAACATCTAACTCCCCATCAACAACACCTAGTTCAACATTAAACATCTAACTCCCCATCAACAACACCTAGTTCAACATTAAACATCTAACTCACAATCAACAACACCTTGTTCAACATTAAACTTCTAACTCCCCATCAACAACACCTAGTTCAACATTAAACATCTAACTCCCCATCAATAACACCATGTTCAACATTAAACATCTAACCCCCCATCAACACACACTTTGTTCAACATTAAACATCTAACTCCCCATCAACAACACTTTGTTCAACATTAAACATCTAACTCCCCATCAACAACACCTAGTTCAACATTAAACATCTAACTCCCCATCAACAACACCATGTTCAACATTAAACATCTAACTCCCCATCAACAGCACCATTTTCAACATTAAACATCTAACTCCCCATCAACAACACCATGTTCAACATTAAACATCTAACTCCCCATCAACAACACTTTGTTCAACATTAAACATCTAACTCCCCATCAACAACACCATGTTCAACATTAAACATCTAACTCCCCATCAACAACACTTTGTTCAACATTAAACATCTAACTCCCCATCAACAACACCATGTTCAACATTAAACATCTAACTCCCCATCAACAACACCTAGTTCAACATTAAACATCTAACTCCCCATCAACAACACTTTGTTCAACATTAAACATCTAACTCCCCATCAACAACACCTAGTTCAACATTAAACATCTAACTTCCCATCAACAACACCATGTTCAACATTAAACATCTAACTCCCATCAACAACACCTAGTTCAACATTAAACATCTAACTCCCCATCAACAACACCTAGTTCAACATTAAACATCTAACTCCCCATCAACAACACCTAGTTCAACATTAAACATCTAACTCCCCATCAACAACACCATGTTCAACATTAAGCATCTAACTCCCCATCAACAACACTTTGTTCAACATTACACTTCTAACTCCCCATCAACAACACCATGTTCAACATAAAACATCTAACTCCCCATCAACAACACCTAGTTCAACATTAAACATCTAACTCCCCATCAACAACACCTAGTTCAACATTAAACATCTAACTCCCCATCAACAACACCTAGTTCAACATTAAACATCTAACTCCCCATCAACAACAACTAGTTCAACATTAAACATCTAACTCCCCATCAACAACACCTAGTTCAACATTAAACATCTAACTCCCCATCAACAACAACTAGTTCAACATTAAACATCTAACTCCCCATCAACAACACTTTGTTCAACATTAAACATCTAACTCCCCATCAACAGCACCATGTTCAACATTAAACATCTAACTCCCCATCAACAACACCATGTTCAACATTAAACATCTAACTTCCCATCAACAACACCTAGTTCAACATTAAACATCTAACTCCCCATCAACAACACTTTGTTCAACATTAAACATCTAACTCCCCATCAACAACACCTAGTTCAACATTAAACATCTAACTCCCCATCAACAACACCATGTTCAACATTAAACATCTAACTCCCCATCAACAATACCTAGTTCAACATTAAACATCTAACTCCCCATCAACAACACCTAGTTCAACATTAAACATCTAACTCCCCATCAACAACACCTAGTTCAACATTAAACATCTAACTCCTCATCAACAACACCTAGTTCAACACTAAACATCTAACTCCCCATCAACAACACCTAGTTCAACATTAAACATCTAACTCCCCATCAACAACACCTAGTTCAACATTAAACATATAACTCCCCATCAACAACACCTAGTTCAACATTAAACATCTAACTCCCCATCAACAACACCTAGTTCAACATTAAACATCTAACTCCCCTTCAACAACACCATGTTAAACATTAAACATCTAACTCCCCATCAACAACACTTTGTTCAACATAAACATCTAACTCCCCATCAACAACACTTTGTTCAACATTACACATCTAACTCCCCATCAACAACACCATGTTCAACATTAAACATCTAACTCCCCATCAACAACACCTAGTTCAACATTAAACATCTAACTCCCCATCAACAACACCTAGTTCAACATTAAACATCTAACTCCCCATCAACAACACCTTGTTCAACATTAAACATCTAACTCCCCATCAACAACACCTAGTTCAACATTAAACATCTAACTCCCCATCAACAACACCTAGTTCAACATTAAACATCTAACTCCCCATCAACAACACTTTGTTCAACATTAAACATCTAACTCCCCATCAACAACACTTTGTTCAACATTAAACATCTAACTCCCCATCAACAACACCATGTTCAACATTAAACATCTAACTCCCCATCAACAACACTTTGTTCAACATTAAACATCTAACTCCCCATCAACAACACCATGTTCAACATTAAACATCTAACTCCCCATCAACAGCACCATGTTCAACATTAAACATCTAAATCCCCATCAACAACACCATGTTCAACATTAAACATCTAACTCCCCATCAACAACACTTTGTTCAACATTACACTTCTAACTCCCCATCAACAACACCATGTTCAACATAAAACATCTAACTCCCCATCAACAACACCTAGTTCAACATTAAACATCTAACTCCCCATCAACAACACCTAGTTCAACATTAAACATCTAACTCCCCATCAACAACACCTAGTTCAACATTAAACATCTAACTCCCCATCAACAACACCTAGTTCAACATTAAACATCTAACTCACAATCAACAACACCTAGTTCAACATTAAACATCTAACTCCCCATCAACAACACCTAGTTCAACATTAAACATCTAACTCCCCATCAACAACACCTAGTTCAACATTAAACATCTAACTCCCCATCAACAACACCTAGTTCAACATTAAACATCTAACTCCCCATCAACAACACCTAGTTCAACATTAAACATCTAACTCCCCATCAACAACACCATGTTAAACATTAAACATCTAACTCCCCATCAACAACACTTTGTTCAACATAAAACATCTAACTCCCCATCAACAACACTTTGTTCAACATTAAACATCTAACTCCCCATCAACAACACCATGTTCAACATTAAACATCTAACTCCCCATCAACAACACCTAGTTCAACATTAAACATCTAACTCCCCATCAACAACACCTAGTTCAACATTAAACATCTAACTCCCCATCAACAACACCTTGTTCAACATTAAACATCTAACTCCCCATCAACAACACCTAGTTCAACATTAAACATCTAACTCCCCATCAACAACACCTAGTTCAACATTAAACATCTAACTCCCCATCAACAACACTTTGTTCAACATTAAACATCTAACTCCCCATCAACAACACTTTGTTCAACATTAAACATCTAACTCCCCATCAACAACACCATGTTCAACATTAAACATCTAACTCCCCATCAACAACACTTTGTTCAACATTAAACATCTAACTCCCCATCAACAACACCATGTTCAACATTAAACATCTAACTCCCCATCAACAGCACCATGTTCAACATTAAACATCTAACTCCCCATCAACAACACCATGTTCAACATTAAACATCTAACTCCCCATCAACAACACTTTGTTCAACATTACACATCTAACTCCCCATCAACAACACCATGTTCAACATAAACATCTAACTCCCCATCAACAACACCTAGTTCAACATTAAACATCTAACTCCCCATCAACAACACCTAGTTCAACATTAAACATCTAACTCCCCATCAACAACACCTAGTTCAACATTAAACATCTAACTCCCCATCAACAACACCTAGTTCAACATTAAACATCTAACTCCCCATCAACAACACCTTGTTCAACATTAAACATCTAACTCCCCATCAACAACACCTAGTTCAACATTAAACATCTAACTCCCCATCAACAACACCATGTTCAACATTAAACATCTAACCCCCATCAACAACACTTTGTTCAACATTAAACATCTAACTCCCCATCAACAACACTTTGTTCAACATTAAACATCTAACTCCCCATCAACAACACCTAGTTCAACATTAAACATCTAACTCCCCATCAACAACACCATGTTCAACATTAAACATCTAACTCCCCATCAACAGCACCATTTTCAACATTAAACATCTAACTCCCCATCAACAACACCATGTTCAACATTAAACATCTAACTCCCCATCAACAACACTTTGTTCAACATTAAACATCTAACTCCCCATCAACAACACCATGTTCAACATTAAACATCTAACTCCCCATCAACAACACTTTGTTCAACATTAAACATCTAACTCCCCATCAACAACACCATGTTCAACATTAAACATCTAACTCCCCATCAACAACACCTAGTTCAACATTAAACATCTAACTCCCCATCAACAACACTTTGTTCAACATTAAACATCTAACTCCCCATCAACAACACCTAGTTCAACATTAAACATCTAACTCCCATCAACAACACCATGTTCAACATTAAACATCTAACTCCCATCAACAACACCTAGTTCAACATTAAACATCTAACTCCCCATCAACAACACCTAGTTCAACATTAAACATCTAACTCCCCATCAACAACACCTAGTTCAACATTAAACATCTAACTCCCCATCAACAACACCATGTTCAACATTAAGCATCTAACTCCCCATCAACAACACTTTGTTCAACATTACACATCTAACTCCCCATCAACAACACCATGTTCAACATAAAACATCTAACTCCCCATCAACAACACCTAGTTCAACATTAAACATCTAACTCCCCATCAACAACACCTAGTTCAACATTAAACATCTAACTCCCCATCAACAACACCTAGTTCAACATTAAACATCTAACTCCCCATCAACAACAACTAGTTCAACATTAAACATCTAACTCCCCATCAACAACACCTAGTTCAACATTAAACATCTAACTCCCCATCAACAACAACTAGTTCAACATTAAACATCTAACTCCCCATCAACAACACTTTGTTCAACATTAAACATCTAACTCCCCATCAACAGCACCATGTTCAACATTAAACATCTAACTCCCCATCAACAACACCATGTTCAACATTAAACATCTAACTCCCCATCAACAACACCTAGTTCAACATTAAACATCTAACTCCCCATCAACAACACTTTGTTCAACATTAAACATCTAACTCCCCATCAACAACACCTAGTTCAACATTAAACATCTAACTCCCCATCAACAACACCATGTTCAACATTAAACATCTAACTCCCCATCAACAACACCTAGTTCAACATTAAACATCTAACTCCCCATCAACAACACCTAGTTCAACATTAAACATCTAACTCCCCATCAACAACACCTAGTTCAACATTAAACATCTAACTCCCCATCAACAACACCTAGTTCAACACTAAACATCTAACTCCCCATCAACAACACCTAGTTCAACATTAAACATCTAACTCCCCATCAACAACACCTAGTTCAACATTAAACATATAACTCCCCATCAACAACACCTAGTTCAACATTAAACATCTAACTCCCCATCAACAACACCTAGTTCAACATTAAACATCTAACTCCCCATCAACAACACCATGTTCAACATTAAACATCTAACTCCCCATCAACAACACTTTGTTCAACATAAAACATCTAACTCCCCATCAACAACACTTTGTTCAACATTACACATCTAACTCCCCATCAACAACACCATGTTCAACATTAAACATCTAACTCCCCATCAACAACACCTAGTTCAACATTAAACATCTAACTCCCCATCAACAACACCTAGTTCAACATTAAACATCTAACTCCCCATCAACAACACCTTGTTCAACATTAAACATCTAACTCCCCATCAACAACACCTAGTTCAACATTAAACATCTAACTCCCCATCAACAACACCTAGTTCAACATTAAACATCTAACTCCCCATCAACAACACCATGTTAAACATTAAACATCTAACTCCCCATCAACAACACTTTGTTCAACATTAAACATCTAACTCCCCATCAACAACACTTTGTTCAACATTACACATCTAACTCCCCATCAACAACACCATGTTCAACATTAAACATCTAACTCCCCATCAACAACACCTAGTTCAACATTAAACATCTAACTCCCCATCAACAACACCTAGTTCAACATTAAACATCTAACTCCCCATCAACAACACCTAGTTCAACATTAAACATCTAACTCCCCATCAACAACACCATGTTCAACATTAAACATCTAACTCCCCATCAACAACACTTTGTTCAACATTAAAACATCTAACTCCCCATCAACAACACTTGTTCAACATTAAACATCTAACTCCCCATCAACAACACCATGTTCAACATTAAACATCTAACTCCCCATCAACAACACCTAGTTCAACATTAAACATCTAACTCCCCATCAACAACACCTAGTTCAACATTAAACATCTAACTCCCCATCAACAACACCTTGTTCAACATTAAACATCTAACTCCCCATCAACAACACCTAGTTCAACATTAAACATCTAACTCCCCATCAACAACACCTAGTTCAACATTAAACATCTAACTCCCCATCAACAACACTTTGTTCAACATTAAACATCTAACTCCCCATCAACAACACTTTGTTCAACATTAAACATCTAACTCCCCATCAACAACACCATGTTCAACATTAAACATCTAACTCCCCATCAACAACACTTTGTTCAACATTAAACATCTAACTCCCCATCAACAACACCATGTTCAACATTAAACATCTAACTCCCCATCAACAACACCATGTTCAACATTAAACATCTAACTCCCCATCAACAACACCATGTTCAACATTAAACATCTAACTCCCCATCAACAACACTTTGTTCAACATTACACTTCTAACTCCCCATCAACAACACCATGTTCAACATTAAACATCTAACTCCCCATCAACAACACCTAGTTCAACATTAAACATCTAACTCCCCATCAACAACACCTAGTTCAACATTAAACATCTAACTCCCCATCAACAACACCTAGTTCAACATTAAACATCTAACTCCCCATCAACAACACCTAGTTCAACATTAAACATCTAACTCCCCATCAACAACACCTAGTTCAACACTAAACATCTAACTCCCCATCAACAACACCTAGTTCAACATTAAACATCTAACTCCCCATCAACAACACCTAGTTCAACATTAAACATCTAACTCCCCATCAACAACACCTAGTTCAACATTAAACATCTAACTCCCCATCAACAACACCTAGTTCAACATTAAACATCTAACTCCCCTTCAACAACACCATGTTAAACATTAAACATCTAACTCCCCATCAACAACACTTTGTTCAACATAAAACATCTAACTCCCCATCAACAACACTTTGTTCAACATTACACATCTAACTCCCCATCAACAACACCATGTTCAACATTAAACATCTAACTCCCCATCAACAACACCTAGTTCAACATTAAACATCTAACTCCCCATCAACAACACCTAGTTCAACATTAAACATCTAACTCCCCATCAACAACACCTTGTTCAACATTAAACATCTAACTCCCCATCAACAACACCTAGTTCAACATTAAACATCTAACTCCCCATCAACAACACCTAGTTCAACATTAAACATCTAACTCCCCATCAACAACACTTTGTTCAACATTAAACATCTAACTCCCCATCAACAACACTTTGTTCAACATTAAACATCTAACTCCCCATCAACAACACCATGTTCAACATTAAACATCTAACTCCCCATCAACAACACTTTGTTCAACATTAAACATCTAACTCCCCATCAACAACACCATGTTCAACATTAAACATCTAACTCCCCATCAACAACACCATGTTCAACATTAAACATCTAAATCCCCATCAACAACACCATGTTCAACATTAAACATCTAACTCCCCATCAACAACACTTTGTTCAACATTACACTTCTAACTCCCCATCAACAACACCATGTTCAACATAAACATCTAACTCCCCATCAACAACACCTAGTTCAACATTAAACATCTAACTCCCCATCAACAACACCTAGTTCAACATTAAACATCTAACTCCCCATCAACAACACCTAGTTCAACATTAAACATCTAACTCCCCATCAACAACACCTAGTTCAACATTAAACATCTAACTCACCATCAACAACACCTTGTTCAACATTAAACATCTAACTCCCCATCAACAACACCTAGTTCAACATTAAACATCTAACTCCCCATCAATAACACCATGTTCAACATTAAACATCTAACCCCCATCAACAACACTTTGTTCAACATTAAACATCTAACTCCCCATCAACAACACTTTGTTCAACATTAAACATCTAACTCCCCATCAACAACACCTAGTTCAACATTAAACATCTAACTCCCCATCAACAACACCATGTTCAACATTAAACATCTAACTCCCCATCAACAGCACCATTTTCAACATTAAACATCTAACTCCCCATCAACAACACCATGTTCAACATTAAACATCTAACTCCCCATCAACAACACTTTGTTCAACATTAAACATCTAACTCCCCATCAACAACACCATGTTCAACATTAAACATCTAACTCCCCATCAACAACACTTTGTTCAACATTAAACATCTAACTCCCCATCAACAACACCATGTTCAACATTAAACATCTAACTCCCCATCAACAACACCTAGTTCAACATTAAACATCTAACTCCCCATCAACAACACTTTGTTCAACATTAAACATCTAACTCCCCATCAACAACACCTAGTTCAACATTAAACATCTAACTTCCCATCAACAACACCATGTTCAACATTAAACATCTAACTCCCATCAACAACACCTAGTTCAACATTAAACATCTAACTCCCCATCAACAACACCTAGTTCAACATTAAACATCTAACTCCCCATCAACAACACCTAGTTCAACATTAAACATCTAACTCCCCATCAACAACACCATGTTCAACATTAAGCATCTAACTCCCCATCAACAACACTTTGTTCAACAACATTACATTAACATCTAACTCCCCATCAACAACACCATGTTCAACATAAAACATCTAACTCCCCATCAACAACACCTAGTTCAACATTAAACATCTAACTCCCCATCAACAACACCTAGTTCAACATTAAACATCTAACTCCCCATCAACAACACCTAGTTCAACATTAAACATCTAACTCCCCATCAACAACACCTAGTTCAACATTAAACATCTAACTCCCCATCAACAACACCTAGTTCAACATTAAACATCTAACTCCCCATCAACAACAACTAGTTCAACATTAAACATCTAACTCCCCATCAACAACACTTTGTTCAACATTAAACATCTAACTCCCCATCAACAGCACCATGTTCAACATTAAACATCTAACTCCCCATCAACAACACCATGTTCAACATTAAACATCTAACTCCCATCAACAACACCTAGTTCAACATTAAACATCTAACTCCCCATCAACAACACTTTGTTCAACATTAAACATCTAACTCCCCATCAACAACACCTAGTTCAACATTAAACATCTAACTCCCCATCAACAACACCATGTTCAACATTAAACATCTAACTCCCCATCAACAACACCTAGTTCAACATTAAACATCTAACTCCCCATCAACAACACCTAGTTCAACATTAAACATCTAACTCCCCATCAACAACACCTAGTTCAACATTAAACATCTAACTCCTCATCAACAACACCTAGTTCAACATAAACATCTAACTCCCCATCAACAACACCTAGTTCAACATTAAACATCTAACTCCCCATCAACAACACCTAGTTCAACATTAAACATCTAACTCCCCATCAACAACACCTAGTTCAACATTAAACATCTAACTCCCCATCAACAACACCTAGTTCAACATTAAACATCTAACTCCCCATCAACAACACCATGTTCAACATTAAACATCTAACTCCCCATCAACAACACTTTGTTCAACATAAAACATCTAACTCCCCATCAACAACACTTTGTTCAACATTACACATCTAACTCCCCATCAACAACACCATGTTCAACATTAAACATCTAACTCCCCATCAACAACACCTAGTTCAACATTAAACATCTAACTCCCCATCAACAACACCTAGTTCAACATTAAACATCTAACTCCCCATCAACAACACCTTGTTCAACATTAAACATCTAACTCCCCATCAACAACACCTAGTTCAACATTAAACATCTAACTCCCCATCAACAACACCTAGTTCAACATTAAACATCTAACTCCCCATCAACAACACTTTGTTCAACATTAAACATCTAACTCCCCATCAACAACACTTTGTTCAACATTAAACATCTAACTCCCCATCAACAACACCATGTTCAACATTAAACATCTAACTCCCCATCAACAACACTTTGTTCAACATTAAACATCTAACTCCCCATCAACAACACCATGTTCAACATTAAACATCTAACTCCCCATCAACAACACCATGTTCAACATTAAACATCTAAATCCCCATCAACAACACCATGTTCAACATTAAACATCTAACTCCCCATCAACAACACTTTGTTCAACATTACACATCTAACTCCCCATCAACAACACCATGTTCAACATAAAACATCTAACTCCCCATCAACAACACCTAGTTCAACATTAAACATCTAACTCCCCATCAACAACACCTAGTTCAACATTAAACATCTAACTCCCCATCAACAACACCTAGTTCAACATTAAACATCTAACTCCCCATCAACAACACCTAGTTCAACATTAAACATCTAACTCCCATCAACAACACCTTGTTCAACATTAAACATCTAACTCCCCATCAACAACACCTAGTTCAACATTAAACATCTAACTCCCCATCAACAACACCCTGTTCAACATTAAACATCTAACCCCCATCAACAACACTTTGTTCAACATTAAACATCTAACTCCCCATCAACAACACTTTGTTCAACATTAAACATCTAACTCCCCATCAACAACACCTAGTTCAACATTAAACATCTAACTCCCCATCAACAACACCATGTTCAACATTAAACATCTAACTCCCCATCAACAACACTTTGTTCAACATAAAACATCTAACTCCCCATCAACAACACCTTGTTCAACATTAAACATCTAACTCCCATCAACAACACCATGTTCAACATTAAACATCTAACTCCCCATCAACAACACCTAGTTCAACATTAAACATCTAACTCCCCATCAACAACACCTGTTCAACATTAAACATCTAACTCCCCATCAACAACACCTTGTTCAACATTAAACATCTAACTCCCCATCAACAACACCTAGTTCAACATTAAACATCTAACTCCCCATCAACAACACCTAGTTCAACATTAAACATCTAACTCCCCATCAACAACACCATGTTCAACATTAAACATCTAACTCCCCATCAACAACACTTTGTTCAACATTAAACATCTAACTCCCCATCAACAACACCTTGTTCAACATTAAACATCTAACTCCCCATCAACAACACCATGTTCAACATTAAACATCTAACTCCCCATCAACAACACCTAGTTCAACATTAAACATCTAACTCCCCATCAACAACACCTAGTTCAACATTAAACATCTAACTCCCCATCAACAACACCTAGTTCAACATTAAACATCTAACTCCCCATCAACAACACCATGTTCAAACATTAAACATCTAACTCCCCATCAACAACACTTTGTTCAACATTAAAACATCTAACTCCCCATCAACAACACTTTGTTCAACATTACACATCTAACTCCCCATCAACAACACCATGTTCAACATTAAACATCTAACTCCCCATCAACAACACCTAGTTCAACATTAAACATCTAACTCCCCATCAACAACACCTAGTTCAACATTAAACATCTAACTCCCCATCAACAACACCTTGTTCAACATTAAACATCTAACTCCCCATCAACAACACCTAGTTCAACATTAAACATCTAACTCCCCATCAACAACACCTAGTTCAACATTAAACATCTAACTCCCCATCAACAACACTTTGTTCAACATTAAACATCTAACTCCCCATCAACAACACTTTGTTCAACATTAAACATCTAACTCCCCATCAACAACACCATGTTCAACATTAAACATCTAACTCCCCATCAACAACACTTTGTTCAACATTAAACATCTAACTCCCCATCAACAACACCATGTTCAACATTAAACATCTAACTCCCCATCAACAACACCATGTTCAACATTAAACATCTAAATCCCCATCAACAACACCATGTTCAACATTAAACATCTAACTCCCCATCAACAACACTTTGTTCAACATTAAACATCTAACTCCCCATCAACAACACCATGTTCAACATAAAACATCTAACTCCCCATCAACAACACTAGTTCAACATTAAACATCTAACTCCCCATCAACAACACCTAGTTCAACATTAAACATCTAACTCCCCATCAACAACACCTAGTTCAACATTAAACATCTAACTCCCCATCAACAACACCTAGTTCAACATTAAACATCTAACTCACAATCAACAACACCTAGTTCAACACTAAACATCTAACTCCCCATCAACAACACCTAGTTCAACATTAAACATCTAACTCCCCATCAACAACACCTAGTTCAACATTAAACATCTAACTCCCCATCAACAACACCTAGTTCAACATTAAACATCTAACTCCCATCAACAACACCTAGTTCAACATTAAACATCTAACTCCCCTTCAACAACACCATGTTAACATTAAACATCTAACTCCCCATCAACAACACTTTGTTCAACATAAAACATCTAACTCCCCATCAACAACACTTTGTTCAACATTAAACATCTAACTCCCCATCAACAACACCATGTTCAACATTAAACATCTAACTCCCCATCAACAACACCTAGTTCAACATTAAACATCTAACTCCCCATCAACAACACCTAGTTCAACATTAAACATCTAACTCCCCATCAACAACACCTTGTTCAACATTAAACATCTAACTCCCCATCAACAACACCTAGTTCAACATTAAACATCTAACTCCCCATCAACAACACCTAGTTCAACATTAAACATCTAACTCCCCATCAACAACACTTTGTTCAACATTAAACATCTAACTCCCCATCAACAACACTTGTTCAACATTAAACATCTAACTCCCCATCAACAACACCATGTTCAACATTAAACATCTAACTCCCCATCAACAACACTTTGTTCAACATTAAACATCTAACTCCCCATCAACAACACCATGTTCAACATTAAACATCTAACTCCCCATCAACAGCACCATGTTCAACATTAAACATCTAAATCCCCATCAACAACACCATGTTCAACATTAAACATCTAACTCCCCATCAACAACACTTTGTTCAACATTAAACTTCTAACTCCCCATCAACAACACCATGTTCAACATAAAACATCTAACTCCCCATCAACAACACCTAGTTCAACATTAAACATCTAACTCCCCATCAACAACACCTAGTTCAACATTAAACATCTAACTCCCCATCAACAACACCTAGTTCAACATTAAACATCTAACTCCCCATCAACAACACCTAGTTCAACATTAAACATCTAACTCACAATCAACAACACCTTGTTCAACATTAAACTTCTAACTCCCCATCAACAACACCTAGTTCAACATTAAACATCTAACTCCCCATCAACAACACCATGTTCAACATTAAACATCTAACCCCCATCAACAACACTTTGTTCAACATTAAACATCTAACTCCCCATCAACAACACTTTGTTCAACATTAAACATCTAACTCCCCATCAACAACACCTAGTTCAACATTAAACATCTAACTCCCCATCAACAGCACCATGTTCAACATTAAACATCTAACTCCCCATCAACAGCACCATTTTCAACATTAAACATCTAACTCCCCATCAACAACACCATGTTCAACATTAAACATCTAACTCCCCATCAACAACACTTTGTTCAACATTAAACATCTAACTCCCCATCAACAACACCATGTTCAACATTAAACATCTAACTCCCCATCAACAACACTTTGTTCAACATTAAACATCTAACTCCCCATCAACAACACCATGTTCAACATTAAACATCTAACTCCCCATCAACAACACCTAGTTCAACATTAAACATCTAACTCCCCATCAACAACACTTTGTTCAACATTAAACATCTAACTCCCCATCAACAACACCTAGTTCAACATTAAACATCTAACTTCCCATCAACAACACCATGTTCAACATTAAACATCTAACTCCCATCAACAACACCTAGTTCAACATTAAACATCTAACTCCCCATCAACAACACCTAGTTCAACATTAAACATCTAACTCCCCATCAACAACACCTAGTTCAACATTAAACATCTAACTCCCCATCAACAACACCATGTTCAACATTAAGCATCTAACTCCCCATCAACAACACTTTGTTCAACATTACACTTCTAACTCCCCATCAACAACACCATGTTCAACATAAAACATCTAACTCCCCATCAACAACACCTAGTTCAACATTAAACATCTAACTCCCCATCAACAACACCTAGTTCAACATTAAACATCTAACTCCCCATCAACAACACCTAGTTCAACATTAAACATCTAACTCCCCATCAACAACAACTAGTTCAACATTAAACATCTAACTCCCCATCAACAACACCTAGTTCAACATTAAACATCTAACTCCCCATCAACAACAACTAGTTCAACATTAAACATCTAACTCCCCATCAACAACACTTTGTTCAACATTAAACATCTAACTCCCCATCAACAGCACCATGTTCAACATTAAACATCTAACTCCCCATCAACAACACCATGTTCAACATTAAACATCTAACTCCCCATCAACAACACCTAGTTCAACATTAAACATCTAACTCCCCATCAACAACACTTTGTTCAACATTAAACATCTAACTCCCCATCAACAACACCTAGTTCAACATTAAACATCTAACTCCCCATCAACAACACCATGTTCAACATTAAACATATAACTCCCCATCAACAATACCTAGTTCAACATTAAACATCTAACTCCCCATCAACAACACCTAGTTCAACATTAAACATCTAACTCCCCATCAACAACACCTAGTTCAACATTAAACATCTAACTCCTCATCAACAACACCTAGTTCAACACTAAACATCTAACTCCCCATCAACAACACCTAGTTCAACATTAAACATCTAACTCCCCATCAACAACACCTAGTTCAACATTAAACATATAACTCCCCATCAACAACACCTAGTTCAACATTAAACATCTAACTCCCCATCAACAACACCTAGTTCAACATTAAACATCTAACTCCCCTTCAACAACACCATGTTAAACATTAAACATCTAACTCCCCATCAACAACACTTTGTTCAACATAAAACATCTAACTCCCCATCAACAACACTTTGTTCAACATTACACATCTAACTCCCCATCAACAACACCATGTTCAACATTAAACATCTAACTCCCCATCAACAACACCTAGTTCAACATTAAACATCTAACTCCCCATCAACAACACCTAGTTCAACATTAAACATCTAACTCCCCATCAACAACACCTTGTTCAACATTAAACATCTAACTCCCCATCAACAACACCTAGTTCAACATTAAACATCTAACTCCCCATCAACAACACCTAGTTCAACATTAAACATCTAACTCCCCATCAACAACACTTTGTTCAACATTAAACATCTAACTCCCCATCAACAACACTTTGTTCAACATTAAACATCTAACTCCCCATCAACAACACCATGTTCAACATTAAACATCTAACTCCCCATCAACAACACTTTGTTCAACATTAAACATCTAACTCCCCATCAACAACACCATGTTCAACATTAAACATCTAACTCCCCATCAACAGCACCATGTTCAACATTAAACATCTAACTCCCCATCAACAACACCATGTTCAACATTAAACATCTAACTCCCCATCAACAACACTTTGTTCAACATTACACATCTAACTCCCCATCAACAACACCATGTTCAACATAAAACATCTAACTCCCCATCAACAACACCTAGTTCAACATTAAACATCTAACTCCCCATCAACAACACCTAGTTCAACATTAAACATCTAACTCCCCATCAACAACACCTAGTTCAACATTAAACATCTAACTCCCCATCAACAACACCTAGTTCAACATTAAACATCTAACTCCCAATCAACAACACCTTGTTCAACATTAAACATCTAACTCCCCATCAACAACACCTAGTTCAACATTAAACATCTAACTCCCCATCAACAACACCATGTTCAACATTAAACATCTAACCCCCCATCAACAACACTTTGTTCAACATTAAACATCTAACTCCCCATCAACAACACTTTGTTCAACATTAAACATCTAACTCCCCATCAACAACACCTAGTTCAACATTAAACATCTAACTCCCCATCAACAACACCATGTTCAACATTAAACATCTAACTCCCCATCAACAACACCTAGTTCAACATTAAACATCTAACTCCCCATCAACAACACCTAGTTCAACATTAAACATCTAACTCCCCATCAACAACACCTTGTTCAACATTAAACATCTAACTCCCCATCAACAACACCTAGTTCAACATTAAACATCTAACTCCCCATCAACAACACCTAGTTCAACATTAAACATCTAACTCCCCATCAACAACACTTTGTTCAACATTAAACATCTAACTCCCCATCAACAACACTTTGTTCAACATTAAACATCTAACTCCCCATCAACAACACCATGTTCAACATTAAACATCTAACTCCCCATCAACAACACTTTGTTCAACATTAAACATCTAACTCCCCATCAACAACACCATGTTCAACATTAAACATCTAACTCCCCATCAACAACACCATGTTCAACATTAAACATCTAACTCCCCATCAACAACACCATGTTCAACATTAAACATCTAACTCCCCATCAACAACACTTTGTTCAACATTAAACTTCTAACTCCCCATCAACAACACCATGTTCAACATAAACATCTAACTCCCCATCAACAACACCTAGTTCAACATTAAACATCTAACTCCCCATCAACAACACCTAGTTCAACATTAAACATCTAACTCCCCATCAACAACACCTTGTTCAACATTAAACATCTAACTCCCCATCAACAACACCTAGTTCAACATTAAACATCTAACTCCCCATCAACAACACTTTGTTCAACATTAAACATCTAACTCCCCATCAACAACACCTAGTTCAACATTAAACATCTAACTCCCCATCAACAACACCATGTTCAACATTAAACATCTAACTCCCCATCAACAACACCATTTTCAACATTAAACATCTAACTCCCCATCAACAACACCATGTTCAACATTAAACATCTAACTCCCCATCAACAACACTTTGTTCAACATTAAACATCTAACTCCCCATCAACAACACCATGTTCAACATTAAACATCTAACTCCCCATCAACAACACTTTGTTCAACATTAAACATCTAACTCCCCATCAACAACACCATGTTCAACATTAAACATCTAACTCCCCATCAACAACACCTAGTTCAACATTAAACATCTAACTCCCCATCAACAACACTTTGTTCAACATTAAACATCTAACTCCCCATCAACAACACCTAGTTCAACATTAAACATCTAACTCCCCATCAACAACACCATGTTCAACATTAAACATCTAACTCCCATCAACAACACCTAGTTCAACATTAAACATCTAACTCCCCATCAACAACACCTAGTTCAACATTAAACATCTAACTCCCCATCAACAACACCTAGTTCAACATTAAACATCTAACTCCCCATCAACAACACCATGTTCAACATTAAACATCTAACTCCCCATCAACAACACTTTGTTCAACATTAAACATCTAACTCCCCATCAACAACACCATGTTCAACATAAAACATCTAACTCCCCATCAACAACACCTAGTTCAACATTAAACATCTAACTCCCCATCAACAACACCTAGTTCAACATTAAACATCTAACTCCCCATCAACAACACCTAGTTCAACATTAAACATCTAACTCCCCATCAACAACACTAGTTCAACATTAAACATCTAACTCCCCATCAACAACACCTAGTTCAACATTAAACATCTAACTCCCCATCAACAACACTAGTTCAACATTAAACATCTAACTCCCCATCAACAACACTTTGTTCAACATTAAACATCTAACTCCCCATCAACAACACCATGTTCAACATTAAACATCTAACTCCCCATCAACAACACCATGTTCAACATTAAACATCTAACTCCCCATCAACAACACCTAGTTCAACATTAAACATCTAACTCCCCATCAACAACACTTTGTTCAACATTAAACATCTAACTCCCCATCAACAACACCTAGTTCAACATTAAACATCTAACTCCCCATCAACAACACCATGTTCAACATTAAACATCTAACTCCCCATCAACAACACCTAGTTCAACATTAAACATCTAACTCCCCATCAACAACACCTAGTTCAACATTAAACATCTAACTCCCCATCAACAACACCTAGTTCAACATTAAACATCTAACTCCTCATCAACAACACCTAGTTCAACATTAAACATCTAACTCCCCATCAACAACACCTAGTTCAACATTAAACATCTAACTCCCCATCAACAACACCTAGTTCAACATTAAACATCTAACTCCCCATCAACAACACCTAGTTCAACATTAAACATCTAACTCCCCATCAACAACACCTAGTTCAACATTAAACATCTAACTCCCCATCAACAACACCATGTTCAACATTAAACATCTAACTCCCCATCAACAACACTTTGTTCAACATAAAACATCTAACTCCCCATCAACAACACTTTGTTCAACATTACACATCTAACTCCCCATCAACAACACCATGTTCAACATTAAACATCTAACTCCCCATCAACAACACCTAGTTCAACATTAAACATCTAACTCCCCATCAACAACACCTAGTTCAACATTAAACATCTAACTCCCCATCAACAACACCTTGTTCAACATTAAACATCTAACTCCCCATCAACAACACCTAGTTCAACATTAAACATCTAACTCCCCATCAACAACACCTAGTTCAACATTAAACATCTAACTCCCCATCAACAACACTTTGTTCAACATTAAACATCTAACTCCCCATCAACAACACTTTGTTCAACATTAAACATCTAACTCCCCATCAACAACACCATGTTCAACATTAAACATCTAACTCCCCATCAACAACACTTTGTTCAACATTAAACATCTAACTCCCCATCAACAACACCATGTTCAACATTAAACATCTAACTCCCCATCAACAACACCATGTTCAACATTAAACATCTAACTCCCCATCAACAACACCATGTTCAACATTAAACATCTAACTCCCCATCAACAACACTTTGTTCAACATTACACTTCTAACTCCCCATCAACAACACCATGTTCAACATTAAACATCTAACTCCCCATCAACAACACCTAGTTCAACATTAAACATCTAACTCCCCATCAACAACACCTAGTTCAACATTAAACATCTAACTCCCCATCAACAACACCTAGTTCAACATTAAACATCTAACTCCCCATCAACAACACCTAGTTCAACATTAAACATCTAACTCCCCATCAACAACACCTTGTTCAACATTAAACATCTAACTCCCCATCAACAACACCTAGTTCAACATTAAACATCTAACTCCCCATCAACAACACCATGTTCAACATTAAACATCTAACCCCCATCAACAACACTTTGTTCAACATTAAACATCTAACTCCCCATCAACAACACTTTGTTCAACATTAAACATCTAACTCCCCATCAACAACACCTAGTTCAACATTAAACATCTAACTCCCCATCAACAACACCATGTTCAACATTAAACATCTAACTCCCCATCAACAACACCTAGTTCAACATTAAACATCTAACTCCCCATCAACAACACCTAGTTCAACATTAAACATCTAACTCCCCATCAACAACACCTTGTTCAACATTAAACATCTAACTCCCCATCAACAACACCTAGTTCAACATTAAACATCTAACTCCCCATCAACAACACCTAGTTCAACATTAAACATCTAACTCCCCATCAACAACACTTTGTTCAACATTAAACATCTAACTCCCCATCAACAACACTTTGTTCAACATTAAACATCTAACTCCCCATCAACAACACCATGTTCAACATTAAACATCTAACTCCCCATCAACAACACTTTGTTCAACATTAAACATCTAACTCCCCATCAACAACACCATGTTCAACATTAAACATCTAACTCCCCATCAACAACACCATGTTCAACATTAAACATCTAACTCCCCATCAACAACACCATGTTCAACATTAAACATCTAACTCCCCATCAACAACACTTTGTTCAACATTAAACATCTAACTCCCCATCAACAACACCATGTTCAACATAAACATCTAACTCCCCATCAACAACACCTAGTTCAACATTAAACATCTAACTCCCCATCAACAACACCTAGTTCAACATTAAACATCTAACTCCCCATCAACAACACTTTGTTCAACATTAAACATCTAACTCCCCATCAACAACACCTAGTTCAACATTAAACATCTAACTCCCCATCAACAACACCATGTTCAACATTAAACATCTAACTCCCATCAACAACACTTTGTTCAACATTAAACATCTAACTCCCCATCAACAACACTTGTTCAACATTAAACATCTAACTCCCCATCAACAACACTTTGTTCAACATTAAACATCTAACTCCCCATCAACAACACCATGTTCAACATTAAACATCTAACTCCCCATCAACAACACTTTGTTCAACATTAAACATCTAACTCCCCATCAACAACACCATGTTCAACATTAAACATCTAACTCCCCATCAACAACACTTGTTCAACATTAAACATCTAACTCCCCATCAACAACACCATGTTCAACATTAAACATCTAACTCCCCATCAACAACACCATGTTCAACATTAAACATCTAACTCCCCATCAACAACACCATGTTCAACATTAAACATCTAACTCCCCATCAACAACACCTAGTTCAACATTAAACATCTAACTCCCCATCAACAACACTTGTTCAACATTAAACATCTAACTCCCCATCAACAACACCATGTTCAACATTAAACATCTAACTCCCCATCAACAACACATGTTCAACATTAAACATCTAACTCCCCATCAACAACACTTTGTTCAACATTACACATCTAACTCCCCATCAACAACACCATGTTCAACATTAAACATCTAACTCCCCATCAACAACACCTAGTTCAACATTAAACATCTAACTCCCCATCAACAACACCTAGTTCAACATTAAACATCTAACTCCCCATCAACAACACCTAGTTCAACATTAAACATCTAACTCCCCATCAACAACACCTAGTTCAACATTAAACATCTAACTCCCCATCAACAACACCTAGTTCAACATTAAACATCTAACTCCCCATCAACAACACCTAGTTCAACATTAAACATCTAACTCCCCATCAACAACACCATGTTCAACATTAAACATCTAACTCCCCATCAACAACACTTTGTTCAACATTAAACATCTAACTCCCCATCAACAACACTTTGTTCAACATTAAACATCTAACTCCCCATCAACAACACCATGTTCAACATTAAACATCTAACTCCCCATCAACAACACTTTGTTCAACATTAAACATCTAACTCCCCATCAACAACACCATGTTCAACATTAAACATCTAACTCCCCATCAACAACACCATGTTCAACATTAAACATCTAACTCCCCATCAACAACACCATGTTCAACATTAAACATCTAACTCCCCATCAACAACACCTAGTTCAACATTAAACATCTAACTCCCCATCAACAACACTTTGTTCAACATTAAACATCTAACTCCCCATCAACAACACCTAGTTCAACATTAAACATCTAACTCCCCATCAACAACACCATGTTCAACATTAAACATCTAACTCCCCATCAACAACACCTAGTTCAACATTAAACATCTAACTCCCCATCAACAACACCTAGTTCAACATTAAACATCTAACTCCCCATCAACAACACCTAGTTCAACATTAAACATCTAACTCCCCATCAACAACACCTAGTTCAACATTAAACATCTAACTCCCCATCAACAACACCTAGTTCAACATTAAACATCTAACTCCCCATCAACAACACCATGTTAAACATTAAACATCTAACTCCCCATCAACAACACTTTGTTCAACATAAACATCTAACTCCCCATCAACAACACTTTGTTCAACATTACACATCTAACTCCCCATCAACAACACCATGTTCAACATTAAACATCTAACTCCCCATCAACAACACCTAGTTCAACATTAAACATCTAACTCCCCATCAACAACACCTAGTTCAACATTAAACATCTAACTCCCCATCAACAACACCTTGTTCAACATTAAACATCTAACTCCCCATCAACAACACCTTGTTCAACATTAAACATCTAACTCCCCATCAACAACACCTAGTTCAACATTAAACATCTAACTCCCCATCAACAACACTTTGTTCAACATTAAACATCTAACTCCCCATCAACAACACTTTGTTCAACATTAAACATCTAACTCCCCATCAACAACACCATGTTCAACATTAAACATCTAACTCCCCATCAACAACACTTTGTTCAACATTAAACATCTAACTCCCCATCAACAACACCATGTTCAACATTAAACATCTAACTCCCCATCAACAGCACCATGTTCAACATTAAACATCTAAATCCCCATCAACAACACCATGTTCAACATTAAACATCTAACTCCCCATCAACAACACCTAGTTCAACATTAAACATCTAACTCCCCATCAACAACACTTTGTTCAACATTAAACATCTAACTCCCCATCAACAACACCATGTTCAACATTAAACATCTAACTCCCCATCAACAACACCATGTTCAACATTAAACATCTAACTCCCCATCAACAACACTTTGTTCAACATTACACATCTAACTCCCCATCAACAACACCATGTTCAACATTAAACATCTAACTCCCCATCAACAACACCTAGTTCAACATTAAACATCTAACTCCCCATCAACAACACCTAGTTCAACATTAAACATCTAACTCCCATCAACAACACCTTGTTCAACATTAAACATCTAACTCCCCATCAACAACACCTAGTTCAACATTAAACATCTAACTCCCCATCAACAACACCATGTTCAACATTAAACATCTAACCCCCCATCAACAACACTTTGTTCAACATTAAACATCTAACTCCCCATCAACAACACTTGTTCAACATTAAACATCTAACTCCCCATCAACAACACCATGTTCAACATTAAACATCTAACTCCCCATCAACAACACCTAGTTCAACATTAAACATCTAACTCCCCATCAACAACACCATGTTCAACATTAAACATCTAACTCCCCATCAACAACACCATTTTCAACATTAAACATCTAACTCCCCATCAACAACACCATGTTCAACATTAAACATCTAACTCCCCATCAACAACACCTAGTTCAACATTAAACATCTAACTCCCCATCAACAACACTTTGTTCAACATTAAACATCTAACTCCCCATCAACAACACCTAGTTCAACATTAAACATCTAACTTCCCATCAACAACACCATGTTCAACATTAAACATCTAACTCCCATCAACAACACCTAGTTCAACATTAAACATCTAACTCCCCATCAACAACACCTAGTTCAACATTAAACATCTAACTCCCCATCAACAACACCTAGTTCAACATTAAACATCTAACTCCCCATCAACAACACCATGTTCAACATTAAGCATCTAACTCCCCATCAACAACACTTTGTTCAACATTACACTTCTAACTCCCCATCAACAACACCATGTTCAACATAAAACATCTAACTCCCCATCAACAACACCTAGTTCAACATTAAACATCTAACTCCCCATCAACAACACCTAGTTCAACATTAAACATCTAACTCCCCATCAACAACACCTAGTTCAACATTAAACATCTAACTCCCCATCAACAACAACTAGTTCAACATTAAACATCTAACTCCCCATCAACAACACCTAGTTCAACATTAAACATCTAACTCCCCATCAACAACAACTAGTTCAACATTAAACATCTAACTCCCCATCAACAACACTTTGTTCAACATTAAACATCTAACTCCCCATCAACAACACCATGTTCAACATTAAACATCTAACTCCCCATCAACAACACCATGTTCAACATTAAACATCTAACTCCCCATCAACAACACCTAGTTCAACATTAAACATCTAACTCCCCATCAACAACACTTTGTTCAACATTAAACATCTAACTCCCCATCAACAACACCTAGTTCAACATTAAACATCTAACTCCCCATCAACAACACCATGTTCAACATTAAACATCTAACTCCCCATCAACAATACCTAGTTCAACATTAAACATCTAACTCCCCATCAACAACACCTAGTTCAACATTAAACATCTAACTCCCCATCAACAACACCTAGTTCAACATTAAACATCTAACTCCTCATCAACAACACCTAGTTCAACATTAAACATCTAACTCCCCATCAACAACACCTAGTTCAACATTAAACATCTAACTCCCCATCAACAACACCTAGTTCAACATTAAACATATAACTCCCCATCAACAACACCTAGTTCAACATTAAACATCTAACTCCCCATCAACAACACCTAGTTCAACATTAAACATCTAACTCCCCTTCAACAACACCATGTTAACATTAAACATCTAACTCCCCATCAACAACACTTTGTTCAACATAAACATCTAACTCCCCATCAACAACACTTTGTTCAACATTACACATCTAACTCCCCATCAACAACACCATGTTCAACATTAAACATCTAACTCCCCATCAACAACACCTAGTTCAACATTAAACATCTAACTCCCCATCAACAACACCTAGTTCAACATTAAACATCTAACTCCCCATCAACAACACCTTGTTCAACATTAAACATCTAACTCCCCATCAACAACACCTAGTTCAACATTAAACATCTAACTCCCCATCAACAACACCTAGTTCAACATTAAACATCTAACTCCCCATCAACAACACTTGTTCAACATTAAACATCTAACTCCCCATCAACAACACTTTGTTCAACATTAAACATCTAACTCCCCATCAACAACACCATGTTCAACATTAAACATCTAACTCCCCATCAACAACACTTTGTTCAACATTAAACATCTAACTCCCCATCAACAACACCATGTTCAACATTAAACATCTAACTCCCCATCAACAGCACCATGTTCAACATTAAACATCTAAATCCCATCAACAACACCATGTTCAACATTAAACATCTAACTCCCCATCAACAACACTTTGTTCAACATTACACTTCTAACTCCCCATCAACAACACCATGTTCAACATAAAACATCTAACTCCCCATCAACAACACCTAGTTCAACATTAAACATCTAACTCCCCATCAACAACACCTAGTTCAACATTAAACATCTAACTCCCCATCAACAACACCTAGTTCAACATTAAACATCTAACTCCCCATCAACAACACCTAGTTCAACATTAAACATCTAACTCACCATCAACAACACCTTGTTCAACATTAAACATCTAACTCCCCATCAACAACACCTAGTTCAACATTAAACATCTAACTCCCCATCAACAACACCATGTTCAACATTAAACATCTAACCCCCCATCAACAACACTTTGTTCAACATTAAACATCTAACTCCCCATCAACAACACTTTGTTCAACATTAAACATCTAACTCCCCATCAACAACACCTAGTTCAACATTAAACATCTAACTCCCCATCAACAGCACCATGTTCAACATTAAACATCTAACTCCCCATCAACAGCACCATTTTCAACATTAAACATCTAACTCCCCATCAACAACACCATGTTCAACATTAAACATCTAACTCCCCATCAACAACACCTAGTTCAACATTAAACATCTAACTCCCCATCAACAACACCTAGTTCAACATTAAACATCTAACTCCCCATCAACAACACTTTGTTCAACATTAAACATCTAACTCCCCATCAACAACACCTAGTTCAACATTAAACATCTAACTCCCCATCAACAACACCATGTTCAACATTAAACATCTAACTCCCATCAACAACACTTTGTTCAACATTAAACATCTAACTCCCCATCAACAACACTTTGTTCAACATTAAACATCTAACTCCCCATCAACAACACTTTGTTCAACATTAAACATCTAACTCCCCATCAACAACACCATGTTCAACATTAAACATCTAACTCCCCATCAACAACACTTTGTTCAACATTAAACATCTAACTCCCCATCAACAACACCATGTTCAACATTAAACATCTAACTCCCCATCAACAACACCATGTTCAACATTAAACATCTAACTCCCCATCAACAACACCATGTTCAACATTAAACATCTAACTCCCCATCAACAACACCTAGTTCAACATTAAACATCTAACTCCCCATCAACAACACTTTGTTCAACATTAAACATCTAACTCCCCATCAACAACACCATGTTCAACATTAAACATCTAACTCCCCATCAACAACACCATGTTCAACATTAAACATCTAACTCCCCATCAACAACACTTTGTTCAACATTAAACTTCTAACTCCCCATCAACAACACCATGTTCAACATAAAACATCTAACTCCCCATCAACAACACCTAGTTCAACATTAAACATCTAACTCCCCATCAACAACACCTAGTTCAACATTAAACATCTAACTCCCCATCAACAACACCTAGTTCAACATTAAACATCTAACTCCCCATCAACAACACCTAGTTCAACATTAAACATCTAACTCCCCATCAACAACACCTTGTTCAACATTAAACATCTAACTCCCCATCAACAACACCTAGTTCAACATTAAACATCTAACTCCCCATCAACAACACCTAGTTCAACATTAAACATCTAACTCCCCATCAACAACACTTTGTTCAACATTAAACATCTAACTCCCCATCAACAACACTTTGTTCAACATTAAACATCTAACTCCCCATCAACAACACCATGTTCAACATTAAACATCTAACTCCCCATCAACAACACTTTGTTCAACATTAAACATCTAACTCCCCACCAACAACACTTTGTTCAACATTAAACATCTAACTCCCCATCATCAACACCATGTTCAACATTAAACATCTAACTCCCCATCAACAGCACCATGTTCAACATTAAACATCTAACTCCCCATCAACAACACCATGTTCAACATTAAACATCTAACTCCCCATCAACAACACCTAGTTCAACATTAAACATCTAACTCCCCATCAACAACACTTTGTTCAACATTAAACATCTAACTCCCCATCAACAACACCATGTTCAACATTAAACATCTAACTCCCCATCAACAACACCATGTTCAACATTAAACATCTAACTCCCCATCAACAACACTTTGTTCAACATTACACTTCTAACTCCCCATCAACAACACCATGTTCAACATAAACATCTAACTCCCCATCAACAACACCTAGTTCAACATTAAACATCTAACTCCCCATCAACAACACCTAGTTCAACATTAAACATCTAACTCCCCATCAACAACACCTAGTTCAACATTAAACATCTAACTCCCCATCAACAACACCTAGTTCAACATTAAACATCTAACTCCCCATCAACAACACCTAGTTCAACATTAAACATCTAACTCCCCATCAACAACACCTAGTTCAACATTAAACATCTAACTCCCCATCAACAACACCATGTTCAACATTAAACATCTAACTCCCCATCAACAACACTTTGTTCAACATTAAACATCTAACTCCCCATCAACAACACTTTGTTCAACATTAAACATCTAACTCCCCATCAACAACACCATGTTCAACATTAAACATCTAACTCCCCATCAACAGCACCATGTTCAACATTAAACATCTAACTCCCCATCAACAACACCATGTTCAACATTAAGCATCTAACTCCCCATCAACAACACCTAGTTCAACATTAAACATCTAACTCCCCATCAACAACACCTAGTTCAACATTAAACATCTAACTCCCCATCAACAACACCTAGTTCAACATTAAACATCTAACTCACCATCAACAACACCTAGTTCAACATTAAACATCTAACTCCCCATCAACAACACCTAGTTCAACATTAAACATCTAACTCCCCATCAACAACACCATGTTCAACATTAAACATCTAACTCCCCATCAACAACACTTTGTTCAACATTAAACATCTAACTCCCCATCAACAACACTTTGTTCAACATTAAACATCTAACTCCCCATCAACAACACCATGTTCAACATTAAACATCTAACTCCCCATCAACAGCACCATGTTCAACATTAAACATCTAACTCCCCATCAACAACACCATGTTCAACATTAAGCATCTAACTCCCCATCAACAACACCTAGTTCAACATTAAACATCTAACTCCCCATCAACAACACCTAGTTCAACATTAAACATCTAACTCCCCATCAACAACACCTAGTTCAACATTAAACATCTAACTTCCCATCAACAACACCATGTTAAACATTAAACATCTAACTCCCCATCAACAACACTTTGTTCAACATAAAACATCTAACTCCCCATCAACAACACCTAGTTCAACATTAAACATCTAACTCCCCATCAACAACACCATGTTCAACATTAAACATCTAACTCTCCATCAACAACACCTAGTTCAACATTAAACATCTAACTCCCCATCAACAACACCATGTTCAACATTAAACATCTAACTCCCCATCAACAGCACCATGTTCAACATTAAACATCTAACTCCCCATCAACAACACCATGTTCAACATTAAACATCTAACTCCCCATCAACAACACCTAGTTCAACATTAAACATCTAACTCCCCATCAACAACACTTGTTCAACATTAAACATCTAACTCCCCATCAACAACACCTAGTTCAACATTAAACATCTAACTCCCCATCAACAACACCATGTTCAACATTAAACATATAACTCCCCATCAACAACACCTAGTTCAACATTAAACATCTAACTCCCCATCAACAACACCTAGTTCAACATTAAACATCTAACTCCCCATCAACAACACCTAGTTCAACATTAAACATCTAACTCCCCATCAACAACACCTAGTTCAACATTAAACATCTAACTCCCCTTCAACAACACCATGTTAAACATTAAACATCTAACTCCCCATCAACAACACTTGTTCAACATAAAACATCTAACTCCCCATCAACAACACTTTGTTCAACATTACACATCTAACTCCCCATCAACAACACCATGTTCAACATTAAACATCTAACTCCCCATCAACAACACCTAGTTCAACATTAAACATCTAACTCCCCATCAACAACACCTAGTTCAACATTAAACATCTAACTCCCCATCAACAACACCTTGTTCAACATTAAACATCTAACTCCCCATCAACAACACCTTGTTCAACATTAAACATCTAACTCCCCATCAACAACACCTAGTTCAACATTAAACATCTAACTCCCCATCAACAACACTTTGTTCAACATTAAACATCTAACTCCCCATCAACAACACTTTGTTCAACATTAAACATCTAACTCCCCATCAACAACACCATGTTCAACATTAAACATCTAACTCCCCATCAACAACACTTTGTTCAACATTAAACATCTAACTCCCCATCAACAACACCATGTTCAACATTAAACATCTAACTCCCCATCAACAGCACCATGTTCAACATTAAACATCTAAATCCCCATCAACAACACCATGTTCAACATTAAACATCTAACTCCCCATCAACAACACCTAGTTCAACATTAAACATCTAACTCCCCATCAACAACACTTTGTTCAACATTAAACATCTAACTCCCCATCAACAACACCATGTTCAACATTAAACATCTAACTCCCCATCAACAACACCATGTTCAACATTAAACATCTAACTCCCCATCAACAACACTTTGTTCAACATTACACTTCTAACTCCCCATCAACAACACCATGTTCAACATAAAACATCTAACTCCCCATCAACAACACCTAGTTCAACATTAAACATTTAACTCCCCATCAACAACACCTAGTTCAACATTAAACATCTAACTCCCCATCAACAACACCTAGTTCAACATTAAACATCTAACTCCCCATCAACAACACCTAGTTCAACATTAAACATCTAACTCCCCATCAACAACACCTTGTTCAACATTAAACATCTAACTCCCCATCAACAACACCTAGTTCAACATTAAACTTCTAACTCCCCATCAACAACACCTAGTTCAACATTAAACATCTAACTCCCCATCAACAACACTTTGTTCAACATTAAACATCTAACTCCCCATCAACAACACTTTGTTCAACATTAAACATCTAACTCCCCATCAACAACACCATGTTCAACATTAAACATCTAACTCCCCATCAACAACACTTTGTTCAACATTAAACATCTAACTCCCCATCAACAACACTTTGTTCAACATTAAACATCTAACTCCCCATCAACAACACCATGTTCAACATTAAACATCTAACTCCCCATCAACAGCACCATGTTCAACATTAAACATCTAACTCCCCATCAACAACACCATGTTCAACATTAAACATCTAACTCCCCATCAACAACACCTAGTTCAACATTAAACATCTAACTCCCCATCAACAACACTTTGTTCAACATTAAACATCTAACTCCCCATCAACAACACCATGTTCAACATTAAACATCTAACTCCCCATCAACAACACCATGTTCAACATTAAACATCTAACTCCCCATCAACAACACTTTGTTCAACATTACACTTCTAACTCCCCATCAACAACACCATGTTCAACATAAAACATCTAACTCCCCATCAACAACACCTAGTTCAACATTAAACATCTAACTCCCCATCAACAACACCTAGTTCAACATTAAACATCTAACTCCCCATCAACAACACCTAGTTCAACATTAAACATCTAACTCCCCATCAACAACACCTAGTTCAACATTAAACATCTAACTCACCATCAACAACACCTAGTTCAACATTAAACATCTAACTCCCCATCAACAACACCTAGTTCAACATTAAACATCTAACTCCCCATCAACAACACCATGTTCAACATTAAACATCTAACTCCCCATCAACAACACTTTGTTCAACATTAAACATCTAACTCCCCATCAACAACACTTTGTTCAACATTAAACATCTAACTCCCCATCAACAACACCATGTTCAACATTAAACACCTAACTCCCCATCAACAGCACCATGTTCAACATTAAACATCTAACTCCCCATCAACAACACTTTGTTCAACATTAAACATCTAACTCCCCATCAACAACACCTAGTTCAACATTAAACATCTAACTCCCCATCAACAACACTTTGTTCAACATTAAACATCTAACTCCCCATCAACAACACCTAGTTCAACATTAAACATCTAACTCCCCATCAACAACACCATGTTCAACATTAAACATCTAACTCCCCATCAACAACACCTAGTTCAATATTAAACATCTAACTCCCCATCAACAACACCTAGTTCAACATTAAACATCTAACTCCCCATCAACAACACCTAGTTCAACATTAAACATCTAACTCCCCATCAACAACACCTAGTTCAACATTAAACATCTAACTCCCCATCAACAACACCTAGTTCAACATTAAACATCTAACTCCCCATCAACAACACCTAGTTCAACATTAAACATCTAACTCCCCATCAACAACACCTAGTTCAACATTAAACATCTAACTCCCCATCAACAACACCTAGTTCAACATTAAACATCTAACTCCCCTTCAACAACACCATGTTAAACATTAAACATCTAACTCCCCATCAACAACATTTTGTTCAACATAAAACATCTAACTCCCCATCAACAACACTTTGTTCAACATTACACTTCTAACTCCCCATCAACAACACCATGTTCAACATTAAACATCTAACTCCCCATCAACAGCACCATATTTAACATAAAACACCCAATTATTGCAGCGCTGACTATTCCACTTCCACTTGACCTGTCCATCCACCGCAACTACAGCACGACCACCAACAATTGTTAACCAACTCTTTTGTTTGTTTACCGTTACGCATCCCCACCCCTCCCCCCCCCCCAAACACACACAAACAAAAGCGATTAATTCTGAGGCCAGGCAAGCGTGCCCATATTGACAGATGAGATCGATTTGTTTGGTGCGGTGTGCGGTAGGACGACCGACACGCTAAGTGCAGTGATTGCATAATGTATTCACTGGCGAGAATAAACTGATGAACGATAACAGGAATTGTTAGGATAACAGGAAGGGTTGGGGTAATAGCATGTTATCATTTGTATCTTTGTGTTGTATAAGGTAGAGTGATCGGGGTAAGTAACTTGTCTTTACTGATAGTTGTGTTGAGTAATAGTGTGTTGTGTTGAGTAATAGTACGCTGTGTTGATTAATAGTACGTTGTGTTGAGTAATAGTACGTTGTCTTGAGTAATAGTGCGTTATGTTGAGTAATATTACCTCTTGTGTTGAGTAATATTACGTTGTGTTGAGTAATAGTGCGTTATAGTGAGTAACTTAGATTGATCAGACAGAGAGACAGACAGACAGACAGATAGATGAAAGCACTAACACAACACCACAGATCTCGTGTAACCTGCAACGATCCGAGACCAGAGACAGAAAAAAGCGCGCGCGTTGATACAATGACATGCCCTTGACGTTGAGGTCACGTTAAAGAGGAAGTGACCTCACGTAACCTCGTGATGGCTGACAGAACCCCAGTTGACGTGAATGATAGTGACCGGTTGCCATGGCACCGTCTAATCACTTCGTTTCAAAGCAGGATCTCTTATATTTTTCTCAAATTAAGAAAATATTCACTAAATTATAGCCATTTATTTAGAAATAACAAACTCAGACATTGCCAAATATATGGGATTTATATGGACGCTTATTTTAAGGTCTTACAGTAAAGACTACAGGAACCGTAAGCAAGCGTGTTCGTCGGTGCTACACAGAGCAAATTCTGACCCATAGAAGTGAATCATGGACAGTAGACATATTTGTGAAAAGACAATTAGAGGCCACAACGACAGGATTTCTTAGAAGAATGTTGAAAGTTCCCTGGACAGCTAAAACTGCCAATGAGGACATTCTCAAAAAGGCCAACACAAAAGGGCATAAACTGTAGCTACAATGAACCTCATATACTGTAGCTACAATGAAACTTATAAACTCTAGCTACATTGAAGCTCATAAACTGTAGCTACAAATAACCTCATAAACTCTAGCTACATTGAAGCTCATAAACTGTAGCTACAAATAACCTCATAAACTGTAGCGACACTGAACGTCATAAACTGTAGCTACAAATAACCTCATAAAATGTAGCGACACTGAACGTCATAAACTGTAGCTACAAATAACCTCATAAACTGTAGCGACACTGAACGTCATAAACTGTAGCTACAAATAACCTCATAAACTGTAGCGACACTGAACGTCATAAACTGTAGCTACAAATAACCTCATAAACTGTAGCTACAAATAACCTCATAAACTGTAGCGACAATGAACCTCAAAAACTGTAGCAACAATGAACATCATAAACTTTAGCTACATTGAAGCTCATTGGCCAGAATATAGCACTCGGAAAAAATGACACAAAATCAACAAAAGAAAAAAAAAACAAAGAACAATATATGGACCAAAGAAGGATGGAAGTTTCCCTCTAAAATAATGTTTATTTATTATTATTTGTCTCCAGACCAGAATATATTTTTTTTTCTCGTTTAAATCTATGAGCAAACAAGGGTATATTTCATAAAGCAACGATTTCACATCAGAGTTATTTGACTTATGTCCCCTGATTATTAACGTCACCAACCCATACTTAGGCTTACCCCATTGAAACACACTCAACTGAAATCTCTAGCCATCAACAAATAAAGCAAACTTTAGATCGCTGTGCAAGAACAAAATATCGATTCCTTTTCAAACTAAAAATATTATGCAAAGATTTTACAAAAAATACATAATTGGACACGGTCGTTTATAGAACAAACATTGACACGCTGCCAGATCTCAAAATGTGTAGGCTGCACAATCTGTCCCCAGTGAGCTGTCATATTTAATTATCTGACAACATGTAAGATGTCAGATGTTTAGTTTCCGATAACACTTTCCTGTTTGTGATAACATGAATGAGATCGAGATTCATTTTCAGTCAACAAACCTGACCTACTTTGGTTTGTAGCAACAGAGGAAGAAGACACGTTCCTGGAAGTGGACACAAACATCGACATTGCAGGAACTAAATGGGTTTATTAGTTACAGACAAAGGCAAGCTCATGGAAACAAACAAAGGCTGCCATTTCATAATTGAATATTGCAGGAACTAAATGGATCTAACAAAACAATAAAGAAAAACTCACAATTATACACAAAGACGCTGGTCTGATATGGCTATTCAAGAAACTCTCTCTACGTATTTTCCGTCTTGAACTAGCAGGGAAATCACACTGGACTGTCCAAGAGGAGGGCACTGAAATTTGTGATGACATTTGTGACAATATGCCTACATGTTTAGAGAGAGGAGGGAAGTGAACATGTTATATAGTCTTGTTCAAGCCAGTACATGAACCGCTTGTAGGAACGTTACAGTCAGAGTAATAGTTCCAACCACAGATCCTGGTATAACAAGCCTTGTACTTGTAACACCAGAGATGTCCAACCACAGATCCTGGTATAACAAGCCTTGTACTTGTAACACCAGAGATGTCCAACCACAGATCCTGGTATAACAAGCCTTGTACTTGTAACACCAGAGATGTCCAACCATAGATCCTGGTATAACAAGCCTTGTACTTGTAACACCAGAGATGTCCAACAACAGATCCTGGTATAACAAGCCTTGTACTTGTAACACCAGAGATGTCCAACCACAGATCCTGGTATAACAAGCCTTGTACTTGTAACACCAGAGCTGTCCAACCACTGATCCTGGTATAACAAGCCTTGTACTTGTAACACCAGAGATGTCAAACCACAGATCCTGGTATAACAAGCCTTGTACTTGTAACACTAGATCTGTCCAACCACAGATCCTGATATAACAGACCTTGTACTTGTAACACCAGAGATGTCCAATCACAGATCCTGATATAACGAGCCCTGTACGTATAACACCAGACAAGAGTTCTCATGAACAATCTAGCAAGCAATGCTCAGTTACAGTCATCTCACGCGAAGAAAAAACAATGCAGTGTCTCCATGTTGCCATAGAAACATTATTTAATAACAATCAGATTATGTATATCACAGTCTGACTTCTGTGTTAAGCAATACGATCATCATCATCAACATCATCATAATCATATCATCATCATCATTATGGTTTCAGATGAAGGGACCACTCGACACTGAAAGGGAAACGAGGAAGGAAAGAAAGAAAAGAATAAAAATGAATAACTCTAACAGTAACAGACAAGTGTGCACATCTTACTCTCTCCAAAGGGGAAGACTCGATAAGGAACTTGTCATAAATGACAAACTTTCAAGCAATAAATCTTTTGTGTTGTGCGTGAGTGAGTGTGTCAGTGTTGAGGTGGGGAGGCACGGGGGCGCTGTGTGACAACAACCAAAGATGATTTAGAGCGTCCACGATAAATACGAAACTAACCATTGGCAGGTCTACACAACCATCTCTGTATTGTACCTTCAAAGTCTCTAGAAGACGTTGCAGCTTACATGTGCACATTTTCTTGTTTGTTTCTTGTTGAAAATGTTTAAACTCAACCAAAATATGGCAGGTGCGACCATTTTTGGATTTTCTTTTAGTGAGCTCAAAGTTTCCTCTAAGTTGTTGCTCGAACAAGGTCAATGGTTTCCCCACAAGAGGAAGTGCAAGGTCAATGGTTTCCCATCCTTGGGGAAGTACAACAAGGTCAATGGTTTCCTCACAAGAGGAAGTACAAGGTCAATGGTTTCCTCACAAGAGGGAGTACAACAAGGTCAATGGTTTCCTCACAAGGGGAAGTACAAGGTCAATGGTTTCCTCACAAGAGGAAGTACAAGGTCAATGGTTTCCTCACAAGAGGAAGTACAACAAGGTCAATGGTTTCCTCACAAGGGAAGTACAAGGTCAATGGTTTCCTCACAAGAGGAAGTACAAGGTCAATGGTTTCCTCACAAGGTTAAGTACAACAAGGTCAATGGTTTCCTCACAAGGTTAAGTACAACAAGGTCAATGGTTTCCTCACAAGGTTAAGTACAACAAGGTCAATGGTTTCCTCACAAGGTTAAGTACAACAAGGTCAATGGTTTCCTCACAAGGTTAAGTACAACAAGGTCAATGGTTTCCTCACAAGGTTAAGTACAACAAGGTCAATGGTTTCCTCACAAGGTTAAGTACAACAAGGTCAATGGTTTCCTCACAAGGTTAAGTACAACAAGGTCAATGGTTTCCCATCCTAGGGAAAGTACAGGGTCAATGGTTTCCCATCCTAGGGGAAGTACAGGGTCAATGGTTTCCCCACAAGGGGAAGCACAAAATCCAACAAGGTTAATGGTCTCTCTCTCTCTGATATCGTACTTAAAGTATGTCTGCCCCACTGCCTCCCTTGGAAGTCTCTCTCTGATCCCAGATTTAATGTCTGTCTGTCTCACTACCTCCCTTGGAAGTCTCTCTTTCTGATCCCAGATTTAATATCTGTCTGTCTCACTACCTCCCTTTGAAGTCCCTCTCTCTGATTCCAGATTTAATGTCTGTCTGTCTGCCTGCCTGCCTGGAAGTCTCTCTCTGATCCCAGATTTAACATCTGCCTGTCTGCCTGGAAGTCTCTCTCGGATCCCAGATTTAATGTCTGTATGTCTCACTACCTTCCCTGGAAGTCTCTCGCTGATCCCAGATTTAATGTCTGTCTGTCTGTCTCAATACCTCCCCTGGAAGTCTCTCTCTGATCCCAGATTTAATATCTGTCTGTCTCACTACCTCCCCTGGAAGTCTCTCTCGGATCCCAGATTTAATGTCTGCCTGTCTCACTACCTCCCCTGGAAGTCTCTCTCTGATCCCAGATTTAATGTCTGTCTGTCTCACTACCTCCCCTGGAAGTCTCTCTCTGATCCCAGATTTAATGTCTGTCTGTCTCACTACCTCCCCTGGAAGTCTCTCTCTGATCCCAGATTTAATGTCTGTCTGTCTCACTACCTCCCCTGGAAGTCTCTCTCTGACCCCAGAATTAATGTCTGTCTGTCTCACTAACTCCCCTGGAAGTCTCTCTCTGATCCCAGATTCAATGTCTATCTGTCTCACTACCTCCCCTGGAAGTCTCTCTCTGATCCCAGATTTAATGTCTGTCTGTCTCACTACCTCCCCTGGAAGTCTCTCTCTGATCCCAGATTTAATGTCTGTCTGTCTCACTACCTCCCCTGGAAGTCTCTCTCTGATCCCAGATTCAATGTCTATCTGTCTCACTACCTCCCCTGGAAGTCTCTCTCTGATCCCAGATTTAATGTCTGTCTGTCTCACTACCTCCCCTGGAAGTCTCTCTCTGATCCCAGATTTAATGTCTGTCTGTCTCACTAACTCCCCTGGAAGTCTCTCTCTGATCCCAGATTCAATGTCTATCTGTCTCACTACCTCCCCTGGAAGTCTCTCTCTGATCCCAGATTTAATGTCTGTCTGTCTCACTACCTCCCCTGGAAGTCTCTCTCTGATCCCAGATTTAATGTCTGCCTGTCTCACTAACTCCCCTGGAAGTCTCTCTCTGATCCCAGATTCAATGTCTATCTGTCTCACTACCTCCCCTGGAAGTCTCTCTCTGATCCCAGATTTAATGTCTGTCTGTCTCACTACCTCCCCTGGAAGTCTCTCTCTGATCCCAGATTTAATGTCTGTCTGTCTCACTACCTCCCCTGGAAGTCTCTCTCTGATCCCAGATTTAATGTCTGTCTGTCTCACTACCTCCCCTGGAAGTCTCTCTCTGATCCCAGATTCAATGTCTATCTGTCTCACTAACTCCCCTGGAAGTCTCTCTCTGATCCCAGATTTAATGTCTGTCTGTCTCACTAACTCCCCTGGAAGTCTCTCTCTGATCCCAGATTCAATGTCTATCTGTCTCACTACCTCCCCTGGAAGTCTCTCTCTGATCCCAGATTTAATGTCTGTCTGTCTCACTACCTCCCCTGGAAGTCTCTCTCTGATCCCAGATTTAATGTCTGTCTGTCTCACTACCTCCCCTGGAAGTCTCTCTCTGATCCCAGATTTAATGTCTGTCTGTCTCACTACCTCCCCTGGAAGTCTCTCTCTGATCCCAGATTCAATGTCTATCTGTCTCACTACCTCCCCTGGAAGTCTCTCTCTGATCCCAGATTTAATGTCTGTCTGTCTCACTACCTCCCCTGGAAGTCTCTCTCTGATCCCAGATTTAATGTCTGTCTATTTGGAAGCCTCTCGGTCGAGAACAGATTTTACTAGTTTTTGGTAAAACCGGCAGTCAAAAACGTCGTGATAAAGTCGAATGTGTCGGGCTGAAAATCACAGTTATCATAGCTTGTTGTAAGTTTAGATTAGTCAACACATTATCTTGACTGCTAATCAAACAACCCCATAGTGCTTACATTCCTTCCTTAATATCTGCACCAGTGACGTCACATTTTAGTCGAAGTACTGGGGATGCTTTCAGCTCGGATCCACAATATTCATAGCACCACCGAAGACCTTGAAAATGTATCTCTTACCACAATATGTATCTCTTACCAATATTTATCTCTCATCAATATTTATCTCTTATTCAATATTTATCTCTTACTGATATTTATCTAATTCAATATTTATCTCTTACCAATAGTTATTTCTGACCAATATTTATCTCTGACCAATATTTATCTCTTATTCAATATTTATCTCTTACACAATATTAATCCTGACAGCAGCAATATTTGGCAACTCTTGTTTATTGATAGGGGTTCTTCAGCTGCGCCAGTGTATAGGGGACTTCCTGCTTTCCCTGTTAGAAGTGAGATCTGGACATTAGATCTCAGTACCCAAAGAGAGCTGGGCATTAGATCTCAGTACCCAGAGAGAGCTGGAAATCAGATATCAGTACCCAGAGAAAGCTGGACATTAGATCTCAGTACCCAGAGAGTGCTGGACATTAGATCTCAGTACCCAAAGAGATCTGGGAATCAGATCTCAGTACCCAGAGAGAGCTGGAAATCAGATATCAGTACCCAGAGAAAGCCGGACATTAGATCTCAGTACCCAGAGAGTGCTGGACATTAGATCTCAGTACAGAGAGAGAGCTGGACATCAGATCTCAGTACCCAGAGAGAGCTAGACATCAGATCTCAGTACCCAGAGATAGCTAGACATCAGATCTCAGTACCCAGAGAGAGCTAGACATCAGATCTCAGTACCCAGAGAGAGCTGGACATCAGATCTCAGTGCCCAGAGAGAGCTAGCATCAGATCTCAGTACCCAGAGAGAGCTAGACATCAGATCTCAGTACAGAGAGAGAGCTGGACATCAGATCTCAGTACCCAGAGAGAGCTAGACATCAGATCTCAGTACCCAGAGAGAGCTAGACATCAGATCTCAGTACCCAGAGAGAGCTAGAGATCAGATCTCACTACCAAAAGGGAGCTGGGCATCAGATCTCACTACCGAAAGGGAGCTGGACATCAAATCGCAGTACCCAGAGAGAGCTAGACATCAGATGTCACTACCAAAAGGGAGCTGGACAACAGATCTAACTACCAAAAGGGAGCTGGACAACAGATCTCACTACCCAGAAGAGTGAGTCATCGGATGTCATTACCCAAAGACGACTAGGCATCTGATCTCACTACACACGAGTCTGATAAAGAACCACAACAAACTCCACCAATTGTAGATTCGAACCAGGAACTTTATCTAAAGGCCGACGCCTTACCTCTAGAGCACCCCCCACCCCCTTTCCCCAATTTGCAGAAAATCTGGAGCAAAAAAAACGTACCTGACGTTATTTGCAAGAATGGACAAGAGAGAGAAGCAACCGTCGAGCTAACGTCTACAAACAACAACCCTGCTATGTTATATGCTATGGGATCGCCTTTACCAATGTGCTCAGTCATTGGCGCTTGGGTCGATGTCGTCTTGAACACCTTCGTGCCATGTCTGTGTTAATGGTGTGCTGTGCCATGCCACGGGTGGAGTGTCTTCCACTTCAGGTGGAGATATTGATCCACAGAGCACGTCCGTGTGTAGAATCATATCAACAGAAAGGTTAAAAGCGTGAATACAATGTGGGCCATGTTTTCTCTCTGTCCGGGTCCTCAGCCTGGGCTCATGGATACATTCCAGAGGTTCCGGTTATGGTAAATCGAAGGCCCCGGTATCACAGCAAACGAATTAAAATGCATAATTGCTCAACCGCCCGCGCCAGTGGAATCATTTGAATTAAAATTAATCTCATTGAAGGATCCAGACAAAGTAAGGCAACTGCAGTCTCCATCATAGCAGCTACAGCACACGCCAAATGACATAAGGCCAAGCGGCACCGAAAGTAAATGCAGCTGAACTGTCCTTTGTCACACGACATCATCACCCATTGCAAGGAATCGGAATGTCGAAACACGATCCGGATGATAAACACAGCTCATGGTGTGCACAGAGCACCAAATTCAGTAGCTCTGAAAACAAGCTGGACTTGGAATATGAGAAAACTGAAACAAGGAACACTTTCAGATTGAGCCTCAATGGCTCCTGCCGCCTATCCACCATATTGACCGGAAGTCCAGAGATCTTTTGACACACTTTAAAGACACGTACATAATTTGTGGAGGTCCGTGAACGCAAGTAGTGCTAGTGGCTGTGAATCCACACTTTAAGTGCACGCACATGCACCGAAAGACAATAGATTTGGCACCGACTTTGCACGAAACATGCACCAAAACCCGTGCCAAAGTCCGATAATCGGCTTATTATCTCGGTGGTCGTGATCGGTAATCGGCTTATCTCGGTGGTGTGCGTTGGTGCGTGACGGTGATCGGCGCGTCGTGGTGTGCGTTGGTGCGTGGCGGCTTATCTCGTGGTGCGTCGCTAGCTCGCCGGTTATCGGACAGCGGTTCTAAAATCGGGCGACAGCGGTTCTAAAAGGGGGATGGCGGTATCTCGCGGGTCGGATGGCGGGTCGTCGCGTGGCGTGCGGGTGGGGAAAGGTGCCTTTATTGGTTATCATCAGGTGTGGGTCAACAGGAGGCGACGTGTAAAAAAAAAATGCTGACAAGCAATTATTAGTATCGTTAGCGTCATGTACCAGATTATAGCGATTTTTTTTTCTCTCTCTCTATTGCAAATCCAAGCTAACTCAAGTCAAATAAAAATCATCATCATGTGCCTCAACACTATCCCTTCATGGCCTATCATCATCATCATGTGCCTCAACACTATCAGCATGTGCCTCAACACTATCAGCATGTGCCTCAACACTAGCATCATGTGCCTCAACACTATCATCATGTGCCACCCTCAACACTAGCATCATGTGCCTCAACACTATCATCATGTGCCTCAACACTATCATCATGTGCCACCCTCATCATCAACCTTCATATCATCATCATGTGCCTCAACATCACCCTTCATGGCCTATCATCAAGCCACACAAAGTATCAACCATCTCTCTCTCTCTCTCTCACACATTCATGGTAAACCAAAACAAAATTCGTTCTATATTTCTCACAACTTTATTAATACAACAAATATACGACACATATATATATATATATATTACTGTCCGGTTGTTGATAATTTTAAGCGTCTGGGTTTCCTCCCTCCTGTTTTGGTGGTACTGTTTGTTAAATGTCTATCAAACACGGGTGCATAGGAAGTTTCATTAGCCTTCAAAACACAACCGCCCTCCATTTTGACAAAACCTTGATCAAAGCGGAAAATAGGTAATTGGTGACTCTGCTGAAACACCCGCGGCATTCATATTGGGTGCCGGATCTGTCGTCTGATTAACAAGAGCGAGGTTCCCTTGATTAACAAAGGGGGGCGTGTAGTCGATGAGATTCGTGTTAACAAGAGATGGTATGTAGTTTTGGTGGTTAACGACAGGCGGCGTGTAGTTGATCTGATTAACGAGAGGTGGCGTGTAGTTGATCTGGTTAACGAGAGGTGGCGTGTAGTTGAGGTTAGCATAAGCGGTTAAAATTTCCTCTCGCATCTCAACTAACGTGATAAATTCCTCTCTCGATAGTGTTATCCCAGTTCTGGTAGGAAACTTAAAAAAACTATCACCGCTATATGTCCTTATATTTATCAATGGTCTGTTACGAAAAACACAAACCGAGACTGCCTTAACGCCATCTTTAGACAATGGAACTACAGTCTCATTTCCACGTGACATAAATATGCGCTGAACACTGAGATCAAACGAAATTTGCGTATTCAAGCTACACGACTCCATATTCAAAGAAAAACAAACCACCTGGCAACAGACGTTGGTTATGTGTGTGCGTGTACACTGCTCGACTGGGGGTTTTTATACCCGTTTATCGGGTCGAGGACCGTCTATTTATAGCAGCTAACGCAATACGTTATCAGGCGTGGTAATCAGTCGTGTTGCGACATGTTCAGTGACCTCTGGAACTGACCCAATAGGGTGATGTGTGGGGAAATATGATGCGTGTAACAATTCGGTCTCAGGTAATGCGGCTTGAGACTAGGAAACTCCTCCTCCCCCTGTAGTGTTTATATAGGTTGTGGATTTTAAAAATAGGTGTTAGTTGAAGAGGGGGAAACCTCGTGCGCTGACCTAAAATCACTCGTTGTTATTTTCGTCGGGGGCGTAATCACTAAAGTTCGTAGCACTTATGAGGATGGATCCCCGATGGAACATCCCTTCACAGCTCTGATAGCCGGTCCTACCGGGTGTGGGAAAACGGTATTTGTGCAAAAGTTTATACAGAACCTTCACGAGCTAGCTGTCCCCGTACCGGAGGAAGTTATATGGTGTTATGGGGAATGGCAGCCGATATACGAGACTATGGGGTCAGTGAGATTTATCGAGGGTCTACCAGACGTCGATAAATTGGAAGGTGGTAAGAAGAGAAGACTGATCGTCATCGATGACTTGATGTCTGAGACGGACGAGCGGGTAACAAAATTATTCACCAAAGGTAGTCATCACAGAGATATTAGTGTGATGTACATTGTTCAAAATCTATTCGGAAAAAATAAAGAACATCGAACCATAAGTCTCAATACGCACTATTTAGTCCTTTTCAAGAACCCGAGAGACGGGAGTCAAATTATGAATCTGGGTAAACAAATGTACCCAGGTCAGGTGGGGTACCTCCAAGATAGTTTTAAGGACGCGACAGCGACTCCTCACGGTTATTTGCTGATTGATCTTCGTCAGGACACACCTGATAATCTTAGGTTGAGAACAAAAATATTCCCGGGGGAGAGACAAATCGTCTACGTGCCAAAGTAGAGAATCATGTGTGATGAAGCACTTAGACGGCACGGTGAAATGTTGAAATGTATGCGCGCCGCCTCGCCGACCGGTTTAAGAGCCATATTAAAAACAGCCTCTCCCAAACTCATTAACTTTTTGTGCGAGTGTTGTCATAACATATTAAAAGGTAATGTTAGACTCACTCAGCGACAGAAGTGCGAGCTACGTCGACACAAGAACAAGTTGAGACTTCTCACTAAAAAGAAACCGAGTCTTAAGCGGCCGAAAGAGATTCTACAAACCGGTGGGTTTATAGGTGCTTTGCCCCGTCCTATATTAAGTATTCTCGGTGGAGTACTAGGTGCGTAACAATGGCCAAAAAAATTATTTTGGTGGATCCTCGATTCATCAAGGGTCTTAAACAGACTACTACCACGTCCTATAGCCCACCCGAGGCGATCGGTGACAACTTGAGAGATTTAGATGATGAAATGCAACGTATCCTATTCCGCGATGATTTAGCACCCGCCGATAAGGCCAGAGTGTACCAACGTGCCCTGCATCAATATTTAACTAGATTGGAGCAGTATAAACGACGCTCATTGGGCTCGGTCGATCTCATTCAACACAACACGGCAACAGAAAAAACACCTTCCCCACCAACACCATCATTCGAGGTATCACCAGAGCAGACCAAGACACCACCACCACCAGCGGAAACCCCAAAGGTAGGTAATGAAACCACTCCGCCCGTAGCCACGTATAAACTGAGACCTAAAAAAAGAAAGAGTGGAATCCCAACACCAAAATGGGAACGGTGGAGAAAATATTGAGACGTCGTTACTGTGACCCTAGTCGACCAGGGGCGTATAGTGGTGCAACGGCCCTGCAACGTAACATCAAACTGGGACTCGCAAAGATTAAACAATGGCTGAGTCATCAGGATACCTATACCCTTCATAAACCAATTCGTCGCAGATTTGAAAGGCGTCCCATTATAACGAGTGGCCCCCAACAGCAATATCAGGCAGACCTAATCGATTTGAGACATTTGAAAAAACACAACGATGGATATTCCTATTTGGTTTCTTGCGTGGACGTTTTCAGTAAATTCGCGTGGTCTGTACCGATACGAACCAAACGGGGAAATCCTTAGTGGAAGCCGTCGGTAAGATATTTCTCGATGGGAAACCTGCGAGTTTTCAAACGGATAAGGGGTCAGAGTTTCTGAACAGAACACTTCAGAAATTCCTCGCTGACAACAACGTTCACTTTTTCACTACGCAGAACGAAGATATTAAGGCCGCCGTGGTGAAACGCTTTAATAGGACTCTGAAACAACGGATGTGGCGATATTTCACGAAATCCAATAAGTTGTCTTATGTCCGAGTCCTCCCCGCCCTACTTCGAAGTTATAACCATTCGTATCACAGAAGTATAAAAATGGCACCGGTCGACGTCAACGCAGACAATCAAGAACAGGTATGGAACACGTTCTATAATAGCAAACGCAACTTTAAATTTGAAAGACCCCTGTACAAGCCCGGTGATCGAGTTAGACTGGTCCTGGGCAGAGCCAATTTTAAAAAGGGTTATGCCCCGGCTTGGACGGAGGAACTGTTTTCCATCAGTCGAGTAAATGAAACAAACCCCGTTACATATGTGTTGAAAGACGATAAGGGCGATGAGATAGAGGGGTCATTCTACACACCGGAAATTCAAAAAGTTGGAGACAAACACGAGTACAGAATCGAGAGTGTCATAACCGAGCGTCGCACATCCTTTGGGCGAAAGGAGTGTTTAGTCAAATGGTTTGGGTACGATTCCTCATTTAACACTTGGATACCGTCCAAGGACATTGTCAGATACAAAAACTAGAGATGCGAGAAGAAGAAGAAGAGGAAGTGGTAACTTTTGGTGGAGAGCCCGATTTGCGAGCCGTAAACTCGGGAGTCGGGAGAGACGGCGAACCACGCTGGTGGGGGTCGATGTTTGGGAAACTATCCCCCTACTTAGAACTTGTCTTTATTTGTCAAGTGGTAGTTATATATACAGTTGTAGCGGTCTCGCTGTTCAATCTGACCACCGAAAAGCCAGACGCGAAGGAGGGAAAACTGTGGATAGCCCTACTGAGCAGCTGTTTGGGTTACATGCTACCGAATCCAAACTTGGAGAGGCGACGGTGAAACGAGTAAAAAAATGAGTTTTTATGTCACCCTGCCCAGCAATGCATCTATGGAACTTTTTAAGGATAATAACCCAGGCCACTTTTTCGTTAAACTCCCTCAGACCATTGACATTTCGACGCAGTATGAGATCGCACTGGTGGAGATACAGTTTCCGCTAAATTATTTCAATGTAATAGAGGGTGATGTCTGGATTCGCTACGAATCTCTCGATAACGACGATATTTGCGACGCCAGATTTTATTTCAACGTGACATTGGAGCCTGGGTTATACACGAAACCCGATGCGTTCATCGGCGCGTTGAACGCGTCGATCGTAAAAGCGGAGGATGAGTCGTACAGGGGAGTGAAAGGGAAAAAAATGAGATTCATTTACGCAAAAGAGGTGAATAAAGCCATCTTGAAACTTTACGAAAAAGGAGTCAGTGTTACCATAAGCGACACTTTGAAAAACATGCTAGCCTTCCCCACGACCTCAATATCAGACACGGCTCCCGATATCTTCAGCGTGGGTGTAATGGACTTGGAAAGTGTTGCGAAGAATGTCTACGTCTACTGCGATCTCGTTTCCCCCAGACCGGTCGGGGATGTGATGGTGCCTCTCCTCAGGAGCGTGCCTGTTCTCAATAGAAATCACACCTCGGTGTTTCAGATCTACGATAAGCCTCACTACCTACCCCTGAGTAGATTTTCCTTCGATACCGTGGAAATCCTTTTAGCCAACGAACACGGAAAAACCATTCCATTCACCAGCGGGACGTCGGTGCTAACGGTACACTTTCGAGTCAAGAAGCATCTCGAGCTGGTATAATGGTGAAACACACTCCCCTTCATAGAGATGTTGAGTTATACGAAGACTTTTACTGTTGTCAGGCGGGCGATGGGATGCCCGTGTTTATAGGAGGTCGAAGTCAGAGCGGTCGAGGAATCGGTAGTTTCTTTGGTGGAATCGGGAGGGCTATTTTACCCTGGTTAAAAACCGGCGGTAAGGCCTTGCTCAGAGAAGGCTTGGGGACCGGTCTGCAGGTCGCACAGGACGCATTGGCCGGGAAAAATGTCGGTGAAGCTTTCAAAGAACGAGCTAAGGAGGCCGGTCAGCGGTTGCTACACGGGGCCGTAGACCACCTGCGGGATAACAACCAATCAGGAAGCGGTTTACGTCACAGCAGAAAGCGAGTTATGAAGCTACCTCCACCAGGAGAACCCGTTACGAAGAGGATAAAACCGACAGCTGGACGGTTCCCCCTTCATTCGGTGCACAACAGAGGGAAGAAGACGAGGGTGGCAAAGGATATTTTCGACTAATAATGTCCCTCATTCACCCCAAATCGTGCGAATGTCTTCACTCTGGTTTGGATTTATTTAGCGTTCCACCCACACAGACTTCTCTAGACTCTGGCCAGTTTATTGAAATTCGTCCGATCGCAGCTTTGTCGCATAGCGCACCGATAGAGTTTTTCATTTCTGGAAACAGCGAGGAGTATCTAGATCTTTTCAACACGTTTTTACATCTGCGGATCAAGATCACCCTCCCGAATAGTGATAGTGTACCAGTCGATGCTGAGGTAGGACCGGTCAACAATTATCTTCACAGTCTATTTTCACAAGTCGACGTATCGCTAAACGACACGTTGGTTACACCGTCGGAGAATACCTATCCTTTTAGAGCGGTGTTTGAGGCCACGCTAAATTACGGAGTGGATGCGAAAACGGGATACTTGACGGCCGCTCTGTTCTACAAAGACACAGCTGGCCACCATGACGATTTGAAAGAAAATGAGGGTTTTAAAACACGGCGCGATTTGACTTCGGGTAGTAAAGAGGTTGAAATGATGGGTCGTTTGCACTCTGATGTCTTTGTGCAGGATCGTTACATGTTAAACAGAGTCGATGTAAAGATAAAACTCACGCCCTCGAAGGATGTGTTCAGCCTCGCGGCTCACGATAGCTCTGTGGGTTATAAGAGTGTTATCACCTACGCCGCGCTCGTGGTCAGGAAAGCTAAGCTAAACCCCGCGATTTCTCTGGCCCACGAAAAGGCTCTTTTAAGCGGGAATGCGCGGTACCCGATCAAGAGGGTTACCATCAAGACATTTTCCACCGCTAGTGTGATGCTTTCCCACAGTCAAGACAATTTATTTTTGTCTCAAACACCGACCCGTATAGTGATAGGTCTGGTTACGGCCAGTGCTTTTAATGGTGTTTACACAGCTAACCCGTTCAATTTTCAACACTTTGGTCTGATTTATATGAACCTGACGGTCGACGGGAAATGTATCTCGGGAAAGCCTCTAACTATGGACTTTGAACGAAATAAATACGCGAGAGCTTTCTTCGGCACAAATCTGGCCATGGGTCTGATTGGTAAAGACGCTGGGAATAACGTTGATTATAGAGAATTCAAGGACGGATACTGCCTATTTGGTTTTGACCTCTCGTCCAGCCTACTGGACGGCTCCCATTTTGAGCTAGCCACAAGCGGACCCTTGTCGATAGAACTCAAGTTTGCCGCTCCCACCACTACTCCCCTACAAGTTATCGTCTACGCCGAGTTGGACTCGGTGCTCGAGGTGTCCAAGACAAGGCAGATTCTAACAGACTTCGCCGTTTGAGAGAGAAAGAAGAAGAAGAATATGAACACGAGGGAGATTTACAACCTTTTGATGTCGGATATTTTCGTTGGACGTTGTTCCCTTGTTAGTGTCATTCCACGAAACCACTTACCGCCGAGCATCGACCCAACGGCGACCACGGCCTTTGTCATAAACACCGACCCTGCCCACGAACCCGGAGAGCATTGGGTGGCCCTATTTTACAACGGACTCGGCGAATGTGAGTATTTCGATTCCTACGGTTTGCCTCCCAGACACGTGGATATTTTAAACTTTATAGAGCAAAACTCACACGTTCCATTCGTCTACAACCCGCGGGTGTTGCAAGATTTGTTTAGCAACACGTGCGGTCTATATTGTGTTTATTATATACTTCTTAAGTGTCGTGGCGCAAAACTTAACAGAATTCTCATGCCTTTTTCATCGAGACAGCACGTAAACGACCGTATCATTTATAGTTTGCTCGCCCCGTGGATACTTCGGCTTCGAGGGGCCCGTCCAGACGCTTAAAATTATCAACAACCGGACAGTAATATATATGTGTTGTATATTTGTTGTAATAATAAAGTTGTGAGAAATATAGAACGAATTTTGTTTTGGTTTACCATGAATGTGTGTGAGAGAGAGAGATGGTTGATACTTTGTGTGGCTTGATGATAGTCCATGAAGGGTGATGTTGAGGCACATGATGATGATATGAAGGTTGATGATGAGGGTGGCACATGATGATAGTGTTGAGGCACATGATGATAGTGTTGAGGCACATGATGCTAGTGTTGAGGGTGGCACATGATGATAGTGTTGAGGCACATGATGCTAGTGTTGAGGCACATGCTGATAGTGTTGAGGCACATGATGCTAGTGTTGAGGGTGGCACATGATGATAGTGTTGAGGCACATGATGCTAGTGTTGAGGCACATGCTGATAGTGTTGAGGCACATGCTGATAGTGTTGAGGCACATGATGATGATGATAGGCCATGAAGGGATAGTGTTGGTGATGATGATTTTTATTTGACTTGAGTTAGCTTGGATATGCAATAGAGAGAGAGAGAGAAAAAAAAATCGCTATAGTCTGGTACATGACGCTAACGATACTAATAATTGCTTGTCAGCATTTTTTTTTACACGTCGCCTCCTGTTGACCCACACCTGATGATAACCAATAAAGGCACCTTTCCCCACCCGCACGCCACGCGACGACCCGCCATCCGGCCCGCGAGAGACGACCCCACAAGTTTTAGAACCGCTGACCCCTTTTAGAACCGCTGTCCGATAACCGGCGAGCTAGCGACGCACCACGAGATAAGCCGCCACGCACCAACGCACACCACGACGCGCCGATCACCGTCACGCACCAACGCACACCACCAAGATAAGCCGATTACCGATCACGACCACCGATTATCGGACTTTGGCACGGGTTTTGGTGCATGTTTCGTGCAAAGTCGGTGCCAAATCTATTGTCTTTCGGTGCATGTGCGTGCACTTTTAGGTTGGGTCACACAGCCACTAGCACTACTAACGCATTCCAGATGTATTTTTGTAACAGCATATTATGATACAAACAAATGTATATAATATTTAGGATAATGCAATAGTCAAAGTAAAATAGATATGATAAGAACAAACTACTGTGGCTTGACCGAACTAGGACACAGTAAAATACAAATTAAAAATACCTTTAAACTTGTTGATTTATTTGCTAACTGACCATGACCTTTTAGAAGTTTGAACTGAACCTAAATGGGGGGTCAAATAGTTCAAGGTTTTGTTTTAGACTAAAACTGGACAGCATGGCACCTTAACCACAAAATAAAACCTTGAAAGTATGTCCTTGGAGTGAGAAACGCAGGAAATATGAACATTTATCTGAAGGGTTTAAGTGAGGCCGATAGGCTGAGATGTTAGTTACCTGGAAGAGAAGTCATTCACCTTCGCCGCCATCATTAAGTGCCGTCTCCGCATCGAAGTTTAGCTACCATGGAGCACCATTCATTGGGTGCCGTCTCCACATCCAAGGTTGGCTACTATCGAAGGTTTGCCATTCCGCTCTGTCTCCTGCTTTGATGGTGCAAGGTGTCATAGGGTGACTTTTTCATCTTTTGATGTTACTCGTCCATTTTAGTCTTGGTCTGCGTCGTTTACCTTGTATTTTCCCTTCCAAGATTACTTCTGCTAAGCTGCTGTATGTTTTAACAAGCCCCACAAATCTCATTTGTCTTGTTTGAATTGTGTGTTTCGTTCAATAATTCAATAAAAAGATCAACTAAAATGAAAATTGGCAGAGACAAGAAGTAGCATCTCCCCAGGAAGAGAAAAATGGCACTCACGAAAATAGTTTAGGAAGTTGAGGTGAACTAAGAAAAAAAGAGGCGAGTAATTAACAGTCCGTGTTAAAGAGAGGTCATTGTTTCGAAATGAGGTCAGGTTAGATTCAAACTTAAATAAAAGACGGACATTACCAGGTCGGTGTTCTTAAACTCGATTCTGATCATTAGAATAGTAGACAATGAATACGAGAACTGAGGTTATTGATCGGCCAAAATTTTAGATATACATGAGAGAGAAAAGGAGAATCTCAAGTTAGACCTGAAGGAGCGCTAATTTAGCACTTAGGAGCAAAGTAGTTAGCAGCAGGAGAGTAGTTAGCAGCAGGAGAGTAGTTAGTAGCAGGAGAGTAGTTAGTAGCAGGAGAGTAGTTAGTAGCAGGAGGGTAGTTAGTAGCAGGAGAGTAGTTATTAGCAGGAGAGTAGTTAGTAGCAGGAGAGTAGTTAGTAGCAGGAGGGTAGTTAGTAGCAGAAGAGTAGTTAGTAGCAGGAGAGTAGTTAGTAGCAGGAGAGTAGTTAGTAGCAGGAGAGTAGTTATTAGCAGGAGAGTAGTTAGCAGCAGGAGAGTAGTTAGTAGCAGGAGAGTAGTTAGTAGCAGGAGAGTAGTTAGCAGCAGGGAGTAGTTAGCAGCAGGAGAGTAGTTAGTAGCAGGAGAGTAGTTAGTAGCAGGAGAGTAGTTAGTAGCAGGAGAGTAGTTAGTAGCAGGAGAGTAGTTAGCAGCAGGAGAGTAGCTAGTAGCAGGAGAGTAGTTAGCAGCAGGAGAGTAGTTAGCAGCAGGAGAGTAGTTAGTAGCAGGAGAGTAGTTAGTAGCAGGAGAGTAGTTAGTAGGAGGAGAGTAGTTAGTAGCAGGAGAGTAGTTAGCAGCAGGAGAGTAGTTAGCAGCAGGAGAGTAGTTAGCAGCAGGAGAGTAGTTAGCAAGAGGAGAGTAGTTAGCAGCAGGAGAGTAGTTAGTAGCAGGAGAGTGGTTAGCAGCAGGAGAGTAGTTAGCAGCAGGAGAGTAGTTAGCAGCAGGAGAGTAGTTAGCAGCAGGAGAGTAGTTAGCAGCAGGAGAGTAATTAGCAGCAGGAGAGTAGTTAGTAGCAGGAGAGTAGTTAGCAGCAGGAGAGTAGTTAGCAGCAGGAGAGTAGTTAGCTAGAGATATAGCTGCAAGAATCACGGTTATCATTCTGCAGAGATCGCTGAGGAAAGTTCACGAGGAAGCTTCTTAGATAGACAGTCAGACCGATACATGAGCAGATATAAAGTTATAGAAGTCTGTCGGATGTTGCCAGCTGTATACTCATGTCAGAATAGAGAAAAGTCATTAATTAGTGACAGACGTCACGTGATTGAGATCCCAGTAGGTGACTTGTCGAGATCTCAATAGATGACTTGTCGAGATCTCAATAGATGACTTGTCGAGATCTCAATAGATGACTTGTCGAGATCTCAATAGATGACTTGTCGAGATCTCAATAGATGACTTGTCGAGATCTCAATAGATGACTTGTCGAGATCTCAATAGATGACTTGTCGAGATCTCAATAGATGACTTGTCGAGATCTCAATAGATGACTTGTCGAGATCTCAATAGATGATTTGTCGAGATCTCAATAGATGATTTGTCGAGATCTCAATAGATGATTTGTCGAGATCTCAATAGATGACTTGTCGAGATCTCAATAGATGACTTGTCGAGATCTCAATAGATGACTTGTCGAGATCTCAATAGATGACTTGTCGAGATCTCAATAGATGACTTGTCGAGATCTCAATAGATGATTTGTCGAGATCTCAATAGATGATTTGTCGAGATCTCAATAGATGATTTGTCGAGATCTCAATAGATGACTTGTCGAGATCTCAATAGATGACTTGTCGAGATCTCAATAGATGACTTGTCGAGATCTCAATAGATGACTTGTCGAGATCTCAATAGATGATTTGTCGAGATCTCAATAGATGATTTGTCGAGATCTCAATAGATGACTTGTCGAGATCTCAATAGATGACTTGTCGAGATCTCAATAGATGATTTGTCGAGATCTCAATAGATGATTTGTCGAGATCTCAATAGATGACTTGTCGAGATCGCAATAGATGACTTGTCGAGATCGCAATAGATGACTTGTCGAGATCGCAATAGATGACTTGTCGAGATCGCAATAGATGACTTGTCGAGATCTCAATAGATGACTTGTCGAGATCGCAATAGATGATTTGTCGAGATCTCAATAGATGACTTGTCGAGATCTCAATAGATGATTTGTCGAGATCTCAATAGATGATTTGTCGAGATCTCAATAGATGACTTGTCGAGATCTCAATAGATGACTTGTCGAGATCTCAATAGATGACTTGTCGAGATCGCAATAGATGATTTGTCGAGATCTCAATAGATGACTTGTCGAGATCTCATAGATGACTTGTCGAGATCTCAATAGATGATTTGTCGAGATCTCAATAGATGACTTGTCGAGATCTCAATAGATGACTTGTCGAGATCGCAATAGATGATTTGTCGAGATCTCAATAGATGATTTGTCGAGATCTCAATAGATGATTTGTCGAGATCTCAATAGATGACTTGTCGAGATCTCAATAGATGATTTGTCGAGATCTCAATAGATGATTTGTCGAGATCTCAATAGATGACTTGTCGAGATCTCAATAGATGACTTGTCGAGATCTCAATAGATGACTTGTCGAGATCTCAATAGATGACTTGTCGAGATCTCAACAGATGACTTGTCGAGATCTCAATAGATGACTTGTCGAGATCGCAATAGATGATTTGTATGCTGACGAGGTACCGACACGGTCCCACCACAACTGTTACCAATTCAGCAGTCTCCTAATAGTGACAGTTTGAGGCCAATGTCAACAGCTCTCTACAACATGTTTGTGATACCATCTCACTGACACATATCACGCAGATCATGCATGATATTCCTGATTTAATAAAGACACTGTGGAGAACTTGAAATTGTAACAAACTATCAATATCTGGGATCTGTAGTAACTAACAATGGAGACTGTCAGATAGAGATCAAAAGAAGATTAGCAATAGCAACACAAACATTAAACGTCATGAAAAACAAGTGATACACTACCAGCAAGGCAGAAAACTTAAAATTACTGAGGATATGTATCTTCCCATACAATATACGGTTGTGAATCATGGGCAATCTCTCCAACACCAAGGAAGAAAATCGATTCATTCAAAACAAAATGCTACAGAAAAAAATATTTAAGATACCTTTGATAATAAACAAGAGCTATAACGACATATTAATAGATTCAAACGTTTACAAGAACTGGCTTATAAACACCATTCCACAGAGGAAATTAAAATACGATGGCCACGTCAATAGACACAGCGGGCTGGAAAGAACAATAATGGAAAGCATGGTTCCTGGGTGACGCATCAGGGGCGGACATAGAAGAAGGTGGTTTCAAGACATCAAGGAGACCTTGAACATGACAACAGAAGAAGTGGGAGATCTGGCTAGAGACAGACATTGTTTCAGACGGTCTGTCGTGATTGCAACATTATGTGGGAGATCTGACTAGATACAGAGGTTTCAGACGGACTGTCGTGATTGCAACGTTCTGTGGGAGATCTGACTAGATACATAGGTTTCAGACGGTCTGTCGTGATTGCAACGTTCTGTGGGAGATCTGACTAGATACAGAGGTTTCAGACGGACTGTCGTGATTGCAACGTTCTGTGGGAGATCTGACTAGATACAGAGGTTTCAGACGGACTGTCGTGATTGCAACGTTCTGTGGGAGATCTGACTAGATACAGAGGTTTCAGACGGACTGTCGTGATTGCAACGTTCTGTGGGAGATCTAACTAGATACAGAGGTTTCAGACGGACTGTCGTGATTGCAACGTTCTGTGGGAGATCTGACTAGATACAGAGGTTTCAGACGGACTGTCGTGATTGCAACGTTCTGCAAAGGACATGCGACCAGATAATGAATAAACACGTACTTATATATACCGACGAGTTTAATGCCATCGAGCTATCAAGAGTTGCTCAACTGTGGTTGCGAGTTAGCACATGTCTCTCTGTCCTACACCTTCTCATCTCGTTGTACCGACAAACTTCTCCACTGCTACCAGCTAGATTACATTGCACGAGTATATAGCGACATACGTCTCCACAACTACCAGCCAGATTACATTGCACGATTATATAACGACATACGTCTCCACAGCTACCAGTTAGATTACATTGCACGATTATATAACGACATACGTCTCCACAGCTACCAGCTAGATTACATTGCACGATTATATAACGACATACGTCTCCACAACTACCAGCCAGATTACATTGCACGATTATATAACGACATACGTCTCCATAGCTACCAGTTAGATTACATTGCACGATTATATAACGACATACGTCTCCATAGCTACCAGTTAGATTACATTGCACGATTATATAACGACATACGTCTCCATAGCTACCAGTTAGATTACATTGCACGATTATATAACGACATACGTCTCCACAGCTACCAGCTAGATTACATTGCACGATTATATAACGACATACTTCTCCACAGCTACCAGCCAGATTACATTGCACGATTATATAACCACATACGTCTCCACAGCTACCAGCTAGATTACATTGCACGATTATATAACGACATACTTCTCCACAGCTACCAGCCAGATTACAATGCACGATTATATAACGACATACGTCTCCACAGCTACCAGCCAGATTACATTGCACGATTATATAACGACATACTTCTCCACAGCTACCAGCCAGATTACATTGCACGATTATATAACGACATACTTTAAAAAATCCGCGCATAAGTTGACTGTCCGTGCCCACGTTTCATTGATTCATGGATATTTACAACAATCCATGGATATATTTTTTTGTCAGCTGGTGATTACTAGTAACATAATACTAGACAGCTTGGTGTCATGGCATGGAAAACTGTCAACAACAGAATTTATACGATGAACGGTGGATAGAAGATTGTGGAAGGACATGATCGTCTATGCCAACCGGTATGGCACATGATGATATGATGATAATGATGACTCTCTAATGGCCTGCAAGCACGACCGCCATCTTCCCGGAAGACACATTTCTTGCTCTCATGCATCAATGGTGGGAGCCGCGATAACTCAGTCGTTAGTGAACTGGACTACAAAGGACAAGAGGTAGGGTTCGATTCCAATCGACGGCTTCCGGGTTCACCCAGCCTCAAATGGTTACCGGATTTTTTTCTGGGAAAGTAAAGCGGCACAGGTGTAATACCAACCACATTACCCCAAAAATCATGTGCTGAAGGTCTGTAAAATTTATGGTCACTAACACCATATTTCCCTAAACGTCACTTGGCGTGACGGGGCTCTTTACTTTTTTACTTATACATCAATGGTATTCCCTGTAGATTCTCTGGTATTCCCTGATAGTATTCTATTCAAGCTGTATATTATCTGCGTCACATCCTGTCTAGTCACACTATCACACCAGACTCCAACCATACACACGGCAACTCGCCTGGGTGGGATTCTCTTGGTATCTCAAGGACAACCTGGGAAGTTGTTGATGAAGACCAAAGATCTACAGGAAGCTGGACCGAAGGGGGTCTGCTCATAGACTTCTACATCTACAACAACAACGACAATCTACAGGAAGTTGACAAGGAGAAGTAGATATTAAAACAAAAATAGAAAGTACTATTTCAACTGAACGCTATCCATCCATCCATTCAACCGTCAGTCCGTCTGTCTATCTAATTATCTATCTATCTCTGTCTGTCTGAATGTCTGCCTGTCTGTCTTTCTGTCTATTGTCATTTCGAACGGAAGACAGAAATTATGACAAAAATAGGACAGAAATTCTAGCCTCTTGTGTCCGACAATCTTTCAACTGTCAGACCTTGCACAGGGCCCGCATTATGTCTAGCCACACAGCTCTGTTCTGAGCGAGTTGCACAATCTCGGCGAGAAAGCCTGTTGCTGCCTCGTTAAAATTGTATTATATTTACAAATGAGTTTACGCTCAGTTGATTTCAAAGATCGAAATACCTCATGCTCTTGTTAGTGTTTCTCTAGTCCGGTCTCTTTCTCGTTTTCTCTCTGGTCCAACCCCCCCCCCCCCCATTTGACGGCCTGCTTTTAGATTCCTTCATTTTCCAGCTCTCACATTACGTAATAAATGGACAACACAAGACCGAACGAAAAACGAAAATGCGGCTCATTAAGCCCTCAGCAGGAACAATAAACAACATATGCATATATATGTAAGTAAATAAGTTAACACTACATATCTATCTATTGACCTTTCGAGCCGTAACCGGCCCATAGGGCGTAGACAAAGATACACCTTCTCCTATATGAATTTTTGTTCTATAGTCCGTTCAGAATCGTTTGCCGAGATGTTATGATTTATAATTCAAAAAGTTCTTGATGATTTCACATGATTTTTGGCATACGGTGTTAAAATGTCCATGTCACGAGAACATATGTGTTACTCGATGTCTAGCTATAACGGTTTTCTTAAAGCGGCGAATTCCTTTGATCTTTGCCCATGTAACTATTATTTTGACCCTAATCAAAATGTTTTACAGTAATCTAGTGCAACGATGACCCATAGGCGTGTCCATAAAATTTTACTTGGTGGCAAGTATACAAATTTTAAATTATATATAGAACTTTTTGTTCGTAGAGTCAATTTGATATAGTTCCATGCTCTTGGTGTGAGTTTCCCAAATGTTGTCGCTGCCTTTCAAATACGTACATTTAGTTCCTCATCTAAGGAAAGTGTGGCTGTAATAGTGGATCCAAGATAGCTGAACTTCTGTACTGACTCAAGCAGGCTTCCATTCAAAGTAATGGTTGTTGGTTTGCTTATAACATATTTTTGATTGCTTGGGTGGTCTTGAACAATAAACTGTTTAACAAATCAACTAGGAAATTTTGCAAATCAAACTATTTATCTGTAGACTTAATCAGAGTAATGATCATTCAGAATCAGACGAGTCAAATAGGTCGATTACTGCTTTCGGCTGAACAAACAACAAACCATCCTTTTTCCAATATTCCTCTTCTTGTCGTAACACATGATCCTCACATTTTACCCAGTAGTCTTTATTTATATTTGATAGAGCCTGATTTGTAAGTGTCTCAACATCGCATAATTTGAAAGTTTTATTTGTATATGCTACGTGTCCTTTAACTTTTGCCCAAACTAGTTCTATAGGATTTAAGTGTGCATGATATTGAGGTAGTCTCAAACATCTATGGCCATGTTCTTGTATAAATCTTTATAACAATGTTATGCTCAGTAAAATATTTTGCCTTTATATTCATTCTCACATAGACTTGCAGAAGATAATATGGATAGTGCCGCCTCCTTTCTGTAAATATTGAGATTTGCCTCTGAATTATGACTCGAACTCGAGTCTACGGCCGTGATTTTGACGTCACATAATTTCCGGTTTCGGCTAAAATGTCATTTTGTGCTAAACGGGAAATTTCATATGTAACATTTCTTTATAAAAATTTATAGTGGAAACATAACTATTTTAGGACGGTGCGCATTCAGCCGTGAAGGTCATGCCTATATGTTAAAGAATCAGCTGTGAAATGTAAGCATCTACATAATCCCGCCGGTGTTTATAATATCGATTAACTTTTTTTTAATATAGGTTAAATAAGGCATCTTTGAAACTGGATCACATTTCTTTGATAAAAAAATATTTTTATAGCGACATTAGTATTCTAAACCTAACTTCAAAAGATCAATGCAAATGAACAATAAGTTTTTGAAAAAAATAAATTAATGTCTAGGCAAACGAATCTGAACGGACTATAGAAGCGTATCTACATAGTGCTTAATTGTGGGTGTTGTTCGTTATGTGTATTTGCAAACATGAATTCAATTGGTTACAATTAGTGTGGCCGTATTTCTCAATGATTTTGTCAACATGGTACACCTTTTTCTTATTCGTATTCTTCACAAGTTGTAACAATTCGGGTTTTAAATATGTGTCGTCAAATTTGACATTTTCATTCGCAAGCCATGTCCTAATTTGCTCTTTTGTATTTGATGCAGTAGGCACTTTGTCCCATCTTGAATTCCCTAAGGAAGTGCTGATATAGTAAAACAGTAACCTTTTGCATAGTTATAAATTTGCATTTCAAACTCATTGTAATTTAGATATAAATGTTGGTATTTAAAGTCAACAAATTGTCTACTGAGTCTTCACAAAATTAATAAAGATACGCCTTCACTTAGGTAATTAATGCCCAGGCCGTGGTGCGTCATGTCGTTCAATAACAATTCAGTTTTGTGCACGGGATTTTCCTGAACTTAGTGTTTCTGCAATAGCCAAACTATTTTACGTGAACGACCGCACCAAATTAATGTATATATCCTAAAATGGTGTCAAATTCGAACAGGGTGAATTTAATATAGCCTAAAGAAGAAAACTTTTAAACTAGATCAAATTTCTCAGAGCAAAAAATATTTCTATAACGACATCAATATTATAAGATTACATGCAAAAGTTGAAAGCAAAATAACAAACGGTTATCACGTAAAGCTAATTCAAGTGTGGTTATGAATTTCTGAACGGACTATAGCAGTTTTCTTTTAAAGATATTTTATCAAATCTCGCCATCTGTCTCTGTTCTGTGCAAGCAGTTCTATCTCATTGAGGGAGCCGATTCCTGCTGCTCTTGCCTCTCTCATCAATGTTCTTCTCAGTGTCTCCCTGGGTCTTCCTCTTTTTCTTTTACCTGTTGTTTCCCATATGAGGGCTTGCTTTGCTATTCGATTATTATCTCTTCTCATCGCATGTGATGAGAACACTACATAGCTAACTAATAAATAATTAGATGTCAAAACAAAATATTTTTATGAAATTAACAAGAAGAAGTATAGCACCTTGATTGGTTAGTCTTCTGTGACTGATTAATCTTCTGTGACAGATTACACTGATTGGTTAGTCTTCTGTGACTGATTAATCTTCTGTGACAGATTACACTGATTGGTTAGTCTTCTGTGACTGATTAATCTTCTGTGACAGATTACACTGATTGGTTAGTCTTCTGTGACAGATTACACTGATTGGTTAGTCTTCTGTGACTGATTAATCTTCTGTGACAGATTACACTGATTGATTAATCTTCTGTGACAGATTACACTGATTGGTTAGTCTTCTGTGACAGATTACACTGATTGGTTAGTCTTCTGTGACTGATTAATCTTCTGTGACAGATTACACTGATTGGTTAGTCTTCTGTGACTGATTAATCTTCTGTGACAGATTACCGGATAAGTTCCGGTGTCATGGCGGCTTCGTGTAGTCGATTTTTATAATTCGGCTCTTGCTGATATATTTAAATGATTTACGCGACAGTCTAGTTGTGAAATTATGTGTTGCTATTCTCCCGTTTGGTGTATGTTTTACTTATAACGTGGGGATGGACTGTGATTGCCGATATTTAAGTGGAATATGATTTATTCTTCTTTGTGTCGTGTGTTCGCGGTTCGATAGGCAAGCACATGGTTTGACAAAAATGTCAACGGAAAAACGGGTATGTTCAACCCTTATGTGAAAAGTCTGTGACGGTGGATGGAGGCGGAGGAATCAAGAATGATCAACGGCCCAGAAAGCGAAAACAGCAAAGTGTGTGGTACACAAGAGGCATGTTCAGAACACGAAAGACGAACATGGCTGACCACCGTGAAAGAGATTGGAGCCTCATCACGTACCAGTCCAGAGGAAGCCATGGAGAGTCGGAGAAATTCGAACTTATGTCGGAGGAAAGATCTTAAAATAAGTACTTGGAATGTTAGGACTCTATATCAACAAGGAAAATTGGAAAATCTAATTCAAGAAGCAGAACGAATAAATATAGATATTTTAGGCATATCAGAAACTAGATGGAAGGAATGTGGGTATATTGAAGACGAAAAATATACATTTATATACTCAGGAAACACAACAGAACATCAAAGGGGGTAGGAATACTGATAAAAAGAGAGCTACAAAAATATATAAGTACCCACTGGACATACAGTGATAGGATTATACTACTCAAGTTGAAAGCAAAACCATTCGACATAGCAATAATACAGACATATGCACCTACTCAAGTTGAAAGCAAAACCATCGACATAGCAATAATACAGACATATGCACCTACTCAAGTTGAAGCAAAACCATTCGACATAGCAATAATACAGACATATGCACTACTCAAGTTGAAAGCAAAACCATTCGACATAGCAATAATACAGACATATGCACCTACTCAAGACTACACAGATGAACAAATAGAGGCATACTATGGAGACCTAAATAAAGTTATGAAGCAAGTGAAATCTTCAGACATCTTGATTGTAATGGGTGACATGAACGCTAAAGTAAGAAAAGGTAGATATAAGACCATTATAGGAAATCATGGTTTAGGAAAAAGAAATGACAGAGGAGAAAGATTAATACAATTCTGTGAAGAAAACAGGCTGATAATATGTAACACCTACTTTGAGCAAGAGAAAAGGAAACTATACACATGGAAAAGCCCTGGAGATAGGAAGAGGAATCAAATAGATTACATAATGATAAAAGAAAGGTTCCGTAACAGCGTAAAGAAAGCCAAAACCTACCCAGGAGCAGATATTAATTCTGATCACAATCCTGTAATGATTAAAATGAAAATCAAACTAAAGAGAAACAAGCAAAAATCTGATTCATCAACAAACCCACTCGACATAACAGCTTTAAATCAAAAAGATATTAAAGATACCTATACAATACAAGTAAAGAACACATACCAAAAGCTGCTAGAGGAAGGAATTGAACAATACAGAAGAGAAAATCCTGATGAAAAAGTAACAACCAAATGGCAATGCATAAAGAAAAGCATACAAAAAGCCTGCGACACCTTACCCAAAAGAGAAAAGACACAAAAACAAAAATGGATAACTAACACCATCTTAGAAAAAATGGAAGAAAGGAGACAAGCGAAGAACACTGCCCAATACAATAAAATAGATAATGAGATACGCAAAATGTGCAAAAAAGCAAAAGAAGACTGGCTGAGCCAAAAATGTAGAGAAATAGAAACTATGGAAAGCAAACAAGACCTAAGAGGAATGCACACAGAAATAAAGAGAATGACTAATAAAAATAAAAAAGCCACAGAAGGTGGATGCATTGCAGACAAAAAAGGAAAAATGCTAACAGACAATAAGGATATCATAGATAGATGGCAGGAATATATAACAGAACTATTTCATGATCAAAGGGACAAGAAACCAGTTATAAAATGTACATCAGGCTATAAAATCTTAAAATCTGAGGTGGAAAAAGCTATAAAAACAATGAAAAGGGGAAAAGCAGCAGGACCTGAAAGCATACAGATAGAGATGATACAGGCACTTGAAGATTTTGGCATTGAAGTGATTACAGACATATGCAACGACATATACCACACAGGATACATACCAAATGAACTAAAAACATCAACTTTCATTGCATTGCCTAAAAAGAATGGTGCAGTTGAATGCAGTGACTTTAGAACAATAAGCCTAATGAGCCATGTTACAAAAATCTTGCTAAAAGTTATACAAGGAAGGATTCAGAATAAAATCAATACTGAATTAGATGAGCAGCAATTTGGATTTAGGAAAAATAGCGGGACAAAAGAAGCCATATTCTGCATGAGAACATTAATCGAAAAATACACAGAAGTAAACAAACCAATATATGCCTGCTTCATAGACTACACCAAAGCTTTTGATAGAGTACACCACAAACAACTTATAGAATGCCTAAAAGAGATACATCTAGATGACATGGATATACGACTAATATGCAATCTATACTGGGAGCAAACAGCAATAATAAAATATAACAAAGAGTTCTCTACACCCATTGATATAAAAAGAGGAGTAAGACAAGGATGCATCCTATCACCAAGCTTGTTCAATCTATACACTGAGCAAATCTTTAAAAACATCATAGAGATGCCAGGCCTACAAATTAATGGAAAGATAATCAATAACCTAAGATATGCTGACGATACTGTACTACTAGCAGAAAATCCTAAAGACCTACAACAATTACTTAATGAAATAAACACGACAAGCAAAAAATATGGACTAGATATGAATATCAAAAAGACTAAAACTATGATCATAAACAAAGAAAATACCCAAAACCCACAAGTGGATATCAAAATTGAAGGAATAGACCTTGAGACAGTTCAGAACTATAACTACCTTGGACATACTATAACCAGTGATGGAAAATGTACAACTGAAATAAACAAAAGAATAGGAATGGCAAAAAGTAATTTTAATGTCATGAAGGACATACTAACATCAAAACAAATAACACCAGAGCTAAAACTAAGAATAGCAAAATGTTACATCTTCTCAATATTCCTATATGGTGCTGAAACATGGACATTAGACAAGAAAACAGAACAGAGAATTGAAGCCTTTGAAATGTGGATATATAGAAGAATAGGTAGAATTGGATGGAAGGAAAAGAAAACAAATGACAAAGTCTTAAAACAACTAAAAATGAAAAGAGAACTTCTGAACACAATTAGAACAAGACAAATGCGATTCTTAGGCCATGTTAAAAGACACAACAGCCTACTGAAAGTGATCCTGGAGGGGAAAATACAAGGCGGCAGAGGCAGACCAAGATTAACATGGACGAGTAACATCAAAAGATGGACAAATCAACCGATGACAACCTGCACCATCAAAGCAAGAGATAGAGCAAAATGGCGCTCCATGGTAGCCAACCTTCGTTGCGGAGACGGCACTCAATGATGATGATGACAGATTACACTGATTGGTTAGTCTGCTGTGACAGATTACACTGACTGATTAGCCTTCTGTGACAGATTACAATGATTGGTTAGTCTGCTGTGACAGATTACAATGATTGGTTAATATCTTCTTTTTATATCCAACAATATTTCAGATTTGTGTACATTTCAATTTTTCATGTCAACTGGACGTAAACTCATTTGTAAAAATAATACTTTTTTAATACTATTTACTTTCACACCTCGGGAGCCACGATAGCTCAGTGGTTAGTGAACTGGACTACAAAGGACAAGAGGTAGGGTTCGATCCCAACCGACGGCTACCGGTTCACCCAGCCTTTAATGGGTACTGAATTTTTTTCTGGGAAAGTAAAGTGGCACGGGCGTAATACCGACCACATTACTCCAAAAATCATGTGCCAAAGGTCTGTAAAATTTATGGTAACTAACACCATATTCCATATACGCCACGCCACTTGGCGTGCATTGGGGGGGGGGTACTTTACTTTTTACTTTAATATCACACCTCACGAATTAGAAGCAAATTAATGGTTAATTTCACAACTCAGTCAAACGAAAGTCTAACAAAATATAAAAATAGCTATATCCAAAAATCCGGATGTGTTCCCAACTACCGAATCATTTTAAAAGTCAAAATATCATCTCTGATAGAGCTCAGCTGTATGCCCCCTAACCAAATGTCAACGTCCGCAATTTCAAAAACGACATCAATTTTATCAAACAAATCTGGCATCAATCTGTGCCTGATCTTGTGTGAGTGACGTGCGCAATCTAATCGCGCATCAAAGATATCTCCGAGACACGATCAATTTATGTCCGCGTCTAATCCAGTTCTCAAGGTCGCACTTCAAACACTTCAAATCCTTCTAATCTACAGATTTAGTGGCGTGACGGGGGTGCTTTACTTTACTGCAGATTTAGTGGCGTGACGGGGGTGCTTTACTTTACTGCAGATTTAGTTCTCCCTGTGTCTAGTTGCTTTATATGACAACGATCTTAAACTGTTTGGAATCAGCAACGTGTTGTCGTTGCTTTACTGCGTTATTATTGTTATGCAACGTTTAGCTTTGAAAACAAATGTAGGATCTCAAACATAAGCTAGAAAGAATAAATCTCAAACATAAGCTGGAAAGTATAAATCTCAAACTAAATGATGGGAGACGAATAAAATCAAGAATACGTGTCGAACTTTATAAGAAGAAGGTGTTGGAAATACATCGGTCATGTGCTGAGAATGAATGAAGAAAGACTTCCCCGTCAGGCATTCATGTGGAAACCACCTGGTAAAAGAAAACAAGGCAGACCAAGAGAATTGCTACACAGAAAATCACCAGGGAAGGCTCTCACCATGGGACTAAGAAACAACGAAGAACTAAAAGAACTAGCAGCAAATCGTCAATCGCAGAGCACCATGACGTCCGTCCTATGTGTTGTCTTCGGCCTGAGAGGAAAACAAATGAATGAATGAATAAATGAATGAATGAATGCTTAGCTTTGAAACAACTGTAAACACATTTTTCACCCACACAAATAGCGTATTTCTTCTGTTTTTTTTTTTTTAAAGAAACTCAAAAGAAATGTATATAGTACTTTAGTTATTAAGTTATTGTGTTATTTTCGGGTCATCATCATTGCACTCCAAACATGTCCATAGATGCTCAGATCCCCTCCTTCAGCAAGTCCCGCAGTGTCCAGCGACTGACGACTCCAGTTCTATGTTGGTTGATAAGTCTTCTTACACGGCCACTAAGTTTCTCATTTCTGGCTGTGCCCATCTTAACTCACATTTCCATCATCCGAAGAAGTGACGTTGATCTGTGTTTGTCGAAGTCCTGTGCTCTTCCCACATCTCGGAGGGCATTGATGATGTCCGCCCGATCCATTGGTTGCCCGTCCTCAACGACAGCACAGCTAGCCAACCTGTCCGCTCTTTCATTTCCCTGTACTCCCGCATGTCCAGGGACATAGACAAAGGTGACCTTACGTATTTTGGATTTCTGCAACGACTCTACCCATTGCATGCGTACGGAGCCCGCCTCCACTTTTTTTATCATGCTCATCGAATCACTCAGTATACACGCGTGAGTGTAGTCTTGTGGCTCTAACCATTTGAATGCCTTGGTCACTGCCATCACCTCCATTGTCATGCTACTCGTGGTCATGACGTATCCACCACTGTCTTCTTAGACTATTCTGCCTGCCGACGTGCTGTAAATGCCCATGCACTTCTTTGGTGTCGTCTTACAGATCCGTCTGTATAGATGACTGCATCTTTCTCATCGGTGTTATCGCAGATGAGACCGTTGACCTCAGCATTAACTACGACCGAGTTCTGTTCCCTACTTTCCCTGTCCAGTGTGACAATACATGAGAAAGTCCCCTTGAATGACATAGGCACCGGTATCCACTCCTCACCAACGCTGATATTGGTAAGCCCACAGACCTATTTGATGACATTTTCTGCTCACCCATGATTTGCCTCTTTTTAGCCTGTCACCTTTCTCTGGCGTTGAGCACGTGGTGCAATGGATGTTCTGTATCTGTACTAATCTTCAGGTATGCTCGTGCTCTCCAGATCCTCATTCTGTCATCCATGGTTGGAAAGTATTCATAGTGATAAAGATATAGTGATAGTGATACAGTGATACAGATATAGTGATAGTGATACAGTGATACAGATATAGTGATAGTGATACAGTGATACAGATATAGTGATAGTGATACATTGACAGCTCGAACCTCGACGCTGAAAGGCAGATTAGGAAGGAAAGAAGAAGAACTCTATATCACTGGCCATAGATTCTTCTTCTTCTTCTTCTTCTTCCTCTTTCCTTCCTCATCTGCCTTTCAGCGTCGAGGGGAGATATAATTTGCGGTCTTTTGCTCTTCTGTTCGCCTCTTCTGCTGCTATGTTTCCTAGTGCTTCTAATATTCAGTCAATCCATCTTTTTCGTGGTCGACCTTTGGGTCTGGTGTACTCGTAACGTTTATTGAAGGCTCGTTGTGTTGTTTTGATCAGTCTGTCTTGTAACGTGGCCAAACCATTGTATCTGTTGTTTCTTTATATATACTATGGCGAGGGTTATTCCAAGCATTTTTCTCAGTTCTTCATTTCTGATCTTGTCTCTCAGACTGTCCCTGTCATTCGTCTAACACATTTCATCTCTACAGAGGTTATTTTTCTTTAATCTAGGGTCCAGGTCTGGCATTGGTAGCACAACGTTGGGATGAAGATTGTATTGTATAGTGCTCGTTTTGCCACCAGAGTTATTTCCTTGTTGGACAATAGTGGTGATAACTGTCCAATGATTTGACAAGCTTTGTTGCATCTTGATTCTATCTCTGCTGTTTGAGAATTATCGTTTGTCATTAGACTTCCTAGGTATTTGAATTCCTCTACTTGTTTTAGTTGTCTGCCTTCTATAGTTATGTTGATGTTCTGTTTATTTTTGGCGACATTCAGGACTTCTGTTTTGTTGATGTTGATTTTCATGTTGTATTTTGTGAATGTGCTGTTGAGTTTATTTAAGTGTTCTTGTAGGTCTTCTATTGTTTCATGTATTAGTGCCTGATCGTCTGCAAACAAAAGTTCGTTGATCTCCTCTGTCTCTGATGGGTTGGCTAGCTTGCATATATAGTCCATGTTGGTAATAAACAGTAGGGGGGATAGTCACCATGTCTTACACCTTATATAGTGATAACAGTATATAGAGATAGACAGATAGAGAGACAGACAGAGAAGCAGACAGACAGATTGATAGTGATGTAGTGATAGTGATAGTAGTATAGTGATAGTAGTATAGTGATAGTAGTATACAGTGATAGATATGTAGACGTGAAATTGCGCACCAAAAATGTGAGGAGACGGAATTGTTGCGCGCCAAAATAGGTAGAGACAGAATTGATGCACACCACAATAAGTAGAGACAGAATTGATGCACACCACAATAAGTAGAGACAGAATTGATGCACACCACAATAGGTAGAGACAGAATTGATGCACACCACAATAAGTAGAGACAGAATTGATGCACACCACAATAGGTAGAGACAGAATTGATGCAGTGCAGTGCGTAGGGAGAATAAAGTGACGTAAAAATATGATGACGTAACTTTTGGCAGTTAGAAATTTGAGAAGTTGCGGGAGCGTCGGTTGGAGAGGCCAGAGTGAAGGTGGAGCCGTGCAGTGGAAGGGAATGGTTGCTGAGTGATGCAGCCAACACAGATGCACAGAAAACCAATAGCTGATGTCGCCTGATTGAAGTCTAACTGTGGCGACTCTCACTGCCTGTGGTACTGATGGTTTGCATGGGCAAATAGTACTGGTGAGCAGTTGCCTTCACCGCTGGGATGGTTTAACATTGTCTCAACGACGTCTCAAATAAGATCCGTGGTCAAGGAGTGCCCGTCGCAAGACTATACTGACCAGAGTGGGCCTGGTCTTGACCTCTGGGCATCTGACACAACCCTATCTTCGCAGGGGGTTAAGGCAAAAAAATGCAAATGAATGCATACAAATGCGAAGCTGCAGTAAAGCTGAATTGTGAGGGAAAATAGAAAAAAAGGTATGCTATCTACGCAACGTGTGCAAGGGATTGTGGTCGGTTAGATTTCTCTGAGAAATTAACCGAGAGTGAACAGGGACAAGTGATGATATTTCGAAGCAGGTTTTTGTATATAAAATCATCTTGGTTGTTAAGTTTATGTTGTTGAACTTTAGTTGAATTGATCACGTAGTGAGAACTGTTTTTTTTTTTAATTTAATTTATGTTCATTGAAGTGTTGACAATTGATTCATAATTCGTCATAAGTAATAAACAAGTTGTTCAAGAAATAAAGATTAAATGTTCACTACAGTTGTATTAGAGACATTGCTTCATTAGTAATAAAACCAGTCAGGTTTTCAAGTACGGTTTACAAGAACCAAGTTACGATCATCAGATCATACGATCATTATTACAGTTCCAGACCCACCATCCGCGATATGACGAGCAACAATTACATGACAAAGTGTTCAAGGTTGAGATCCTCACAGGCGCCATACGACTGACGTCATACATCAGTATCAAGGTTGGGTTATCAGGTTCAGATTAACCATCATTCAAGTATTCAGTAAACAAACATTTAAGTATTCAGTAAACAAGCATTTAAGTATTCAGTAAACAAACATTCAAGTATTCAGTAAACAAACATTCAAGTATTCAGTAAACAAACATTTAAGTATTCAGTAAACAAACATTTAAGTATTCAGTAAACAAACATTCAAGTATTCAGTAAACAAACATTTAAGTATTCAGTAAACAAACATTCGAGTATTCAGTAAACAAACATTCAAGTATTCAGTAAACAAACATTCAAGTATTCAGTAAACAAACATTCGAGTATTCAGTAAACAAACATTCAAGTATTCAGTAAACAAACATTCAAGTATTCAGTAAACAAACATTTAAGTATTCAGTAAACAAACATTTAAGTATTCAGTAAACAAACATTTAAGTATTCAGTAAACAAACATTCAAGTATTCAGTAAACAAACATTTAAGTATTCAGTAAACAAACATTCAAGTATTCAGTAAACAAACATTTAAGTATTCAGTAAACAAACATTCAAGTATTCAGTAAACAAACATTCAAGTATTCAGTAAACAAACATTCGAGTATTCAGTAAACAAACATTCAAGTATTCAGTAAACAAACATTCAAGTATTCAGTAAACAAACAATCGAGTATTCAGTAAACAAACATTCAAGTATTCAGTAAACAAACATTCGAGTATTCAGTAAAATAACATTCAAGTATTCAGTAAACAAACATTCGAGTATTCAGTAAACAAACATTCAAGTATTCAGTAAACAAACATTCGAGTATTCAGTAAACAAACATTCGAGTATTCAGTAAACAAACATTCAAGTATTCAGTAAACTAACATTCAAGTATTCAGTAAACAAACATTCGAGTATTCAGTAAACAAACATTCAAGTATTCAGTAAACTAACATTCAAGTATTCAGTAAACTATACTCCGATACACCATCAGTACAACAATTAGATTGTTCTCTAATACACACACAAAATATCATCAATAAAAAATATGTTTCGGGTACAGACAGATTGATAGTAATATAGTGATATAGAAACAAGAAAAGAGTTCCTAAATGCTATGTAGAGCCAGTCTTAACATATGGATGTGAATCATGGACAATAGGGCAACAGACAAAAAAAATCACTGGAGTCAGTAGAAATGTGGTTTTACAGAATAATGTTGAGTATACCATGGACAGCTAAGAAGAGTAATGAAGATGTTCTGAGAGAGGTCAAAGCAAAAAGAGAGCCAATTTCCAATATTAGGAAGAAACAATCATCATTTTTTGGCCATGTAATGAGAAGAGACCAGCTGGAATATATTGTAACAACTGGAAAAATTGAGGGATGAAGAGATAGAGGGAAGCAAAGAGAAAAGATACCAGACAGCTTAAGAGAATGGCTTGGCAGAAGGTGAACAGTAGAAATGATAAATAAATATGGAGATCGAAAGTTGTGGAGAGACATGATCACCTTCGCCAGCAGGCCCAGTACTTGATGATGATGATGATGATGATGATGATGATGATGATGATATAGTGATAATGATATTTTGATATTTTTGTGATAGTTTGACTCGTTGTAAGATATTAGAGTTGGTTATTTTGTCCTGCCATGATGGATGGGAGTTTGGCTCGTCGTAAGACATTAGAGTTGATTATTTTGTCCTGCCATGATGGATGAGAGTTTGACTCGTTGTAAGACATTAGAGTTGATTATTTTGTCCTGCCATGATGGATGAGAGTTTGACTCGTTGTAAGACATTAGAGTTGATTATTTTGTCCTGCCATGATGGATGAGAGTTTGACTCGTTGTAAGACATTAGAGTTGATTATTTTGTCCTGCTATGATGGATGAGAGTTTGACTCGTTGTAAGACATTAGAGTTGATTATTTTGTCCTGCCATGATGGATGAGAGTTTGACTCGTTGTAAGACATTAGAGTTGATTATTTTGTCCTGCCATGATGGATGGGAGTTTGACTCGTTGTAAGATATTAGAGTTGATTATTTTGTCCTGCCATGATGGATGGGAGTTTGGCTTGTTGTAAGACGTTAGAGTTGGTTATTTTGTCCTGCCATGATGGATGGGAGTTTGGCTTGTTGTAAGACATTAGAGTTAGTTATTTTGTCCTGCCATGATGGATGGGAGTTTGGCTTGTTGTAAGACATTAGAGTTGGTTATTTTGTCTTGCCATTTGATGTTAATTAATTGCTCAGACATTTCACTGTAACACATTTAACTTGTTTTCTTAACCTAAAGCGGTAGTCCAGGTTTCTGATCCATACATGTTTTGGTAAATTACAATCCTTGTTGTGCGTGTCACTTTGGTGTCGGTCCATGCTCTATGTTTCATCATCATCATGTGCCATACCGGTTGGCGTAGACGATCATGTACTTCCACAATTCTCTATTCGCAGTACATCATATCAATTATGTTGTCTGTTTATTATGCCTTGGCACCATACTATCCACTATCTTCTCTCTTTGTGGTCCGAGAACTCTCTTTCCCTGTAATGTGCCAGTTGTAACCAAGTATACCAAATTGTCATCCTTTCATGATGTGCCCGTAAAATGTTGATTCTTTATCTCTGGTGTTTCTTTGGAGCTCCCTTTTTGAAAATGTCCTCGTTGATCTTATAACCTTTCCAAGGAACTCTCAAAATTCTGAGAAATCCCTCTGGCCTCTAATCATCTTTTGATTTGTTTGTCTACTATCCATGATTCTCTTCCATATGTCAGAATTGGCTCTATATAGCACCGCTGAACTCACCTCTTTGAGATGGCTACAAAGATAGATTTAAATACATGTTTGGGTGTATCCAGTGTTATATATGTCACTGAGTAGGATTGTCCGAGCCATTCTTATATATTTTTAGCTCTTCCATTGATATATTATCGGGACCTGGGGCTTTGATCTCTCTTTAAGTTTACCAAATGTCGAAGCTGCCTTCTCGATTCGGTAATTTATCTTTTCATCCAGTGAGATAGTGGTTGTGGCTGTAGATCCGATGTCGGTGATTACCACACAGGTTCAAGGGGGCGTTTTATTTAATGTTATAGTTGCGCTGTTCAAACTAATAGTTACTTTGTTTGATGTTATAATTGCGTTATGTAATGTTATAGTTGCGTTATTTCCTGTTATAGTTGCGCTGTTCCAAGTTATAGTTGCGTTGTTTACTGTTATAGTTGCGCTGTTCCAAGTTATAGTTACGTTGTTTAGTGTTATAGTTGCGATGTTCCAAGTTATAGTTGCGTTGTTTACTGTTATAATTGCGCTGTTCCAAGTTATAGTTGCGTTGTTTACTGTTATAGTTGTACTGCTCAAAGTTATAGTTGCATTGTTTAATGATTAGTTATGTTATGTTATTATATAATTTTTTAGTTATGTTATACGTTTTGTAAGAGGTATCACAAATTGAAACCACTTTCATGAAATATCAATGTTATGAATGAGTGGAATGTACTAAGCACAGGACAACGTCCAGAAATGATGCCAGTGGCTGGTTAGTCTAGAGGTACGACGTCGTTCTCAGGACAGAAAGGACTCTGGTACAAAACCCACCTAAAAACATGGTCATTTTTCAGAAAACGGAAAAATGAATCTGTGTTTTCTTTGAAACGTTTACCTTCCTTGACCACTTGTGTAGTGAGATCCGATGTCTAGCTCACTCTGGGTAGTGAGATCCGATGTCTAGCTCACTCTCTGTAGTTAGATCCTATGTCTAGCCCTCTCTGGGTAGTGAGATCCGATGTCTAGCTCACACTGGGTAGTTAGATCCTATGTCTAGCCCTCTCTGGGTAGTGAGATCCGATGTCTAGCCCTCTCTGGATAGTGAGATCCGATGTCTAGCTCACTCTGGGTAGTAAGATCCGATGTCTAGCTCTCTCTGGGTAGTGAGATCCGATGTATAGCCATCTCTGGGTAGTGAGATCCGATGTCTAGACCTCTCTGTGTAGTGAGACCCGATGTCTAGCTCTCTCTGGGTAGTGAGACCCGATGTGTAGACCTCTCTGTGTAGTGAGACCCGATGTCTAGCTCTCTCTGGGTAGTGATCCGATGTCTAGCTCTATCTGGGTAATGAGATCCGATGTCTAGCCCTCTCTGGGTGGTGAGATCCGATGTATAGCCATCTCTGGGTAGTGAGATCTGATGTCTAGACCTCTCTGTGTAGTGAGACCCGATGTCTAGCTCTCTCTGGGTAGTGAGACCCGATGTCTAGACCTCTCTGTGTAGTGAGACCCGATGTCTAGCTCTCTCTGGGTAGTGATCCGATGTCTAGCTCTATCTGGGTAGTGAGATCCGATGTCTAGCTCACTCTAGATAGTGAGATCACATGTCTAGCCCTCTCTAGGTAGTGAGATCCGATGTCTAGCTCTCTCTCTGTGTAGTGAGATCTGATGTCTAGCAGTCTCTGGGTAGTGAGATCCGATGTCTAGCCATAATATTGGCCGCTGCCCGGGCAAAATAGTCAGCAAAAACCTACTCACTTGGTGGATCTCAGACTGTGCTACGGATTTCGTGCACGTGGGCCAGGATTTTTCTCGGATTTTCTCGAGGGAGATATCGGAGTACCTATGGGTTTGTCCGGTGTGTCGTGATGATGATCCCAACAACAAACAAATAGAATACAAAATTACCAAGGCTAGAACTAATATGCCAGTTTGAGATGAATCCAAACAACCGTGCTCTGTATTGGTGACAAATAATAACAAATGAATAATTATCATGGAGGGAACCTTCGAGCCGACAGATCAGCGAATAAGTTCAGGGGAAGAGATATTTTTACAAAACTCGGAAAAAAAATCACAAATAATTAACAACAGGAAAGAACAAAGAACAATAGTTGGTCCTACCCTGGACTAGGAATTTCTCGCTTTTCAATAGTGACGGTCGATTACTTCGCGCACTATTTTATTTGTGATTGATAGAAATTGTATCCAATAGCGACCGTCAGTCTTGTACTGGTGTGGTAGCATCGACTTAGTTCTTGTCCTGATTCATATCTTGACACTGGGTACTGCTACTAACTATTTGATGATACAGAGTTGAGATCTTTCGATAATTATTGCACATAGATCACAACAGGACGTACTAACAATGTCGTGACATGGATTCATGTAGTCGATAATCTCAGACTTAGAAACTTTGTGTCACACAGTTAATTAGATCATCGATTGTAGACGCGATGGTATAGTCGAGTACATCTACATTTATAAATTCCAATTCTCAAATTAATGATTTTGGTTCAAGAGATTAACACCGACATTATTTGAGACATCTCTTAGTGTATATTGTCTGTGACATTTCTATCTTTCATTTTATCAAATATTACAACTCGTCTTGCTTGACACTTGCTATTCTATATCTATGTCTTGACTTATAAAATGCTACTCCTACTATTCTATATCTATGTCTTGACTTATTCAATGCTACTCTTGCTATTCTATATCTATGTCTTGACTTATTCAATGCTACTCTTGCTATTCTATATCTATGTCTTGACTTATTCAATGCTACTCTTGCTATTCTATATCTATGTCTTGACTTATTCAATGCTACTCTTATTATTCTATATCTATGTCTTGCTTTATTCAATGCTACTCTTGCTATTCTATATCTGTGTCTTGACTTATTCAATGCTACTCTTGCTATTCTATATCTGTGTCTTGACTTATTCAATGCTACTCTTGTTATTCTATATCTATGTCTTGACTTATTCAATGCTACTCTTAATCTACTTACTATTGTTCTCTCACAAAACTTCTGAATCTAACTTGAAACATTTCTCGACTGAACTATGGCTGGTCTAACTTGTTCTCTGGTTGATTCTCTATCTCTCTCTAACTTATATATCTATATTTAATTTGCTCTCTAGCTCTATGTTTCTAACTCTAGGTGTTTCGCTCAGTCTGTATTTTTTCCTGCGTGGATGTTTCTTGATATTTGTAAAGGTTGGTCTGATTATTCCTTAAATCATTAAAGCTGTCTAATTATGCTAATGCACGAGGTTAAATACCTCTCTCTCATTTGCATAATTTATTGTCTTAGTCGCTGTCTAGCGATTTCTCAGCCACTGGTTGAATGCTCTAGATAATTTTTTTAAATCAAATTTTGCAAAACAAAACTACATGTTGACATTGTAGTTAACCTCAAAATTTACAAATAACACTAACATGAACTCTCAGAGTGACATCTCTCTCTCATAAACTTAACCTACTCGCAAGTTTATTTATCAACCTAATTCCAGTGAGTCAATTCTGCATCTATCTCCCTACCTTTCCAATAACAGCTACAATTTCCCATTCCCAAAACTTGCTACTGGTCGTCTATGTTATAATTGTACTGCTACTGGTCGTCTATGTTATAATTGTACTGCTACTGGTCGTCTATGTTATAATTGTACTGCTACTGGTCGTCTATGTTATAATTGTACTGCTACTGGTCGTCTATGTGATAATTGTACTGCTACTGCTATCACCTACTTAAGGTGTGGTTAAAAGCTTCACGTGACACATGGACAACACAAACCAGAACGACGTTTCGACACAATAGGCCTTCAACAGGAACAAACATACAAATATATTATTTTATTACACTGATACCTAGTAGTCTCCGTCGTGTTGTCCCCTCTCCCAATTACAGACAACTTGCCGTGTTAGCCTTCAAAGTTTTCCTTATCATTACGTGTAACCATCATCGGTAAGACCCACACAATAACACGCCCACGAATGTGTGACGCAAACCAACATCACTGACTCGTGTAATGCTGATCTCACCACACAATTCAGTAACTAATCTCTCCCACCTCAAGCCGAGCGCTGTACGAGTTCTCTCTGCCATGACCCACAAAGATGGACGACTCTGTCATTCACATCAGCTGCAGCGATAATAATCGACGAAGCTTTCACTGGACAACAGCACGGCTTATTTATGGAACCTTTGTTAGTGATATCAAGCCTTCAGGTACCGACGTGTCATGTTTCATACTCATTGTTCTATACACATTTGCGTGAAATTAGTTGTAAGCAATTTTAATGCCACGGAAAATATACTAACATCAAAACAAATAACACCAGGGCTAAATCTAAGAATAGCAAAATATTATATCTTCTTAACATTTTTGTATGGTGCAGAAATATAGACAACAGACAAGAAAACATTAAACAAAGTTGAAGACTTTGAAATGTGGATATATAGAATAGGAAGAATTGGATGGAAAGAAAATAAAACAAATGAAGTTTAAAACAACTAAAAATGAAAAGAGAACTACTAAACACAATTCAAACAAGTCAAATGAGGTTTTTGGAGCATGTTAAAAAACACAACAGCCTACTAAAAGTAATCTTGGAAGGGAAAATACACGGTAGCAGAGGTAGACCAAGACTAACATGGACGAGTAACATCAAATGCACATTTACATTAAAGTAGTTGTATACACATTTACATAATGTAACTCTGAGAACACGGGTTCACGAACACTTGCTAGTGAACTGAGCTACCGAAGACAAAGCGTTGCGTTCGAGACCCCGATCTCCTTCAAGACACCCAGCGGCTGTAAATGGATACCAGAAATGTCATAAAATACGGTAAACTAAAACATAGCTATGGTTAACAAAACTGAGCTCTACAATAATCTGCTCGCTACAATCATCTGTTCGCTACAATCAACTGCTCGCTACAATCATCTGTTCGCTACAATCATCTGTTCGCTACAATCAACTGCTCGCTACAATCATCTGTTCGCTACAATCATCTGTTCGCTACAATCAACTGCTCGCTACAATCATCTGTTCGCTACAATCATCCGTTCGCTACAATCAACTGCTCGCTACAATCAACTGCTCGCTACAATCAACTGCTCGCTACAATCATCTGCTCGCTACAATCATCTGTTCGCTACAATCATCTGTTCGCTACAATCATCTGCTCGCTACAATCATCTGTTCGCTACAATCATCTGCTCGCTACAATCATCTGCTCGCAACAATCATCTGTTCGCTACAATCAACTGCTCGCTACAATCATCTGCTCGCTACAATCATCTGCTCGCTACAATCATCTGCTCGCTACAATCATCTGCTCGCTACAATCGGGGAATGAATGTATCTTCTAAATATCATCCCTAACGACACGTCACTCCTGGACGATATCTGGGACAGCACCGAGCTCAGGCAACTACCAAGAATAACACCCAGCCTGTGTTTCTCATATCTAGCAGCCCAGAGAGGTCGGGACAGTTTTATGATTGCAAAGCCTGAAATCAAATTTTGGACGGAATACAGAAAAACATTACCGCTGCAAAAGTTCTTTCATTCGCTCCAATTAGGAAAGTTACTTCAATGCTCACACATGCGAATACTAAACCTGAAATTATAGACTTCTATGCCTACCTACATACAAGACGAAATTATAGACTTCTATGTTTTCCTGTTACCGGAAACTATAGATCTCTATGCCTACCTGCTAGACGAAACTATAGACTTTTATACCTACCTACTACCTGAAACTATAGACTTCTATACCTACCTACTACTCTTGACTATAGACTTACATGCCTACCTAATACCCTAGACTACAGACTTCTATACCTACCTACTACCCTAGACTATAGACTTCTATACCTACATACTACCCTAGACTATAGACTTCTATTCCTACCTACTACCCTAGACTATAGACTTCTATACCTACCTACTACCCTAGACTATAGACTTATATACCTCCCTACTACCCTAGACTATAGGCTTCTATACCTACCTACTACTCAAGATTATAGACTTCTATACCTACCAACTACCCTAGACTATAGACTTATATACCTACCTACTACCCTAGACTACAGACTTTTATGCCTACCTACTACCCTAGACTACAGACTTCTATACCTACCTACTACCCTAGACTACCTACTTATATACCTACCTACTACCCTAGACTACAGACTTCTATGCCTACCTACTACCCTAGACTACAGACTTCTATACCTACCTACTACCCTAGACTACCTACTTCTATACCTACCTACTACCCTAGACTACAGATTTCTATGCCTACCTACTACCCTAGACTACATACCTCTATACCTACCTACTACCCTAAACTACAGACTTCTATGCCTACCTACTACCCTAGACTACCTACTTCTATACCTACCTACTACCCTAGACTACAGACTTCTATACCTACCTACTACCCTAGACTACCTACTTCTATACCTACCTACTACCCTAGACTACAGACTTCTATGCCTACCTACTACCCTAAACTACAGACTTCTATACCTACCTACTACCCTAGACTACAGACTTCTATACCTACCTACTACCCTAGCCTACAGACTTCTATACCTACCTACTACCCTAGACTACAGACTTCTATGCCTACCTACTACCCTAGACTACCTACTTCTATACCTACCTACTACCCTAGACTACAGACTTCTATACCTACCTACTACCCCAGACTACCTACTTATATACCTACCTACTACCCTAGACTACAGACTTCTATGCCTACCTACTACCCTAGACTACCTACTTCTATACCTACCTACTACCCTAGACTACAGATTTCTATGCCTACCTACTACCCTAGACTATATACTTCTATACCTACCTACTACCCTAGACTACAGACTTCTATGCCTACCTACTACCCTAGACTACCTACTTCTATACCTACCTACTACCCTAGACTACAGACTTCTATACCTACCTACTACCCTAGACTACCTACTTCTATACCTACCTACTACCCTAGACTACAGACTTCTATGCCTACCTACTACCCTAGACTACAGACTTATATACCTACCTACTACCCTAGACTACAGACTTCTACACCTACCTACTACCCTAGACTACAGACTTCTATACCTACCTACTACCCTAGACTACATACTTCTTGCCTACCTACTACCCTAGACTACCTACTTCTATACCTACCTACTACCCTAGACTACAGACTTATATACCTACCTACTACCCTAGACTACCTACTTCTATACCTACCTACTACCCTAGACTACAGACTTCTATGCCTACCTACTACCCTAGACTACAGACTTCTATACCTACCTACTACCCTAGACTACAGACTTCTATACCTACCTACTACCCTAGACTACAGACTTCTATACCTACCTACTACCCTAGACTACAGACTTCTATGCCTACCTACTACCCTAGACTACCTACTTCTATATCTACCTACTACCCTGGACTACCTACTTCTATACCTACCTACTACCCTAGACTACCTACTTCTATACCTACCTACAACAAATATGTAATGGTTGACGCCAAATTTAGTCCATCAGAACTTCGCTGGAGATACAAAGCTGGTGTCCGTAGACAAAACAACAACAACACAACAACAGCAGAACAACAACAACACAACAACAATACCACAGCAGAACAACAACAATATAAAAACACAACAACAACAACACCAACAACATAACAACACAACAACAACACAACAATATAAAAACACTACAACAACACAACAAACAAGTATTATTGACGCACAATTCAGTCCCTCAGAAATTCGCTGGAAAAATAAAACTGGTGTCTGTAGACAACACAATAACAACACAATAATATCGGATTCTCAAAACATTGCTGCTTTATCTTCTGTGACATTTGTCTTTATATAATAACACGTTTCTCATTGTTAACAATTGTTTTGTTTTGGACAATCCTATTTCCCCATAAATCTCTGTCTGACATTCTCCGTCGTTCGATGTGACATGTCACAAGTATCTATTTCTGGAGCTTCGGTCTAGGTTTTCTCCCCTGACTCGATTGTCTATAATGAACAAGACTACAGACACTGCGTTTTAATTATCGTGACGATGGTGAACACAAAATGTACACTTTATGTCTGGCCTACCGACCGAGTTCAGAACTATAACTATAGTTCAGAACTATAGTTCAGAACTATAACTACCTTGGACATACTATAACCAGTGATGGAAAATGTACAACTGAAATAAACAAAAGAATAGGAATGGCAAAAAGTAATTTAATGTCATGAAGGACATACTAACATCAAAACAAATAACACCAGAGCTAAAACTAAGAATAGCAAAATGTTACATCTTCTCAATATTCCTATATGGTGCTGAAACATGGACATTAGACAAGAAAACAGAACAGAGAATTGAAGCCTTTGAAATGTGGATATATAGAAGAATAGGTAGAATTGGATGGAAGGAAAAGAAAACAAATGACAAAGTCTTAAAACAACTAAAAATGAAAAGAGAACTTCTGAACACAATTAGAACAAGACAAATGCGATTCTTAGGCCATGTTAAAAGACACAACAGCCTACTGAAAGTGATCCTGGAGGGGAAAATACAAGGTAAAAGAGGCAGAGGCAGACCAAGATTAACATGGACGAGTAACATCAAAAGATGGACAAATCAACCGATGACAACCTGCACCATCAAAGCAAGAGATAGAGCAAAATGGCGCTCCATGGTAGCCAACCTTCGTTGCGGAGACGGCACTCAATGATGATGATGACCGACCGAGACCGCTACAATATAAACTGCAGTTGTTTGGTTTCATTGACTAGAAGGGGATTTGTAGGTCTTCTCCCTTTTTTGATCAACGAAATGCGTTGCTTGACGTGGAAGCCTGTTCGATTCCTGTCTACTCGGGTTACTTCCCCTATACGAGCTGCTAATGGTAAAGATCTTTTCTTTGAGGAGATCTCATCAGGTGGTTTGGGCAAGATTGAGGATAAATGATCGCTTGTTTATGACAAGATTGAGGATAAATGATCGCTTGTTTATGACAAGATTGAGGATAAATGATCGCTTGTTTTTGACAAGATTGAGGACAAATGATCGCTTGTTTATAACAAGATTGAGGATAAATGATCGCTTGTTTTTGACAAGATTGAGGATAAATGATCGCTTGTTTTTGACAAGATTGAGGATAAATGATCGCTTGTTTTTGACAAGATTGAAGATAAATGATCGCTTGTTTTGACAAGATTGAAGATAAATGATCGCTTGTTTTTGACAAGATTGAAGATAAATGATCGCTTGTTTTTGAAAAGATTGAGGATAAATGATCGCTTGTTTTTGAAAAGATTGAGGATAAATGATCGCTTGTTTTTGATAAGATTGAGGATAAATGATCGCTTGTTTTTGATAAGATTGAAGATAAATAATCGCTTGCTTTTTTTAAAAGATTGAAGATAAATAATCGCTTGCTTTTTTGAAAGATTGAAGATAAATGATCGCTTGTTTTTGATAAGATTGAGGATAAATGATCGCTTGTTTTTGACAAGATTGAAGATAAATGATCGCGTGTTTTTGAAAAGATTGAGGATAAATGAATGCTTGTTTTTGATAAGATTGAAGATAAATGATCGCGTGTTTTTGAAAAGATTGAGGATAAATGATCGCTTGTTTTTTTATAAGATTGAAGATAAATAATCGCTTGCTTTTTTTAAAAGATTGAAGATAAATAATCGCTTGCTTTTTTTAAAAGATTGAAGATAAATAATCGCTTGTTTTTTAAAAGATTGTGGATAAATGATCGCTTGTTTGTGACAAGATTGAAGATAAATGATCGCTTGTTTTTGATTTGATTGAAGATAAATGATCGCTTGTTTTTGACAAGATTGAAGATAAATGATCACTTGTTTTTGATAAGATTGAAGATAAATGATCGCTTGTTTTTGATAAGATTGAGGATAAATAATCGCTTGTTTTTTTTTAATAAGATTGTGAATAAATGATCGCTTGTTTTTGATAAGATTGAAGATAAATGATCGTTTGTTTTTGATAAGATTGAAGATAAATGATCGTTTGTTTTTTTTACAAGATTGAAGATAAATGATCGCCTGATCTGGACTTCTGGAGAGGACTGAGGATAAATGATCGCCAGATTTGAGACATTTGGATATTTAGACATAGACATCATCTCCCTGTACCCAGTGACATGTAAAGGTCAGACATCGTTTCCCTGTACCCAGTGACATGTAAAGGTCATACATCATCTCCCTGTACCCAGTGACATGTAAAGGTCAGACATCGTTTCCCTGTACCCAGTGACATGTAAAGGTCATACATCATCTCCCTGTACCCAGTGACATGTAAAGGTCAGACATCATCTCCCTGTACCCAGTGACATGTAAAGGTCATACATCGTCTCCCTGTACCCAGTGACATGTAAAGGTCATACATCGTCTCCCTGTACCCAGTGACATGTAAGGTCAGACATCATCTCCCTGTATCCAGTGACATGTAAAGGTCAGACATCATCTCCCTGTACCCAGTGACATGTAAAGGTCAGACATCATCTCCCTGTACCCAGTGACATGTAAAGGTCAGACATCATCTCCCTGTATCCAGTGACATGTAAATGTCAGACATCATCTCCCTGTACCCAGTGACATGTAAATGTCAGACATCATCTCCCTGTACCCAGTGGCATGTGAAGGTCGGACATCGCCTCTCACGTGACAATTAAAGGGTTGAATAAAAAAACAACAACAACGGATTAGAAGAGAAGAACTACCATCGCCTGTGATTAGAACCCAATCCTTGCTGTTCAGAACTGACATCTTAACTTTAGACCACCCAGCCACCCTTCTTACAAAAAACCTCTGGTACCCATTTTCAAAGACTGCATTAGATGTGTCAAACAAAAGAAACTAGTCACATCTAGCAACTTAACCCGGACCTTCTCGGTCAAAAGCGATTACACCAACAACTCAGCCCTCAGTCTAAGGTGATCAGGTTTAAATGAACCTTTTGCCTTATCGTCTTTTTCCGATAGGACCAGCCATTCGATATCATCAAGGCAGGTAAAAGATTCACATATAAACTATCGTTATCGTGAGACGCAAGAACTCAAACGGCGACTTTCATGTCTGACTAACCAGAGGTGTAATGTCTACGCCAAAACAAGCCTCCACACAACTACAAGCCTCTATACAACAAACCTAGACACAACAACAAACCCCTGCACAACAAACCTCGACACAACAACAAACCCCTGCACAACAACAAGCCTCTACACAAACAAACCTCGACAGAATAACAAACCCCTGCACAACAACAAGCCTCTACACAACAAACCTCGACACAACAACAACCCCTGCACAACAAACCTCGACACAACAACAAACCCCTGCACAACAACAAGCCTCTACACAACAAACCTCGACACAACAACAAACCCCTGCACAACAACAAGCCTCTACACAACAAACCTCGACACAACAAAAACCCCTGCACAACAATAAGCCTCTACACAACAAACCTCGACACAAACAACAAACCCTGCACAACAACAAGCCTCTACACAACAAACCTCGACACAACAACAAACCCCTGCACAACAACAAGCTCTACACAACAACAAGCCTCTACACAACAAACCTCGACACAACAACAAACCCCTGCACAACAACAAGCTCTACACAACAACAAGCTCTACACAACAAACCTCAACACAACAACAAGGCTCTACACAACAAATCTCAACACAACAACAAGGCTCTACACAACAACAAGCCTCTACACAACAACAAACCTCTACACAACAAACCTCAACACAACAACAAACCTCAACACAACAACAAACCTCTACACAACAAACCTCAACACAACAACAAACCTCTACACAACAACAAACCTCTACACAACAAACCTCAACACAACAACAAACCTCACACAACAACAAACCTCTACACAACAAACCTCAACACAACAACAAACCTCAACACAACAACAAACCTCTACACAACAAACCTCAACACAACAACAAACCTCTACACAACAAACCTCAACACAACAACAAGGCTCTACACAACAACAAGCCTCTACACAACAACAAGCCTCTACACAACAAACCTCAACAAACAACAAGCCTCTACACAACAAACCTCAACCCAACAACAAGCCTCTACACAACAACAAGCCTCTACACAACAACAAGCCTCTACACAACAACAAGCCTCTACACAACAAAACCTCAACACAACAACAAGCCTCTACACAACAACAAGCCTCTACACAACAAACCTCAACACAACAACAAGCCTCTACACAACAAACCTCAACACAACAACAAGCCTCTACACAATAAACATCAACACAACAACAAGCCTCTACACAAGAACAAGCCTCTACACAACAACAAGCCTCTACACAACAACAAGCCTCTACACAACAACAAGCCTCTACACAACAAACCTCAACACAACAACAAACCTCGACACAACAACAAGCCTCAGCACAACAAACATCAACACAACAAGCCTCTACACAACAAACCTCAACACAACAACAAACCTCGACACAACAACAAGCCTCTACACAACAAACCTCAACACAACAACAAGCCTCTGCACAACAAACCTCAACACAACAACAAGCCTCTACACAACAAACATCAACACAACAACAAGCCTCTACACAACAAACTTCAATACAACAACAAGGCTCTACACAACAGACATCAATACAACAACAAGCCTTTACACAACAAACCTCAATACAACAACAAGCCTCTACACAACAAACCTCAATACAACAACAAGCCTCTACAGAACAAACCTCAACCCAACAACAAGCCTCTACACAACAAACCAAAACACAACAACAAGGCTCTACACAACAAACCTCAATACAACAACAAGCCTCTACACAACAAACCTCAATACAACAACAAGCCTCTACACAACAAACCTCAATACAACAACAAGGCTCTACACAACAAACCTCAATACAACAACAAGCCTCTACACAACAAACCTCAATACAACAACAAGCCTCTACACAACAAACCTCAACCCAACAAGGCTCTACACAACAAACCTCAACACAACAACAAGCCTCTACACAACAAACCTCAATACAACAACAAGCCTCTACACAACAAACCTCGACACAACAACAAACCAAAACACAACAACAAGGCTCTACACAAAAAAACCTCAACCCAACAACAAGCCTCTACACAACAAACCTCAACCCAACAACAAGACTCTACACAACAAACCTCAACCCAACAACAAGCCTCTACACAACAAACCTCAACCCAACAACAAGCCTCTACACAACAAACCTCGACACAACAACAAGCCTCAGCACATCAAACCTCGACACAACAACAAGCCTCAGCACAACAAACCTCAACACAACAACAAGCCTCTACACAACAAACATCAACACAACAACAAGCCTCAGCACAACAAAACATCAACACAACAACAAGCCTCAGCACAACAAACCTCGACACAACAACAAGCCTCTACACAACAAACATCAACACAACAACAAGCCTCAGCACAACAAACATCAACACAACAACAAGCCTCTACACAACAAACATCAACACAACAACAAGCCTCAGCACAACAAACATCAACACAACAACAAGCCTCTACATAACAACAAGCCCCTACACAACAACAAACCTCTACATAGAAACAAACCTCAACACAACAAACCTCTACACAACAAAACTCAACACAACAAACATCTACACAACAAACCTACACACGACAACAAGCTTCAACACAACAAACCTCAATACAACAACAAACCTCAGCACATGAAACCTCAATACAACAACAAACCTCAGCACAAGAAACCTCAACACAACAACAAGGCTCTACACAACAACAAGCCTCTACACAACAACAAACCTCAACACAACAACAAACCTCTACACAACAAACCTCAACACAACAACAAACCTCTACACAACAAACCTCAACACAACAACAAGGCTCTACACAACAACAAGCCTCTACACAACAACAAGCCTCTACACAACAAACCTCAACACAACAACAAGCCTCTACACAACAAAACCTCAACCCAACAACAAGCCTCTACACAACAACAAGCCTCTACACAACAACAAGCCTCTACACAACAACAAGCCTCTACACAACAAAACCTCAACACAACAACAAGCCTCTACACAACAACAAGCCTCTACACAACAAACCTCAACACAACAACAAGCCTCTACACAACAAACCTCAACACAACAACAAGCCTCTACACAATAAACATCAACACAACAACAAGCCTCTACACAACAACAAGCCTCTACACAACAACAAGCCTCTACACAACAACAAGCCTCTACACAACAAACCTCAACACAACAACAAACCTCGACACAACAACAAGCCTCAGCACAACAAACATCAACACAACAACAAGCCTCTACACAACAAACCTCAACACAACAACAAACCTCGACACAACAACAAGCCTCTACACAACAAACCTCAACACAACAACAAGCCTCTGCACAACAAACCTCAACACAACAACAAGCCTCTACACAACAAACATCAACACAACAACAAGCCTCTACACAACAAACTTCAATACAACAACAAGGCTCTACACAACAGACATCAATACAACAACAAGCCTTTACACAACAAACCTCAATACAACAACAAGCCTCTACACAACAAACCTCAATACAACAACAAGCCTCTACACAACAAACCTCAACCCAACAACAAGCCTCTTACACAACAAACCAAAACACAACAACAAGGCTCTACACAACAAACCTCAATACAACAACAAGCCTCTACACAACAAACCTCAATACAACAACAAGCCTCTACACAACAAACCTCAATACAACAACAAGGCTCTACACAACAAACCTCAATACAACAACAAGCCTCTACACAACAAACCTCAATACAACAACAAGCCTCTACACAACAAACCTCAACCCAACAAGGCTCTACACAACAAACCTCAACACAACAACAAGCCTCTACACAACAAACCTCAATACAACAACAAGCCTCTACACAACAAACCTCGACACAACAACAAACCAAAACACAACAACAAGGCTCTACACAAAAAAACCTCAACCCAACAACAAGGCTCTACACAACAAACCTCAACCCAACAACAAGACTCTACACAACAAACCTCAACCCAACAACAAGCCTCTACACAACAAACCTCAACCCAACAACAAGCCTCTACACAACAAACCTCGACACAACAACAAGCCTCAGCACAACAAACCTCGACACAACAACAAGCCTCAGCACAACAAACCTCAACACAACAACAAGCCTCTACACAACAAACATCAACACAACAACAAGCCTCAGCACAACAAACATCAACACAACAACAAGCCTCAGCACAACAAACCTCGACACAACAACAAGCCTCTACACAACAAACATCAACACAACAACAAGCCTCAGCACAACAAACATCAACACAACAACAAGCCTGTACACAACAAACATCAACACAACAACAAGCCTCAGCACAACAAACATCAACACAACAACAAGCCTCTACATAACAACAAGCCCCTACACAACAACAAACCTCTACATAGAAACAAACCTCAACACAACAAACCTCTACACAACAAAACTCAACACAACAAACATCTACACAACAAACCTACACACGACAACAAGCTTCAACACAACAAACCTCAATACAACAACAAACCTCAGCACAAGAAACCTCAATACAACAACAAACCTCAGCACAAGAAACCTCAACACAACAACAAGGCTCTACACAACAACAAGCCTCTACACAACAACAAACCTTTACACAACAAACCTCAACACAACAACAAACCTCAACACAACAACAAACCTCTACACAACAAACCTCAACACAACAACAAACCTCTATACAACAACAAACCTCTACACAACAAACTCAACACAACAACAAACCTCAACACAACAACAAACCTCTACACAACAAACCTCAACACAACAACAAACCTCAACACAACAAACCTCTACACAACAAACCTCAACACAACAACAAACCTCTACACAACAAACCTCAACACAACAACAAGGCTCTACACAACAACAAGCCTCTACACAACAACAAGCCTCTACACAACAAACCTCAACACAACAACAAGCCTCTACACAACAAACCTCAACCCAACAACAAGCCTCTACACAACAACAAGCCTCTACACAATAACAAGCCTCTACACAACAACAAGCCTCTACACAACAAACCTCGACACAACAACAAGCCTCTACACAACAACAAGCCTCTACACAACAAACCTCAACACAACAACAAGTCTCTACACAACAAACCTCAACACAACAACAAGCCTCTACACAACAAACCTCAACACAACAACAAGCCTCTACACAACAAACCTCAACACAACAACAAGCCTCTACACAACAACAAGCGTCTACACAACAACAAGCCTCTACACAACAACAAGCCTCTACACAACAAACCTCAACACAACAACAAACCTCGACACAACAAGCCTCAGCACAACAAACATCAACACAACAACAAGCCTCTACACAACAAACCTCAACACAACAACAAACCTCGACACAACAACAAGCCTCTACACAACAAACCTCAACACAACAACAAGCCTCTGCACAACAACCTCAACACAACAACAAGCCTCTACACAACAAACATCAACACAACAACAAGCCTCTACACAACAAACTTCAATACAACAACAAGCCTCTGCACAACAAACATCAACACAACAAGGCTCTACACAACAAACCTCAACCCAACAACAAGCCTCTACACAACAAACCTCAACCCAACAACAAGCCTCTACACAACAAACCTCAACCCAACAACAAGCCTCTACACAACAAACCTCAACCCAACAACAAGCCTCTACACAACAAACCTCAACCCAACAACAAGGCTCTACACAACAAACCAACCCAACAACAAGGCTCTACACAACAAACCTCAATACAACAACAAGCCTCTACACAACAAACCTCAACCCAACAACAAGCCTCTACACAACAAACCTCAATCCAACAACAAGCCTCTACACAACAAACTTCAACCCAACAACAAGCCTCTACACAACAAACCTCAACCCAACAACAAGGCTCTACACAACAAACCTCAATACAACAACAAGCCTCTACACAACAAACCTCAACCCAACAACAAGCCTCTACACAACAAACCTCAACCCAACAACAAGCCTCTACACAACAAACCTCAACCCAACAACAACCTCTGCACAACAAACATCAACACAACAACAAGCCTCTACACAACAAACCTCAACCCAACAACAAGGCTCTACACAACAAACCTCAATACAACAACAAGCCTCTACACAACAAACCTCAACCCAACAACAAGCCTCTGCACAACAAACATCAACACAACAACAAGCCTCTACACAACAAACCTCAACCCAACAACAAGCCTCTGCACAACAAACATCAACACAAGAACAAGCCTCTACACAACAAACCTCAACCCAACAACAAGCCTCTACACAACAAACCTCAACCCAACAACAAGGCTCTACACAACAAACCTCAATACAACAACAAGCCTCTACACAACAAACCTCAACCCAACAACAAGCCTCTACACAACAACAAGCCTCTACACAATAACAAGCCTCTACACAACAACAAGCCTCTACACAACAAACCTCGACACAACAACAAGCCTCTACACAACAACAAGCCTCTACACAACAAACCTCAACACAACAACAAGTCTCTACACAACAAACCTCAACACAACAACAAGCCTCTACACAACAAACCTCAACACAACAACAAGCCTCTACACAACAAACCTCAACACAACAACAAGCCTCTACACAACAACAAGCGTCTACACAACAACAAGCCTCTACACAACAACAAGCCTCTACACAACAAACCTCAACACAACAACAAACCTCGACACAACAAGCCTCAGCACAACAAACATCAACACAACAACAAGCCTCTACACAACAAACCTCAACACAACAACAAACCTCGACACAACAACAAGCCTCTACACAACAAACCTCAACACAACAACAAGCCTCTGCACAACAAACCTCAACACAACAACAAGCCTCTACACAACAAACATCAACACAACAACAAGCCTCTACACAACAACTTCAATACAACAACAAGCCTCTGCACAACAAACATCAACACAACAAGGCTCTACACAACAAACCTCAACCCAACAACAAGCCTCTACACAACAAACCTCAACCCAACAACAAGCCTCTACACAACAAACCTCAACCCAACAACAAGCCTCTACACAACAAACCTCAACCCAACAACAAGCCTCTACACAACAAACCTCAACCCAACAACAAGGCTCTACACAACAAACCTCAACCCAACAACAAGGCTCTACACAACAAACCTCAATACAACAACAAGCCTCTACACAACAAACCTCAACCCAACAACAAGCCTCTACACAACAAACCTCAATCCAACAACAAGCCTCTACACAACAAACTTCAACCCAACAACAAGCCTCTACACAACAAACCTCAACCCAACAACAAGGCTCTACACAACAAACCTCAATACAACAACAAGCCTCTACACAACAAACCTCAACCCAACAACAAGCCTCTACACAACAAACCTCAACCCAACAACAAGCCTCTACACAACAAACCTCAACCCAACAACAAACCTCTGCACAACAAACATCAACACAACAACAAGCCTCTACACAACAAACCTCAACCCAACAACAAGGCTCTACACAACAAACCTCAATACAACAACAAGCCTCTACACAACAAACCTCAACCCAACAACAAGCCTCTGCACAACAAACATCAACACAACAACAAGCCTCTACACAACAAACCTCAACCCAACAACAAGCCTCTGCACAACAAACATCAACACAAGAACAAGCCTCTACACAACAAACCTCAACCCAACAACAAGCCTCTACACAACAAACCTCAACCCAACAACAAGGCTCTACACAACAAACCTCAATACAACAACAAGCCTCTACACAACAAACCTCAACCCAACAACAAGGCTCTACACAACAAACCTCAACCCAACAACAAGCCTCTACACAACAAACCTCAACCCAACAACAAGGCTCTACACAACAAACCTCAACCCAACAACAAGCCTCTACACAACAAACCTCAACCCAACAACAAGGCTCTACACAACAAACCTCAACCCAACAACAAGCCTCTGCACAACAAACCTCGACACAACAACAAGCCTCTACACAACAAACCTCAATACAACAACAAGCCTCTACACAACAAACCTCAACCCAACAACAAGGCTCTACACAACAAACCTCAATACAACAACAAGCCTCTACACAACAAACCTCAACCCAACAACAAGGCTCTACACAACAAACATCAACACAACAACAAGCCTCTACACAACAAACCTCAACCCAACAACAATCATCTGCACAACAAACCTCGACACAACACAAGCCTCTACACAACAAACCAAAACACAACAACAAGGCTCTACACAACAAACCTCAATACAACAACAAGCCTCTACACAACAAACCTCAATACAACAAAAAGCCTCTACACAACAAACCTCAACCCAACAACAAGCCTCTACACAACAAACCAAAACACAACAACAAGGCTCTACACAACAAACCTCAATACAACAACAAGCCTCTACACAACAGACCTCAATACAACAACAAGCCTCTACACAACAAACCTCAACCCAACAACAAGGCTCTACACAACAAACCTCAATACAACAACAAGCCTCTACACAACAAACCTCAATACAACAACAAGCCTCTACACAACAAACCTCAACCCAACAACAAGGCTCTACACAACAAACCTCAATACAACAACAAGCCTCTACACAACAAACCTCAATACAACAACAAGCCTCTACACAACAAACCTCAATACAACAACAAGCCTCTACACAACAAACCTCAACACAACAACAAGCCTCTACACAACAAACCTCAACACAACAACAAGCCTCTACACAACAAACCAAAACACAACAACAAGGCTCTACACAAAAAAACCTCAACCCAACAACAAGCCTCTACACAACAAACCTCAATACAACAACAAGCCTCTACACAACAAACCTCAATACAACAACAAGCCTCTACACAACAAACCTCAACACAACAACAAACCAAAACACAACAACAAGGCTCTACACAAAAAAACCTCAACCCAACAACAAGCCTCTACACAACAAACCTCAACCCAACAACAAGCCTCTACACAACAAACCTCAACCCAACAACAAGCCTCTACACAACAAACCTCAACCCAACAACAAGCCTCTACACAACAAACCTCGACACAACAACAAGCCTCAGCACAACAAACCTCGACACAACAACAAGCCTCAGCACAACAAACCTCAACACAACAACAAGCCTCTACACAACAAACATCAACACAACAACAAGCCTCAGCACAACAAACATCAACACAACAACAAGCCTCAGCACAACAAACCTCGACACAACAACAAGCCTCTACACAACAAACATCAACACAACAACAAGCCTCAGCACAACAAACATCAACACAACAAGCCTCTACACAACAAACATCAACACAACAACAAGCCTCAGCACAACAAACATCAACACAACAACAAGCCTCTACATAACAACAAGCCCCTACACAACAACAAACCTCTACATAGAAACAAACCTCAACACAACAAACCTCTACACAACAAAACTCAACACAACAAACATCTACACAACAAACCTACACACGACAACAAGCTTCAACACAACAAACTCAATACAACAACAAACCTCAGCACAAGAAACCTCAATACAACAACAAACCTCAGCACAAGAAACCTCAATACAACAACAAACCTCCACATAACAATAAGTCTCCACCCAAAAAATCTCAATACAACAACAAACCTCTACACAACAACAAACCTCCATACAACAAACCTCTACACAACAACAAACCTCTACATAACAAAAGCCCCCAGACAACAAACCTCAATACAACAACAAACCTCTGCACAACAAACCTCGACACAACAAGCCTCTACACAACAACAAGCATCTACACAACAACAATCCTCTACACAACATGCCTCTACACAAGAACAAACCTCTACATAACAACACGCCTCTACACAACACGCCTCTACACAACAAACCTCTACACAATAAGCCTCTACACAACAAACCTCTAAACAATAAGCCTCTACACAACACGCCTCTACACAACAAACCTCTACACAATAAGCCTCTATACAACAAGCCTCAACACAACAACACACCTTTACACAACAAACTTCAACACAACAACACACCTCCCCACAACAAATTTCAACACAACAACAAACCTACACACGACAACAATCTTCAACAAACAAAAAACCTCAACGCAACAACAAACCTCAACACAACAACAAACCTCCACATAACAACAAGCTTCAACACAACAACAAACCTCTACCCAAAATCCTTAACACAACAACAAACCTCCACATAACAATAAGTCTCCACCCAAAAAATATCAATACAACAACAAACCTCTACACAACATCAAACCTCTACACAACAAACCTCTACTCAACAACAAACCTCCACACAACAAACCTCCAAACAAGAAACCTCTAAACAAGAAACCTCCACACAACAAACCTCCACACAACAAACCTCCACACAACAAACCTCCAAACAAGAAACCTCTAAACAAGAAACCTCCACACAACAAACCTCCACACAACAAACCTCTACACAACTAACCTCTACACAACAAACTTCAACACAACAAACGTCTACTCAACAACAAACCTTCACACAACAAACCTCTACACAACAAACGTCTACACAACAAACCTCCACACAACAAACCTCCACACAACAAACCTCTACACTACAAACCTCTACACAATAAATCTCCACACAACAACCTTCAACACAACAACAAACTTCAACACAACAACAAACCCCAACACAACAAACTTCAACACAACAACAAACCTTCACACAACAACACACTTCCATACAACAAACTTCAACACAACAACAAACCTCAACACAACAAACTTTGATACAACAACAAACGTCCACACAATAAACTTCAACACAACAACAAACCCCAACACAACAAGCTTCAACACAACAACAAACCTCCACACAACAAACTTCAACACAACAACAAACTTCAACACAACAACAAACTCCAACACAACAAACTTCAACACAACAACAAACCCCAATACAACAACTTCAACACAACAAACTTCTACACAACAAACTTTAACACAACAACAAACCCCAACACAACAAACTTCAACACAACAACAAACCTTCATACAACAAAACTTCAACACAATAAACTTGAATACAACAAAACTTCAACACAACAAACTTCAACACAACAACAAACCTACACTCAACAAACTTCAACACAACAACAAACCTACACACGACAACAAGCTTCAACAACAAAAAACCTCAACGCAACAACAAACCTCCACACAACAAAACTCAACACAACAACAAACCTCCACATAACAACAAGCTTCAACACAACAACAAACGTCCAAACAAAAAAATTATACACAAAAAACCTCCACACAATAAACCTCTACACAACATCAAACCTCCACACAACAAACCTCTACTCAACAACAAACTTCCACACCACAAACCTCCAAACAAGAAACCTCCAAACAAGAAACCTCCACACAACAAACCTCCACACAACAAACCTCTACACAACTAACCTCTACACAACAAACTTCAACACAACAAACCTCAACAACAATCCTCTACACAACAAATCTCTACACAACAAACCTCTACACAACAATCCTCAACACAACACACCTCCACACAACAAACCTCAACACAACACACCTCCACACAACAATCCTCTACACAACAAATCTCTTCACAACAAACCTCCACACAACAAACCTCAACACAACACACCTCCACACAACAAACCTCTACACAATAAATCTCTACACAACAACCTTCAACACAACAACAAACCTCCACACAACAAACTTCAACACAACAACAAACCCCAAAACAACAAACTTCAACACAATAACAGACCTCCACATCACAAACTTCAACACAACAACAAACCTCCACACAACAAACGTCAACACAACAACAAACCTCCACACAACAAACTTGAACACAACAACAAACCTCCACACAACAAACTTCAACACAATAAACTTGAACACAACAAAACTTGAACACAACAACACACCTCCACACAACAAACTTCAACACAACAACAAACCTCCACACAACAAACTTCAACACAACAACAAACCTCCACACAACAAACTTCAACACGACAACAAACCTCCACACAACAAACGTCAACACAACAACAAACCTCCACACAACAAACTTCAACACGACAACAAAACTCCACACAACAAACTTCAACACAACAAACCTCTACACAACAAACTTCAACACAACAAACCTCCACATAACAAACCTCCACACAATAAACCTCCACACAACAAACTTCCATACAACAAACCACCACACAACAAACCTCCACACAACAAACCACCACACAACAAAACTCCACACAACAAACTTCAACACAACAAACCTCCATACAATAAACCTCCACACAACAAACTTCCATACAACAAACCACCACACAACAAACCTCCACACAACAAACCACCACACAACAAACCTCCACACAACATCAAAACTTCATACAACAAACTTAAAGACAACAGACTTCAGCACAACAAACTTCAACACAACAACAATACTCCACACAACAAACTTCAACACAACAACAAAACTCCACACAACAACTTCAACACAACAACAATACTCCACACAACAAACTTCAACACAACAACAATACTCCACACAACAAACTTCAACACAACAACAATACTCCACACAACAAACTTCAACACAACAAACCTCTACACAACAAACTTCAACACAACAAACCTCCACACAACAAACCTCCACACAATAAACCTCCACACAACAAACTTCCATACAACAAACCCCCACACAACAAACCTCCACACAACAAACCACCACACAACAAACCTCCACAGAACAAACCTCTACACAACAAACCTCTACACAACAAACCTCCACACAACAAACCTCCACACAACAAGCCTCTACACAACAACACACCTCTACACAACAAACCTCCACACAACAAACCTTCACACAACAAACCTTCACACAACAAACCTCCACATCACAACAAACCTGCACATCACAAACAAACCTCTACAACAAGTCTCCAAACCACAGTCTAATCAATAGACTGACGAATGAAAAGATAAGAAGATATACGACCACAAAATAAACAGATCTATATCACTGAGTCCGCCCAATCAGCCACATCGTGACACGAGAGCAGCATAGTTCCACCTCAGAAAGGTCCACACAAATGAACAAAGCCACGAACTTGTCAGAACTTCGAGCTCCCGCGGAGATCAATGACCCAACAACTGCATGATGGACGTTTAAGCACCACCACGATTGTGATCGTTCTTCCTTGTTTGACATTTATTCTTACAATTAATGGGCCTCTACGCAACTTTCCAGCTAATTAACGACTAATAAAGTCTGACAAGAAAATCTCATTATGATCTGCACTATTCGGTCTTGTATTCTCATCTGAATGCTGTTTTGTCTATTTCGTTCATGTCTTCCTAAAACTACCCATTCAGCTATTTTTATTTTCACTTATTTCCCCACAACCAGTCTTATAAAAGTCCTACATGCTTATCTCCCCATTCCCTCCCCCATATGTATTTATTCATATATTTATATTGCCATATATTTTGTGTCAAATCAAGCATACAAGTACATCTATTGGTCGTTTCAAATCTAAATGTTCACGATTAACATGAAATATCTCCTCTTTCCCTGCACTTACAAACTTGATTTTTTGCATCTGGCCTTGTTTTTCCAAGGTCCCACCGATTTCACAAAATTTAATGATGTAGGAAGTATGCTTCATCATGAAGCAGCACTTTCCTTTGATCTCAGTGAATTTACGGATCTTTTTGCTCCTGGAGAAAATAATTTACCGTACATTAATGGAAATCAGCTTCTCGACATAGGCGTCTCTACACAACTTGAAAGTTGGAGGCGTTTATCAACTGTTTACTTTCTATTGTTTACTTTCTTTAAAATACTATGAGAATGTCAATGTTATAGCCTTTACAGACGGTCTAAAACAAATCAGCGTATAAACAGTTCCATTAATGAAAACTATTTAAACAATATACAACAAAGAATACATTTAAAAAAATTAATTATCCGTTGCGAGCGATAACGAGCATGACATATCAAGCAAAGTTATTGTTTATGGGTACGCATGTGACTAAAGAGTCCGATGTAAGCACGGGGTCCTCTTCACTGTAAAGAGCTACATTGTTCGTTTTATGTCTTTCCATGTGACTTTCATTATTTTACGTAAACAAGACATATGAAAGTGATTTAGTTTCTTTGCATGCCTGTAGTACACATATCAAGAATCTTTACATTTTCAAAACGTTATCAACTTTAGCTAAAGATTGATCATGCGGACATATAAAAACGTCCATTATTATTTCATTTATTCTGAATCAGAGGAGTCTAACATATTGATTACTAATCTGGGCTGAACGAACGATAGTCCATCTTTTTTCCAATAGTCATTTTCTTCTTTTAAGACATGATCTTCACATTTGCACCAACAATCTTTGTCAATCTGTGATAGAGCAGCATATGTCAGTCCTTTTATATCGCATAGTTTAAAACTTGTATTCTCAGCTGCCACCTGCCCTTTAATTTTTGCCCAAACGAGTTCAATGGGGTTTAATTGTGGATGATAAGGGGGCAGTCTCAAGCACGTATGACCATGCTGTTGAATGATTTTGTCTATTTGGAATACTTTGGTCTTTTGCGATTTCTTAACAAGTGACAGTAATTCAGGTTTCAAAAATCCCTCGTTAAATGGAATTCCTTCCTTTCTTAGCCAAATCTTTATAACATCTTTTGTACTGGTAGATGTAGGAATTTTGTCTTCTTCTGCCACAGCGTTGTGGTACGACGCGTTGTCCATTACCAGACAGGATGGTCTGTCTAGAATTGGAAGAAGAGTATTTTCAATCCACTCTCTAAATATATGGCCATTCATCTCGGTGTGATAGTCCCTGTTGTCAGTATAATTAGAGGTGAATATAAGTTCTGCATTTTTCACCAACCCTTCTTTTCGGCTGCCTGCATGTGCCATTATAATACGCTGTCCTTTTCCAGTGGGTACACATCTTTTAATACTTCCATCTGATAACTGCCATTCCTTGGCACTTGTGTGGTGAGAATTTATCCAAGATTCATCTAGAAATACAATATCATAACCTTGGTTACGCATTTCCCGTACTTCATGTAAATATTTACTCCTCATAGAAACTAAGTGCGGCTTCTCGCAGATGACATTTCTACCACTATCGTACTTTCTAAACGTAAAACCGATGCTTCTAACAGTTCTCCATAATGTTGTTTTCGACACAACAATGTCATTTTCTGCTCTCAGTCGAATTTTCAGTTTTCTTAAAGTCACAGTTTCTTTGGAATCGAACATTTTACAAATTGCTCTTCTAATCACTTCCTTGTCAAAACTATCTACTACTTTCTTTCTTCCTAGCGTCCTAGTCTTGATTGAACTGGACACTCCGTTAGCTTTAAGCACTTGTTTGAAAAAGCGTTTGCTTATACCCAATGCGTGAATAGTTCTCTTTTCTGGCTTTGAGATGCTTCGATACAGTTTTCCACGCTTAGCTTCTAAGCAAAAATATTTATACACCTTTATTGCCACTAATTGCAATGTAAGGAACTTTACTTTTATATCCATTGACTAACAGATCACAAATTTAACGAAATTACCCAATAATTAGGATACGCCGTTGCACATAAATCACAACAAAACGACAGGAAATGGGATGCACCGGATATAAAATTATAACTATGACGCGTTTTATGTGTTTTTAGTGCTTAAAACAGGGAAATTGGCGCGCATTACGTTCAAGATGACAAGTCCGTGGGTGCTCACTCATATGAAGCGGTAATTCCTCCAAATATATGGTTTGACCAAAATGCCTTAAATTTGTATACTTCAAATAAAGAATATTTAAAACTATACGTTTGTTGGTGAGGAAATGAATGTACTTCTTGGGACCAAAAAATCACAAGACCATATGCAAAATTTCAGCATTATCAATCAATTGGTTGCAGAGATATGGAATTTTAAACACCTTCAAAATATTTTGAAACGACCAATAGTAACAATGGCGCACGTAATTCTGCATCATCATGTGCCATACCGGTTGGCGTAGGCGATCATGTCCTTCCACAATCTTTTATCTACAGTGCATCGTATCAGTTCTATTGTTGAATGTTTGCCATGCCATGACACCAAGCTATCCAGTATTTTCTCCCTTTGTCGTCCGCGATCTCTCTTTCCTTTTATTTTGCAGTTGTAACCAAGTATTCCAACTTTCATCTTCTCATGATGTGCCTGAAACATGTTTATTGTTTCTTTTGATGTTTTTTATGAGCTCCCTTTTTGTGTTGGCCGCTTTGAGAATTTTCTCGTTCATCTTTTTAGCTGTCCAGGGAACTTTCAACATTCTTCTGAGAAATCCCATCTCTGTGGCCTCTGATCGTCTTTTCATTCGTTTGTCTACTATCCATGATTCGCTTCCGTAGGTCACAATTGGTTCTATATAGCACCGATGAACTCTCTTTCTCACTTCTATAGACATAGACTTGTTGCATAAGATATTTTTTCATTTTCTGAAATGCTATTTTTGGCCTGAGCTATTCTACTTTTTATTTATGTGGTACATCTTCCATCTGTTGTTATTATTGTGCCCAAATATTTGACGCGTTGCACTTGTTTCAGATTTGTCCTGTTTATTTTTATGTTGCTTGATGGTGATGATTGTTTCATGATGGTGATGATTGGTTCATGATGGTGATGATTGTTTCATGATGGTGATGATTGTTGCTTGATGGTGATGATTGTTTCATGATGGTGATAATTGTTGCATGATGGTGATGATTGTTTCATGATGGTGATAATTGTTTTCATGATGGTGACAATTGTTGCATGATGGTGATGATTGTTTCATGATGGTGATGATTGTTTCATGATGGTGATGATTGTTTCATGATGGTGATGATTGTTGCTTGATGGTGATGATTGTTGCATGATGGTGATGAATGTTACATGATGGTGATGATTGTTTCATGATGGTGATAATTGTTTCATGATGGTGATGATTGCTGCTTGATGGTGATGATTGCTGCTTGATGGTGATGATTGCTGCTTGATGGTGATGATTGCTGCTTGATGGTGATGATTGCTGCTTGATGGTGATGATTGCTGCTTGATGGTGATGATTGCAACAATGGTGCACGTAATTAGAAAAGCAAAAACGAATTGATATAACTCAGGAGACCTGATACCACATCATATGGTTATGATAGCGATAATAATACAGTGGTAACGTATAACGGAGAAAGAACAAAGAACAAAGAAGAGTCTAAGATATAGCCTTGGCATGATAAAAGGTTTAATAAAAGACAAAGAATTATCTAAAATACTTCTTCTTCTTTCCTTCCTCATTTGCCTTTCAGCGTGGAGGGGAGATATAAGTTGTGGTCTTTTGCTCTTCTCAACACAGCCTCTGCTGCTGTTCTGTTTCCTAGTGTTTCTAATATTCCGTCAATCCATATTTTTTTGTGGTCGGATCTTGGGTCTGTTGTTCTTGTAACGTTCGTTTGTTGTGTTTTGATATTGTTGTCTTATCACGTAGTCAAACCATTTTATTTGTTGTTTCTTTATGTGCTCTGAGGCGGGAAATATTCTCAGCTTATTTTTCATTTTTTTTAATTTCTGACCTTATCTCAGGATGTTTCCTGTCATCCGGTAGAAATTAAGAGAGAATAGTTTCACTAGAGAGATTAATGATACAAGTTGCAACACTAAATAAATAGTATACACCACTACAGAGATTAATGATACAAGTTGCAAGTCTGAATAAATAAGTATACACCACTACAGAGATTAATGATACAAGTTGCAAGTCTGAATAAATAAGTATACACCACTGCAGAGATTAATGATACAAGTTGCAAGTCTGAATAAATAAGTATACACCACTACAAAGATTGAGCCGCGATAGCTCAGTGGTTAGTGCACTGGACTACAAAGGACAAGAGGTAGTGTTCGATCCCAATAGACGGCTTCCGGGTTCACCCTGTCTTTAATGGTACCGGATTTTTTTCTGGGAAAGTAAAGCGGCACGGGCGTAGTACCGACCACATTACACCAAAAATCACGTGCCGAAGATCTGTAAAAATATAGGGTCACTAACACCATATTCCCTATACGCCACTTGGCGTGACGGGGGTACTTTACTTTACTTTACTTTACTTTACTTTACTTTACTTTACTACAGAGATTAATGATACAAATTACAGCTTTCAAATAAATGAGAATACACAAATGACTGACGAACAAAAGAGAAGAACAATAAATAACAATCTGCAGACACAGGACATTGAAGACAACACTCTCATCTCGACAAACTACAAGAGACCAAGACCCAACTCTGTCCGGCGTGCCACCATGTCAACATTACAGGGAGCTAAAAATAGAAGCCAGACCCAGGCTAAAGAACGTCAGACAAGCTACGGGACACTGGTAACGACCTGCAGCAACGACTTGGCGCCCACTCATTACCCTCTCAGACATAACAATCTGACACACAAGAATGTACTCACAGCCCGCCCCTCCCTCTCTATACGTTCAATGTATTTTCGCCTTTGTTTCATAAGCTTTGATCGTCAACCCTGGCGCCGTGACCGACACGCGAGACAAAATCAATTCTTCATTAAAACAATTCTCTGGTATAATGATCACTTTTTACCGTTCCAGCAAGCAGAAACAACAAATATGACAAATTGGTGTGCCATATATTTGAATAAATATGTTTCACAGGAGGTCGGGTGAGGCGAACACACCTCAGCGGCACTGCAGTTATTTGTCTCTTATCTACATGTTTCACAACAGTTTGTCACTAATCATTATCATCATCAAGTACGGGGCCTACTGGCGTAGGTGATCATGTCTCTCCACAACTTGCGATCTCGGCAGCTATTTATCATTTCTGTTGTTGACCTTCTGCCAAGCCATTCTCTTAAGCTGTCTGTTATTTTTTCTCTTTGCTTCCCTCTATCTCTTCGTCCCTCAATTTTTCCAGTTGTTACAATATATTCCAGTTGTTCTCTTCTCATTACATGGCCAAAAATTGATGATTGTCTCTTCCTAGTATTGGAAATTAGCTCTCTTTTTGCTTTGACCTCTCTCAGAACATCTTCATTACTCTTCTTAGCTGTCCATGGTACTCTCAACATTCTTCTGTAAAACTACATTTCTACAGACTCCAGTGATTTTCTTGTCTGTTGTCGTATTGTCCATGATTCGCATCCATATGTTAAGACTGGCTCTACATAACATTTAAGAACTCTTTTTCTTGTTTCTATTGTCAAAAATGGATTGCATAGTATCTTCCTCATTTTTTTGGAAAGCTGCTTTTGCCTGAGCCATTCTGCATCTCACCTCTTTTGTACATCTTCCGTCTGAGGTTAACAAAGTTCCCAAATATTTAAATTCATTTACCTGTTTTAATATTGTTCCACTTGTTGTCACTAATACTTTGGTTATTTGATCATTTGTGACTTCCCGTGAAGATACACATCACATACTACTTCCCGTGAAGATACACAGCACATACTACTTCCCGTGAAGATACACATCACATACTACTTCCCGTGAAGATACACAGCACATACTACTTCCCGTTAAGATACACATCACATACTACTTCCCGTGAAGATACACAGCACATACTACTTCCCGTGAAGATACACATCACATACTACATCCCGTGAAGATACACATCACATACTACTTCCCGTGAAGATACACAGCACATACTACTTCCCGTGAAGATACACAGCACATACTACTTCCCGTGAAGATACACAGCACAAACTACTTTCGTTATAGATTCAAAGTGAATATCGTATTCTCTAAGACTTATCATTTTGCTTGAGAATAGCATACACGATGGTAGCCATGACAACCGTTATGGACAAGTATCTCTCTAACAACGACTATTACGTAAAGAAGTTGTGTCTGTATTTATGTATGTCTGTGAAACATTGACACTTACTGCTGATCTGCATGCAATACAGGTTTTGGAGGTGACATGGTAAAGAAAGTTATATATATCATATAGAGAACATATTATACAAAAGAAATCTCATAGAGATAACATATACAGAGAACATATCATAGAGAAAACATAATACAGGAATATATCATAGAGATAACATATCATACAGTGAATATATAATACAGCGAATACATCATACAGAGAACATATCATAGAGATAACATATCATACAGAGAATATATCATAGAGATAACATATCATACAGAGAATATATAATACAGCGAATACATCATACAGAGAACATATCATAGAGATAACATATCATACAGAGAATATATCATAGAGATAACATATCATACAGAGAATATATAATACAGCGAATACATCATACAGAGAACATATCATAGAGATAACATATCATACAGAGAATATATAATACAGAGAATACATCTTACAGAGAATATATCATAGAGATAACATATCATAGAGATGACATATACAGAGAACATATCATAGAGATAACATATACAGAGAACATATCATAGAGATAACATATAATACAGAGAATATATCATAGAGATAACATATCATACAGAGAACATATCATAGAGATAACATATCATACAGAGAATATATCCCAATTTGGCAAGGATGAGTAGATTTCCTTCACAATTTTTGCCCCGACAGCGGCCAATTTTTTAGCCAATTTTTTTTCGATATTAACTGCCAACGGTTCTTTAACGTGCGCGATTGCACACGGGGCCTCCCGTTATTCACCGTTTTCCGAGAGGGCTAGACATCGGATCTCACTACCCAGAGAGGGCTAGACATCGGATCTCACTACCCAGAGAGGGCTAGACGTCGCACCTCACTACCCAGAGAGGGCTAGACATTGGATCTCACTACCCAGAGAGGGCTAGACGTCGCACCTCACTACCCAGAGGGGGCTAGACGTCGCACCTCACTACCCAGAGAGGGCTAGACATTGGATCTCACTACCCAGAGAGGGCTAGACATCGGATCTCACTACCCAGAGAGGGCTAGACATTGGATCTCACTACCCAGAGAGGGCTAGACGTCGCACCTCACTACCCAGAGAGGGCTAGACGTCGCACCTCACTACCCAGAGAGGGCTAGACATCGGATCTCACTACCCAGAGAGGGCTAGACATCGGATATCACTACACAGAGTGGGCTAGACATCAGATATCACTATACAGAGAGGGCTAAACATCGGATATCACTACCCAGAGCGGGCTAGACATCGGATATCACTACACAGAGAGGACTAGACATCAGATATCACTATACAGAGAGGACTAAACATCGGATATCACTACCCAGAGAGGGCTAGACATCGGATATCACTACACAGAGAGGACTAGACATCAGATATCACTATACAGAGAGGGCTAAACATCGGATATCACTACCCAGAGAGGGCTAGACATCGATATCACTACACAGAGAGGACTAGACATCAGATATCACTATACAGAGAGGGCTAAACATCGGATATCACTACCCAGAGAGGGCTAGACAACGGATATCACTACCCAGAGAGGGCTAAACATCGGATATCACTACCCAGAGAGGGCTAGACAACGGATATCACTACCCAGAAAGGGCTAGACAACGGATATCACTACCAAGTGACCAGGGTGAGGGTAAAGTCACGAAGAAACCACGGATTTGATTTTAGAAAAATTCAACCTCCTGTGGTGGGGATCGAACCCAGAACATTCTTGCCCGAGGCCGACGTCTTACCTCTAGACCAGCCAGGCCGACATCTTACCTCTAGACCAGCCAGGTTGACATCTTACCTCTAGACCAGCCAAGCCGACATCTTACCTCTAGACCAGCCAAGCCGACATCTTACCTCTAGACCAGCCAAGCCGACATCTTACCTCTAGACCAGCCAGGCCGACATCTTACCTCTAGACCAGCCAGGCCAACATCTTACCTCTAGACCAGCCAGGTTGACATCTTACCTCTAGACCAGCCAAGCCGACATCTTACCTCTAGACCAGCCAAGCCGACATCTTACCTCTAGACCAGCCAGGCCGACATCTTACCTCTAGACCAGCCAGACCGACATCTTACCTCTAGACCAGCCAGGCCGACATCTTACCTCTAGACCAGCCAGGCCGACTTACCTCTAGACCAGCCAGGCCGACTTACCTCTAGACCAGCCAGGCCGACTTACCTCTAGACCAGCCAGGCCGACATCTTACCTCTAGACCAGCCAGGCCGACTTACCTCTAGACCAGCCAGGCCGACTTACCTCTAGACCACCCAGCTCCCACAAATATGAATTTTAAAAATAAATGGAATGTCCTACGCTCAGGACATAAGTAAAAAAAAAAAGTCAAGAGCCCCGTCACGCCAAGTGGCGTATAGGGCATACGGTGTTAGTCACCATTATTGGACAGACCTTCGGCACATGATTTTTGGGTAATGTGATCGGTATTACGCCCATGCCGCTTTACTTTCCCAGAAAAAAAAAAAAATTCGGTACCCATTTAAGGCTGGGTGAACCTGGAAGCCGTCGATCAGGATCGAAACCGACCTCTTGTCCATTGTAGTCCAGTTCACTAAGCAGCGAGTTATCGTGGCTCCCTAAAAGCCTAGTGTCCTAGAATAAAATGAGAAAGGTGGAGAAGTTACAGTTAATGGACGAGGAGATGTTATAGTTAAGGGAGGAGGAGATGTTATAGTTAGGGGAGGAGGAGATGTTATAGTTAGGGGAGGAGGAGATGTTATAGTTAGGGGAGGAGGAGATGTTATAGTTAGGGGAGGAGGAGATGTTATAGTCAGGGGAGAGGAGAGGTTATATATAGTTAAGGAGAGGTTATAGTTAGTGGAGGAGGAGAGATTATAGTTAGGGGAAGAGGAGAGGTTATAGATAGTGAAGGAGGAGAGGTTATAGTTAGTGGAGGAGGAGAGGTTATAGTTAGTGGAGGAGGAGAGGTTATAGTTAGTGGAGAAGGAGAGGTTATAGTTACGGAAGAGGAGAGGTTATAGATAGTGAAGGAGGAGAGGTTATAGTTAGTGGAGGAGGAGAGGTTATAGTTAGTGGAGGAGGAGAGGTTATAGTTACGGAAGAGGAGAGGTTATAGATAGTGGAGGAGGAGAGGTTATAGTTAGTGGAGGAGGAGAGGTTATAGTTAGTGGAGGAGGAGAGGTTATAGTTAGTGGAGGAGGAGAGGTTATAGTTAGTGGAGGAGGAGAGGTTATAGTTAGTGAAGGAGGAGAGGTTATAGTTAGTGGAGGAGGAGCGGTTATAGTTAGAGGAGGAGGACAGGTTATAGTTAGTGGAGGAGGAGAGGTTATAGTTAGTGGAGGAGGAGAGGTTATAGTTAGTGGAGGAGGAGAGGTTATAGTTAGTGGAGGAGGAAAGGTTATAGATAGTGGAGGAGGAGAGGTTATAGTTAGTGGAGGAGGAGAGGTTATAGTTAGTGGAGGAGGATTGGTTATAGTTAGTGCAGGAGGAGAGGTTATAGTTAGTGGAGGAGGAGAGGTTATAGTTACGGAAGAGGAGAGGTTATAGTTAGTGGAGGAGGAGAGGTTATAGTTAGTGGAGGAGGAGAGGTTATAGTTACGGAAGAGGAGAGGTTATAGTTAGTGGAGGAGGAGAGGTTATAGTTAGTGGAGGAGGAGAGGTTATAGTTAGTGGAGGAGGAGAGGTTATAGTTAAGGAAGAGGAGAGGTTATAGATAGTGAAGGAGGAGAGGTTAAAGTTAGTGGAGGAGGAGAGGTTATAGTTAGTGGAGGAGGAGAGGTTATAGTTAGTGGAGGAGGAGAGGTTATAGTTAGTGGAGGAGGAGAGGTTATAGTTAGTGGAGGAGGAGAGGTTATAGTTAGTGGAGGAGGAGAGGTTATAGTTAGTGGAGGAGGAGAGGTTATAGTTAGTGGAGGAGGAGAGGTTATAGTTAGTGAAGGAGGAGAGGTTATAGTTAGTGGAGGAGGAGAGGTTATAGTTAGTGAAGGAGGAGAGGTTATAGTTAGTGGAGGAGGAGAGGTTATAGTTAGTGGAGGAGGAGAGGTTGTAGTTAGTGAAGGAGGAGAGGTTATAGTTAAGGAAGAGGAGAGGTTATAGTTAGTGAAGGAGGAGAGGTTATAGTTAGTGGAGGAGGAGAGGTTATAGTTAGTGGAGGAGGAGAGGTTATAGTTAGTGGAGAAGGAGATGTTATAGTTAGTGGAGGAAGAGAGGTTATAGTTAGTGGAGGAGGAGAGGTTATAGTTAGTGGAGGAGGAGAGGTTATAGTTAGTGAAGGAGGAGACGTTATAGTTGAGGAAGAGGAGAGGTTATAGATAGTGAAGGAGGAGAGGTTATAGTTAGTGGATGAGGAGAGGTTATAGTTAGGTGAAGAGGAGAGGTTAAAGATATTGAAGTAGGAGAGGTTATAGTTAGTGGAGGAGGAGATGTTATAGTTAGGGGAAGAGGAGAGGTTATAGATAGTGAAGGAGGAGAGGTTATAGTTAGTGGAGGAGGAGAGGTTATAGTTAGGGGAAGAGGAGAGGTTATAGTTAGTGGATGAGAAGAGAGGTTATAGTTAGGGGAAGAGGAGAGGTTATAGTTAGTGGAGGAGGAGAGGTTATAGTTAGTGGAGGAGGAGAGGTTATAGTTCGGGGAAGAGAAGAGGTTATAGTTAGTGGAGGAAGAGATGTTATAGTTAGGGGAAGAGGAGAGGTTATAGTTAGTGGAGGAGGAGATGTTATAATTAGGGGAAGAGGAGAGGTTATAGTTAGTGGAGGAGAAGTTATAGTTAGTGCAGGAGGAGAGGTTATAGTTAGTGGAGGAGGAGAGATTATAGTTAGTGGAGGAGGAGAGGTTATAGTTAGTGGAGGAGGAGAGGTTATAGTTAGTGCAGGAGGAGAGGTTATAGTTAGTGGAGGAGGATAGGTTATAGTTAGTGGAGGAGGAGAGGTTATAGTTAGTGGAGGAGGAGAGGTTATAGTTAGTGAAGGAGGAGAGGTTATAGTTAGTGGAGGAGGAGCGGTTATAGTTAGTGGAGGAGAGGTTATAGTTAGTGGAGGAGGAGAGGTTATAGTTAGTGGAGGAGGAGAGGTTATAGTTAGTGGAGGAGGAGAGGTTATAGTTAGTGGAGGAGGAGATGTTATAGTTAGGGGAGGAGGAGATGTTATAGTCAGGGGAAGAGGAGAGGTTATATATAGTTAAGGAGAGGTTATAGTTAGTGGAGGAGGAGAGATTATAGTTAGGGGAAGAGGAGAGGTTATAGATAGTGAAGGAGGAGAGGTTATAGTTAGTGGAGGAGGAGAGGTTATAGTTAGTGGAGGAGGAGAGGTTATAGTTAGTGGAGAAGGAGAGGTTATAGTTACGGAAGAGGAGAGGTTATAGATAGTGAAGGAGGAGAGGTTATAGTTAGTGGAGGAGGAGAGGTTATAGTTAGTGGAGGAGGAGAGGTTATAGTTACGGAAGAGGAGAGGTTAAAGATATTGAAGGAGGAGAGGTTATAGTTAGTGGAGGAGGAGAGGTTATAGTTAGTGCAGGAGGAGAGGTTATAGTTAGTGGAGGAGGAGAGGTTATAGTTAGTGGAGGAGGAGAGGTTATAGTTAGTGGAGGAGGAGAGGTTATAGTTAGTGGAGGAGGAGAGGTTATAGTTAGTGGAGGAGGAGAGGTTATAGTTAGGGGAGGAGGAGAGGTTATAGTTAGTGGAGGAGGAGAGGTTATAGTTAGTGGAGGAGGAGAGGTTATAGTTAGTGGAGGAGGAGAGGTTATAGTTAGTGGAGGAGGAGAGGTTATAGTTAGTGGAGGAGGAGAGGTTATAGTTAGTGGAGGAGGAGAGGTTATAGTTAGTGAAGGAGGAGAGGTTATAGTTAGTGGAGGAGGAGCGGTTATAGTTAGTGGAGGAGGAAAGGTTATAGTTAGTGGAGGAGGAGAGGTTATAGTTAGTGGAGGAGGAGAGGTTATAGTTAGTGGAGGAGGAGAGGTTATAGTTAGTGGAGGAGGAAAGGTTATAGATAGTGGAGGAGGAGAGGTTATAGTTATTGGAGGAGGAGAGGTTATAGTTAGTGGAGGAGGATTGGTTATAGTTAGTGCAGGAGGAGAGGTTATAGTTAGTGGAGGAGGAGAGGTTATAGTTAGTGGAGGAGGAGAGGTTATAGTTAGTGAAGGAGGAGAGGTTATAGTTAGTGGAGGAGGAGAGGTTATAGTTAGTGGAGGAGGAGAGGTTATAGTTAGTGGAGGAGGAGAGGTTATAGTTAGTGGAGGAGGAGAGGTTATAGTTAGTGGAGGAGGAGAGGTTATAGTTAGTGAAGGAGGAGAGGTTATAGTTAGTGGAGGAGGAGAGGTTGTAGTTAGTGGAGGAGGAGAGGTTATAGTTATTGGAGGAGGAGAGGTTATAGTTAGTGGAGGAGGAGAGGTTATAGTTAGTGGAGGAGGAGAGGTTATAGTTAGTGCAGGAGGAGAGGTTATAGTTAGTGGAGGAGGAGAGGTTATAGTTACGGAAGAGGAGAGGTTATAGTTAGTGGAGGAGGAGAGGTTATAGTTAGTGGAGGAGGAGAGGTTATAGTTACGGAAGAGGAGAGGTTATAGTTAGTGGAGGAGGAGAGGTTATAGTTAGTGGAGGAGGAGAGGTTATAGTTAGTGGAGGAGGAGAGGTTATAGTTAGTGGAGGAGGAGAGGTTATAGTTAGTGGAGGAGGAGAGGTTATAGTTAGTGGAGGAGCAGAGGTTATAGTTAGTGGAGGAGGAGAGGTTATGGTTAGTGGAGGAGGAGAGGTTATAGTTAGTGAAGGAGGAGAGGTTATAGTTAGTGGAGGAGGAGAGGTTATAGTTAGTGGAGGAGGAGAGGTTATAGTTATTGGAGGAGGAGAGGTTATAGTTAGTGGAGGAGGAGAGGTTATAGTTAGTGGAGGAGGAGAGGTTATAGTTAGTGCAGGAGGAGAGGTTATAGTTAGTGGAGGAGGAGAGGTTATAGTTACGGAAGAGGAGAGGTTATAGTTAGTGGAGGAGGAGAGGTTATAGTTAGTGGAGGAGGAGAGGTTATAGTTACGGAAGAGGAGAGGTTATAGTTAGTGGAGGAGGAGAGGTTATAGTTAGTGGAGGAGGAGAGGTTATAGTTAGTGGAGGAGGAGAGGTTATAGTTAAGGAAGAGGAGAGGTTATAGATAGTGAAGGAGGAGAGGTTATAGTTAGTGGAGGAGGAGAGGTTATAGTTAGTGGAGGAGGAGAGGTTATAGTTAGTGGAGGAGGAGAGGTTATAGTTAGTGGAGGAGGAGAGGTTATAGTTAGTGGAGGAGGAGAGGTTATAGTTAGTGGAGGAGGAGAGGTTATAGTTAGTGGAGGAGGAGAGGTTATAGTTAGTGAAGGAGGAGAGGTTATAGTTAGTGGAGGAGGAGAGGTTATAGTTAGTGAAGGAGGAGAGGTTATAGTTAGTGGAGGAGGAGAGGTTATAGTTAGTGGAGGAGGAGAGGTTGTAGTTAGTGAAGGAGGAGAGGTTATAGTTAAGGAAGAGGAGAGGTTATAGTTAGTGAAGGAGGAGAGGTTATAGTTAGTGGAGGAGGAGAGGTTATAGTTAGTGGAGGAGGAGAGGTTATAGTTAGTGGAGAAGGAGATGTTATAGTTAGTGGAGGAAGAGAGGTTATAGTTAGTGGAGGAGGAGAGGTTATAGTTAGTGGAGGAGGAGAGGTTATAGTTAGTGAAGGAGGAGACGTTATAGTTGAGGAAGAGGAGAGGTTATAGATAGTGAAGGAGGAGAGGTTATAGTTAGTGGATGAGGAGAGGTTATAGTTAGGTGAAGAGGAGAGGTTAAAGATATTGAAGTAGGAGAGGTTATAGTTAGTGGAGGAGGAGATGTTATAGTTAGGGGAAGAGGAGAGGTTATAGATAGTGAAGGAGGAGAGGTTATAGTTAGTGGAGGAGGAGAGGTTATAGTTAGGGGAAGAGGAGAGGTTATAGTTAGTGGATGAGAAGAGAGGTTATAGTTAGGGGAAGAGGAGAGGTTATAGTTAGTGGAGGAGGAGAGGTTATAGTTCGGGGAAGAGAAGAGGTTATAGTTAGTGGAGGAAGAGATGTTATAGTTAGGGGAAGAGGAGAGGTTATAGTTAGTGGAGGAGGAGATGTTATAATTAGGGGAAGAGGAGAGGTTATAGTTAGTGGAGGAGAAGTTATAGTTAGTGCAGGAGGAGAGGTTATAGTTAGTGGAGGAGGAGAGATTATAGTTAGTGGAGGAGGAGAGGTTATAGTTAGTGGAGGAGGAGAGGTTATAGTTAGTGCAGGAGGAGAGGTTATAGTTAGTGGAGGAGGATAGGTTATAGTTAGTGGAGGAGGAGAGGTTATAGTTAGTGGAGGAGGAGAGGTTATAGTTAGTGGAGGAGGAGAGGTTATAGTTAGTGAAGGAGGAGAGGTTATAGTTAGTGGAGGAGGAGCGGTTATAGTTAGTGGAGGAGGACAGGTTATAGTTAGTGGAGGAGGAGAGGTTATAGTTAGTGGAGGAGGAGAGGTTATAGTTAGTGGAGGAGGAGAGGTTATAGTTAGTGGAGGAGGAGATGTTATAGTTAGGGGAGGAGGAGATGTTATAGTCAGGGGAAGAGGAGAGGTTATATATAGTTAAGGAGAGGTTATAGTTAGTGGAGGAGGAGAGATTATAGTTAAGGAAAGAGGAGAGGTTATAGATAGTGAAGGAGGAGAGGTTATAGTTAGTGGAGGAGGAGAGGTTATAGTTAGTGGAGGAGGAGAGGTTATAGTTAGTGGAGAAGGAGAGGTTATAGTTACGGAAGAGGAGAGGTTATAGATAGTGAAGGAGGAGAGGTTATAGTTAGTGGAGGAGGAGAGGTTATAGTTAGTGGAGGAGGAGAGGTTATAGTTACGGAAGAGGAGAGGTTAAAGATATTGAAGGAGGAGAGGTTATAGTTAGTGGAGGAGGAGAGGTTATAGTTAGTGCAGGAGGAGAGGTTATAGTTAGTGGAGGAGGAGAGGTTATAGTTAGTGGAGGAGGAGAGGTTATAGTTAGTGGAGGAGGAGAGGTTATATTTAGTGGAGGAGGAGAGGTTATAGTTAGTGGAGGAGGAGAGGTTATAGTTAGGGGAGGAGGAGAGGTTATAGTTAGTGGAGGAGGAGAGGTTATAGTTAGTGGAGGAGGAGAGGTTATAGTTAGCGGAGGAGGAGAGGTTATAGTTAGTGGAGGAGGAGAGGTTATAGTTAGTGGAGGAGGAGAGGTTATAGTTAGTGGAGGAGGAGAGGTTATAGTTAGTGAAGGAGGAGAGGTTATAGTTAGTGGAGGAGGAGCGGTTATAGTTAGTGGAGGAGGAGAGGTTATAGTTAGTGGAGGAGGAGAGGTTATAGTTAGTGGAGGAGGAGAGGTTATAGTTAGTGGAGGAGGAGAGGTTATAGTTAGTGGAGGAGGAAAGGTTATAGATAGTGGAGGAGAGGAGGTTATAGTTATTGGAGGAGGAGAGGTTATAGTTAGTGGAGGAGGATTGGTTATAGTTAGTGCAGGAGGAGAGGTTATAGTTAGTGGAGGAGGAGAGGTTATAGTTAGTGGAGGAGGAGAGGTTATAGTTAGTGGAGGAGGAGAGGTTATAGTTAGTGGAGGAGGAGAGGTTATAGTTAGTGGAGGAGGAGAGGTTATAGTTAGTGGAGGAGGAGAGGTTATAGTTAGTGGAGGAGGAGAGGTTATAGTTAGTGAAGGAGGAGAGGTTATAGTTAGTGGAGGAGGAGAGGTTATAGTTAGTGGAGGAGGAGAGGTTATAGTTATTGAGGAGGAGAGGTAATAGTTAGTGGAGGAGGAGAGGTTATAGTTAGTGGAGGAGGAGAGGTTATAGTTAGTGCAGGAGGAGAGGTTATAGTTAGTGGAGGAGGAGAGGTTATAGTTACGGAAGAGGAGAGGTTATAGTTAGTGGAGGAGGAGAGGTTATAGTTAGTGGAGGAGGAGAGGTTATAGTTACGGAAGAGGAGAGGTTATAGTTAGTGGAGGAGGAGAGGTTATAGTTAGTGGAGGAGGAGAGGTTATAGTTAGTGGAGGAGGAGAGGTTATAGTTAAGGAAGAGGAGAGGTTATAGATAGTGAAGGAGGAGAGGTTATAGTTAGTGGAGGAGGAGAGGTTATAGTTAGTGGAGGAGGAGAGGTTATAGTTAGTGGAGGAGGAGAGGTTATAGTTAGTGGAGGAGGAGAGGTTATAGTTAGTGGAGGAGGAGAGGTTATAGTTAGTGGAGGAGGAGAGGTTATAGTTAGTGGAGGAGGAGAGGTTATAGTTAGTGGAGGAGGAGAGGTTATAGTTAGTGAAGGAGGAGAGGTTATAGTTAGTGGAGGAGGAGAGGTTATAGTTAGTGAAGGAGGAGAGGTTATAGTTAGTGGAGGAGGAGAGGTTATAGTTAGTGGAGGAGGAGAGGTTGTAGTTAGTGAAGGAGGAGAGGTTATAGTTAAGGAAGAGGAGAGGTTATAGTTAGTGAAGGAGGAGAGGTTATAGTTAGTGGAGGAGGAGAGGTTATAGTTAGTGGAGGAGGAGAGGTTATAGTTAGTGGAGAAGGAGAGGTTATAGTTAGTGGAGGAAGAGAGGTTATAGTTAGTGGAGGAGGAGAGGTTATAGTTAGTGGAGGAGGAGAGGTTATAGTTAGTGAAGGAGGAGAGGTTATAGTTGAGGAAGAGGAGAGGTTATAGATAGTGAAGGAGGAGAGGTTATAGTTAGTGGATGAGGAGAGGTTATAGTTAGGTGAAGAGGAGAGGTTAAAGATATTGAAGGAGGAGAGGTTATAGTTAGTGGAGGAGGAGATGTTATAGTTAGGGGAAGAGGAGAGGTTATAGATAGTGAAGGAGGAGAGGTTATAGTTAGTGGAGGAGGAGAGGTTATAGTTAGGGGAAGAGGAGAGGTTATAGTTAGTGGATGAGAAGAGAGGTTATAGTTAGGGGAAGAGGAGAGGTTATAGATAGTGAAGGAGGAGAGGTTATAATTAGTGGAGGAGGAGAGGTTATAGTTCGGGGAAGAGAAGAGGTTATAGTTAGTGGAGGAAGAGATGTTATAGTTAGGGGAAGAGGAGAGGTTATAGTTAGTGGAGGAGGAGATGTTATAATTAGGGGAAGAGGAGAGGTTATAGTTAGTGGAGGAGAAGTTATAGTTAGTGCAGGAGGAGAGGTTATAGTTAGTGGAGGAGGAGAGATTATAGTTAGTGGAGGAGGAGAGGTTATAGTTAGTGGAGGAGGAGAGGTTATAGTTAGTGGAGGAGGAGAGGTTATAGTTAGTGGAGGAGGATAGGTTATAGTTAGTGGAGGAGGAGAGGTTATAGTTAGTGGAGGAGGAGAGGTTATAATTAGTGGAGGAGGAGAGGTTATAGTTAGTGCAGGAGGAGAGGTTATAGTTAGTGGAGGAGGAGAGGTTATAGTTAGTGGAGGAGGAGAGGTTATAGTTAGTGCAGGAGGAGAGGTTATAGTTAGTGGAGGAGGAAAGATTATAGTTAGTGCAGGAGGAGAGGTTATAGTAAGTGGAGGAGGAGAGGTTATAGTTAGTGCAGGAGGAGAGGTTATAGTTAGTGGATGAGGAGGAAAGGTTATAGTTAGTGGAGGAGAGGTTATAGTTAGTGGATGAGGAGGAAAGGTTATAGTTAGTGGATGAGGAGGAGAGGTTATAGTTACGGAAGAGGAGAGGTTATAGTTAGTGGAGGAGGAGAGGTTATAGTTAGTGGAGGAGGAGAGGTTATAGTTAGTGGAGGAGGAGAGGTTATAGTTAAGGAAGAGGAGAGGTTATAGTTAGTGGAGGAGGAGAGGTTATAGTTAGTGCAGGAGGAGAGGTTATAGTTAGTGGAGGAGGATAGGTTATAGTTAGTGGAGGAGAAGAGGTTATAGTTAGTGGAGGAGGAGAGGTTATAGTTAGTGGAGGAGGAGAGGTTATAGTTAGTGGAGGAGGAGAGGTTATAGTTAGTGGAGGAGGAGAGGTTATAGTTAGTGCAGGAGGAGAGGTTATAGTTAGTGGAGGAGGAGATGTTATAGTTAGTGGAGGAGGAGAGGTTATAGTTAGTGGAGGAGGAGAGGTTATAGTTAGTGGAGGAGGAGAGGTTATAGTTAGTGCAGGAGGAGAGGTTATAGTTAGTGGAGGAGGAGAGGTTATAGTTAGTGGAGGAGTAGAGGTTATAGTTCGTGGAGGAGAGGTTATAGTTAAGGAAGAGGAGAGGTTATAGATAGTGAAGGAGGAGAGGTTATAGTTAGTGGAGGAGGAGAGGTTATAGTTAGTGGAGGAGGAGAGGTTATTGTTAGTGGAGGAGGAGAGGTTATAGTTAGTGGAGGAGGAGAGGTTATAGTTAGTGGAGGAGGAGAGGTTATAGTTAGTGGAGGAGGAGAGGTTATAGTTAGTGGAGGAGGAGAGGTTATAGTTAGTGGAGGAGGAGAGGTTATAGTTAGTGAAGGAGGAGAGGTTATAGTTAGTGGAGGAGGAGAGGTTATAGTTAGTGAAGGAGGAGAGGTTATAGTTAGTGGAGGAGGAGAGGTTATAGTTAGTGGAGGAGGAGAGGTTGTAGTTAGTGAAGGAGGAGAGGTTATAGTTAAGGAAGAGGAGAGGTTATAGTTAGTGAAGGAGGAGAGGTTATAGATAGTGGAGGAGGAGAGGTTATAGTTAGTGGAGGAGTAGAGGTTATAGTTAGTGGAGAAGGAGAGGTTATAGTTAGTGGAGGAAGAGAGGTTATAGTTAGTGGAGGAGGAGAGGTTATAGTTAGTGGAGGAGGAGAGGTTATAGTTAGTGAAGGAGGAGAGGTTATAGTTGAAGAAGAGGAGAGGTTATAGATAGTGAAGGAGGAGAGGTTATAGTTAGTGGATGAGGAGAGGTTATAGTTAGGTGAAGAGGAGAGGTTAAAGATATTGAAGGAGGAGAGGTTATAGTTAGTGGAGGAGGAGATGTTATAGTTAGGGGAAGAGGAGAGGTTATAGATAGTGAAGGAGGAGAGGTTATAGTTAGTGGAGGAGGAGAGGTTATAGTTAGGGGAAGAGGAGAGGTTATAGTTAGTGGATGAGAAGAGAGGTTATAGTTAGGGGAAGAGGAGAGGTTATAGATAGTGAAGGAGGAGAGGTTATAATTAGTGGAGGAGGAGAGGTTATAGTTCGGGGAAGAGAAGAGGTTATAGTTAGTGGAGGAAGAGATGTTATAGTTAGGGGAAGAGGAGAGGTTATAGTTAGTGGAGGAGGAGATGTTATAATTAGGGGAAGAGGAGAGGTTATAGTTAGTGGAGGAGAAGTTATAGTTAGTGCAGGAGGAGAGGTTATAGTTAGTGGAGGAGGAGAGATTATAGTTAGTGGAGGAGGAGAGGTTATAGTTAGTGGAGGAGGAGAGGTTATAGTTAGTGGAGGAGGATAGGTTATAGTTAGTGGAGGAGGAGAGGTTATAGTTAGTGGAGGAGGAGAGGTTATAATTAGTGGAGGAGGAGAGGTTATAGTTAGTGCAGGAGGAGAGGTTATAGTTAGTGGAGGAGGAGAGGTTATAGTTAGTGGAGGAGAGAGGTTATAGTTAGTGCAGGAGGAGAGGTTATAGTTAGTGGAGGAGGAGAGATTATAGTTAGTGCAGGAGGAGAGGTTATAGTAAGTGGAGGAGGAGAGGTTATAGTTAGTGCAGGAGGAGAGGTTATAGTTAGTGGATGAGGAGGAAAGGTTATAGTTAGTGGAGGAGAGGTTATAGTTAGTGGATGAGGAGGAAAGGTTATAGTTAGTGGATGAGGAGGAGAGGTTATAGTTAGTGGATGAGGAGGAGAGGTTATAGTTAGTGGAGGAGGAGAGGTTATAGTTAGTGGAGGAGGATAGGTTATAGTTAGTGGAGGAGGATAGGTTATAGTTAGTGGAGGAGGAGAGGTTATAGTTAGTGGAGGAGGAGAGGTTATAGTTAGTGCAGGAGGAGAGGTTATAGTTAGTGGAGGAGGATAGGTTATAGTTAGTGGAGGAGAAGAGGTTATAGTTAGTGGAGGAGGAGAGGTTATAGTTAGTGGAGGAGGAGAGGTTATAGTTAGTGGAGGAGGAGAGGTTATAGTTAGTGGAGGAGGAGAGGTTATAGTTAGTGCAGGAGGAGAGGTTATAGTTAGTGGAGGAGGAGAGGTTATAGTTAGTGCAGGAGGAGAGGTTATAGTTAGTGGAGGAGGAGAGGTTATAGTTAGTGGAGGAGGAGAGGTTATAGTTAGTGCAGTAGGAGAGGTTATAGTTAGTGGAGGAGGAGAGGTTATAGTTAGTGGAGGAGGAGAGGTTATAGTTAGTGGAGGAGGAGAGGTTATAGATAGTGGAGGAGGAGAGGTTATAGTTAGTGGAGGAGGAGAGGTTATAGTTAGTGGAGGAGGAGAGGTTATAGTTAGTGGAGGAGGATAGGTTATAGTTAGTGCAGGAGGAGAGGTTATAGTTAGTGGAGGAGGAGAGGTTATAGTTAGTGGAGGAGGAGAGGTTATAGTTAGTGAAGGAGGAGAGGTTATAGTTAGTGGAGGAGGAGAGGTTATAGTTAGTGGAGGAGGAGAGGTTATAGTTAGTGGAGGAGGAGAGGTTATAGTTAGTGGAGGAGGAGAGGTTATAGTTAGTGGAGGAGGAGAGGTTATAGTTAGTGAAGGAGGAGAGGTTATAGTTAGTGGAGGAGGAGAGGTTATAGTTAGTGGAGGAGGAGAGGTTATAGTTATTGGAGAAGGAGAGGTTATAGTTAGTGAAGGAGGAGAGGTTATAGTTAGTGAAGGAGGAGAGGTTATAGTTAGTGGAGGAGGAGAGGTTATAGTTAGTGGAGGAGGAGAGGTTATAGTTAGTGGAGGAGGAGAGGTTATAGTTAGTGGAGGAGGAGAGGTTATAGTTAGTGGAGGAGGAGAGGTTATAGTTAGTGGAGGAGGAGAGGTTATAGTTAGTGGAGGAGGAGAGGTTATAGTTAGTGGAGGAGGAGAGGTTATAGTTACGGAAGAGGAGAGGTTATAGTTAGTGGAGGAGGAGAGGTTATAGTTAGTGGAGGAGGAGAGGTTATAGTTACGGAAGAGGAGAGGTTATAGTTAGTGCAGGAGGAGAGGTTATAGTTAGTAGAGGAGGAGAGGTTATAGTTAGTGGAGGAGGAGAGGTTATAGTTAGTGGAGGAGGAGAGGTTATAGTTAGTGCAGGAGGAGAGGTTATAGTTAGTGGAGGAGGAGAGGTTATAGTTAGTGGAGGAGGAGAGGTTATAGTTAGTGGAGGAGGAGAGGTTATAGTTAGTGGAGGAGGAGAGGTTATAGTTAGTGGAGGAGGAGAGGTTATAGTTAGTGGAGGAGGAGAGGTTATAGTTAGTGGAGGAGAAGAGGTTATAGTTAGTGGAGGAGGAGAGGTTATAGTTAGTGGAGGAGGAGAGGTTATAGTTAGTGAAGGAGGAGAGGTTATAGTTAGTGGAGGAGGAGAGGTTATAGTTAGTGGAGGAGGAGAGGTTATAGTTAGTGAAGGAGGAGAGGTTATAGTTAAGGAAGAGGAGAGGTTATAGTTAGTGAAGGAGGAGAGGTTATAGTTAGTGGAGGAGGAGAGGTTATAGTTAGTGGAGGAGGAGAGGTTATAGTTAGTGGAGAAGGAGAGGTTATAGTTAGTGGAGGAGGAGAGGTTATAGTTAGTGGAGGAGGAGAGGTTATAGTTAGTGGAGGAGGAGAGGTTATAGTTAGTGAAGGAGGAGAGGTTATAGTTAAGGAAGAGGAGAGGTTATAGATAGTGAAGGAGGAGAGGTTATAGTTAGTGGATGAGGAGAGGTTATAGTTAGGTGAAGAGGAGAGGTTATAGATAGTGAAGGAGGAGAGGTTATAGTTAGTGGAGGAGGAGAGGTTATAGTTAGGGGAAGAGGAGAGGTTATAGTTAGTGGATGAGAAGAGAGGTTATCGTTAGGGGAAGAGGAGAGGTTATAGATAGTGAAGGAGGAGAGGTTATAATTAGTGGAGGAGGAGAGGTTATAGTTCGGGGAAGAGAAGAGGTTATAGTTAGTGGAGGAAGAGATGTTATAGTTAGGGGAAGAGGAGAGGTTATAGTTAGTGGAGGAGGAGATGTTATAATTAGGGAAAGAGGAGAGGTTATAGTTAGTGGAGGAGAAGTTATAGTTAGTCCAGGAGGAGAGGTTATAGTTAGTGGAGGAGGAGAGATTATAGTTAGTGGAGGAGGAGAGGTTATAGTTAGTAGAGGAGGAGAGGTTATAGTTAGTGGAGGAGGAGAGGTTATAGTTAGTGGAGGAGGATAGGTTATAGTTAGTGGAGGAGGAAAGGTTATAGTTAGTGGAGGAGGAGAGGTTATAGTTAGTGGAGGAGGAGAGGTTATAGTTAGTGCAGGAGGAGAGGTTATAGTTAGTGGAGGAGGAGAGGTTATAGTTAGTGGAGGAGGAGAGGTTATAGTTAGTGGAGGAGGAGAGGTTATAGTTAGTGCAGGAGGAGAGGTTATAGTTAGTGGAGGAGGAGAGGTTATAGTTAGTGGAGGAGGAGAGGTTATAGTTAGTGCAGGAGGAGAGGTTATAGTTAGTGGATGAGGAGGAAAGGTTATAGTTAGTGGAGGAGGAGAGGTTATAGTTAGTGGATGAGGAGGAAAGGTTATAGTTAGTGGATGAGGAGGAGAGGTTATAGTTAGTGGATGAGGAGGAGAGGTTATAGTTAGTGGAGGAGGAGAGGTTATAGTTAGTGGAGGAGGATAGGTTATAGTTAGTGGAGGAGGATAGGTTATAGTTAGTGGAGGAGGAGAGTTTATAGTTAGTGGAGGAGGAGAGGTTATAGTTAGTGCAGGAGGAGAGGTTATAGTTAGTGGAGGAGGATAGGTTATAGTTAGTGGAGGAGGAGAGGTTATAGTTAGTGGAGGAGGAGAGGTTATAGTTAGTGGAGGAGGAGAGGTTATAGTTAGTGGAGGAGGAGAGGTTATAGTTAGTGCAGGAGGAGAGGTTATAGTTAGTGGAGGAGGAGAGGTTATAGTTAGTGGAGGAGGAGAGGTTATAGTTAGTGGAGGAGGAGAGGTTATAGTTAGTGGAGGAGGAGAGGTTATAGTTAGTGGAGGAGGAGAGGTTATAGTTAGTGGAGGAGGAGAGGTTATAGTTAGTGCAGGAGGAGAGGTTATAGTTAGTGGAGGAGGAGAGGTTATAGTTAGTGGAGGAGGAGAGGTTATAGTTGGTGCAGGAGGAGAGGTTATAGTTAGTGGAGGAGGAGAGGTTATAGTTAGTGCAGGAGGAGAGGTTATAGTTAGTGGAGGAGGATAGGTTATAGTTAGTGGATGAGGAGGAAAGGTTATAGTTAGTGGATGAGGAGGAGAGGTTATAGTTAGTGGATGAGGAGGAGAGGTTATAGTTAGTGGAGGAGGAGAGGTTATAGTTAGTGCAGGAGAAGAGGTTATAGTTAGTGGAGGAGGAGAGGTTATAGTTAGTGGATGAGGAGGAAAGGTTATAGTTAGTGGATGAGGAGAGGTTATAGTTAGTGCAGGAGGAGAGGTTATAGTTAGTGCAGGAGGAGAGGTTATAGTTAGTGGATGAGGAGGAAAGGTTATAGTTAGTGGAGGAGGAGAGGTTATAGTTAGTGCAGGAGGAGAGGTTATAGTTAGTGGATGAGGAGAGGTTATAGATAGTGGAGGAGGAAGAAATGAACGACCCACAAGATGACGGACAGAAGACATCAACAATACTCTAGGGCGGGGCTGTCAACACGCTGAAGAAACCTCTTCAAAAATATACTATAGCTAGAACTAAACTACCATTTTAGACCTAGTTTAACAACTGTACGGTGCAGAAATATTTCTTTGCTAACGTACACAACCAAAGCAGATTACAGGAGGCAGGTGGTGGTGGGTACACGTAGCTCACATCAGCAGGGACTAATCATTCTATTCCTTGCCACATTTAGAGGCTTATTTTTTGCATTATTATTCTTAAAATGAGATTTTTAAAAATAATCAATTTACCGAAACGTTTTAATCTGCGCACCGTTCAGCTGTAGTTTTTTTTCCCAGTTATATAGTTATTATAGTTAAGTATTCCCCATTACTGTATGTGTGCTTTGTCAGTTATATAGTTGTTATAGTCAAGTATTCCCCATTACTGTATGTGTGCTTTGTCAGTTATATAGTTGTTATAGTCAAGTATTCCCCATTACTGGATGTGTGTTTTCTCAGTTATACACTTGTTATAGTCAAGTATTCCCCATTACTGGATGTGTATTTTCTCAGTTATATACTTGTTAGAGTCAAGTATTCCCATTACTGGATGTGTATTTTCTCAGTTATATACTTGTTATAGTTAAGTATTCCCATTACTGGATGTGTGTTTTTCTTGTAAAAATGCCCAGCTGGAGGTCTAGATTTGTGGATGAGAGCGTGTCTTAGTCAATAATGGTATAGCGTTGGGTGAATGGACGATGATGTGATAAAGTGAGGGAAGACGATATCAGCTATGGGATGCAGACCTCCTGTGTGCTACGAATACCTTGAATTACCATAACACAAAAACCTTACGTATAAACTACGTGACCAACAGGAACGTTGGTCCTGGTTCGCGCTGACCAATCGCTGTCTATTTTACTCATTCGAACCCTACAGTCCATCGACTCACATCGCCATTCTGCTAAATTAAGTATTCGCATATTTTTGTTTTTGTCTTATTGTTTGTTGTCTTGTATCTGACGAAGACCTTGGCAGAAGTGTCGTACTTTGACTTGTCTCTTTATATGTTAACCTGCTTAATACAATTTTACATTTATTTATTTATTTTTTTTCAATTTTGATATGTCTCGGCTAGAGCACCAACAAATGTTCTAACCATCTTTACCACCATGATGATCATTGATGCTAAAATAAAGATCTGCAGCAAGTTTGATATGGCTCAGCTAGAGCACCAACAAATGTTCTAACCATCTTTACCACCATGATGATCATTGATGCTAAAATAAAGATCTGCAGCAAGTTTGATATGGCTCAGCTAGAGCACCAACAAATGTTCTAACCATCTTTACCACCATGATGATCATTGATGCTAAAATAAAGATCTGCAGCAAGTTTGATATGGCTCAGCTAGAGCACCAACAAATGTTCTAACCATCTTTACCACCATGATGATCATTGATGCTAAAATAAAGATCTGCAACAAGTTTGATATGGCTCAGCTAGAGCACCAACAATTGTTCTAACCATCTTTACCACCATGATGATCATTGATGCTAAAATAAAGATCTGCAACAAGTTTGATATGGCTCAGCTAGAGCACCAACAATTGTTCTAACCATCTTTACTACGATGACTGAAGTCAACTAGCTCGGAAGGAGAAACCATTGAAAATAATCCATCGGCTTCCAGAGACCACACTGCACTCTCCTCGGGGCACTCTCCTCGGGGCACGCACCTCGGGGCACTCACCTCGGCGCACTCACCTCGGGGCACACACCTCGGGGCACACACCTCGGGGCACTCACATCGGGACACTCACCTCGGGGCACACACCTCGGGGCACACATTTCGGGGCACTCACGTCGGGGCACTCACCTCGGTGGGGTGGGGGGGCACACTCTCATGAAGTCCACACTGACGACACGATGCACGTGATTCAAAAGAATTCACTTGGTGCTAACAGAGTCCGGCTACAGAAGAATTCACTTGGTGCAAACACAACCTGGCTACAAAAGAATTCACTTGGTGCAAACACAACCTGGCTACCAAAGAATTCACTTGGTGCAAACACAACATGGCTACCAAAGAATTCACTTGGTGCAAACACAACCTGGCTACCAAAGAATTCACTTGGTGCTAACACAACCTGGCTACCAAAGAATTCACTTGGTGCTAACACAACCTGGCTACCAAAGAATTCACTTGGTGCTAACACAACCTGGCTACCAAAGAATTCACTTGGTGCTAACACAACCTGGCTACCAAAGAATTCACTTGGTGCTAACACAACCTGGCTACCAAAGAATTCACTTGGTGTTAAAAGGACCTGGCGACATGGGACCTCAGGTGTCCAAGTATATGCCTTGATGGAGGAATGACTTAACTCAGGATAAGGAAGTGGGTACACTAGGGTTATCCTGCCAAGAGTCACTCCCCTGTTCCTTTTCCTGGAAAGGTGTGATTTATCCCACTTTAATTAACGTTGGTGGTACTGGCGTGTTCGGAGAGTCAAGCTCGTTGGGATAGACTTATCAAAACTGACTAAGCTGATCATGGGATCTGACAATAGTAAAGGCTGTGGTTAAACTGTCAATGTAAGGGTATGGTTAAACTGTCAATGTAAGGATATGGTTAAACTGTCAATGCAAGATTATGGTTAAACTGTCAATGTAAGGGTATGGTTAAACTGTCAATGTAAGGGTATGGTTAAACTGTCAATGTAAGGGTATGGTTAAACTGTCAATGTAAGGGTATGGTTAAACTGTCAATGTAAGGATATGGTTAAACTGTCAATGCAAGGTTATGGTTAAACTGTCAATGTAAGGGTATGGTTAAACTGTCAATGTAAGGGTATGGTTAAACTGTCAATGTAAGGGTATGGTTAAACTGTCAATGTAAGGGTATGGTTAAACTGTCAATGTAAGGGTATGGTTAAACTGTCAATGTAAAGGTATGGTTAAACTGTCAATGTAAGGGTATGGTTAATCTGTCAATGTAAGGGTATGGTTAATCTGTCAATGTAAGGGTATGGTTAATCTGTCAATGTAAGGCTATGGTTAAACTGTCAATGTAAGGGTATGGTTAAACTGTCAATGTAAGGGTATGGTTAAACTGTCAATGTAAAGGTATGGTTAAACTGTCAATGTAAGGGTATGGTTAATCTGTCAATGTAAGGGTATGGTTAATCTGTCAATGTAAGGCTATGGTTAATCTGTCAATGTAAGGGTATGGTTAAACTGTCAATGTAAGGGTATGGTTAATCTGTCAATGTAAGGGTATGGTTAATCTGTCAATGTAAGGCTATGGTTAAACTGTCAATGTAAGGGTATGGTTAATCTGTCAATGTAAGGGTATGGTTAATCTGTCAATGTAAGGCTATGGTTAAACTGTCAATGTAAAGGTATGGTTAATCTGTCAATGTAAGGCTATGGTTAAACTGTCAATGTAAGGCTATGGTTAAACTGTCAATGTAAGGGAATGGCTAATCTGACAATGGAACCTAACATGGCTACGAAGAGTGCAACGTTCTGCTGAGGACAAGCAATCCGGTGATAAATAACCTGATGATGAGCAAACACTCAATTGTTCATCGTACAAACGAAATGTGATATATAACTTTCATCACAATAAACAGGTTGTGATATATACTTTCTAAACACAATAAACAGGTTCTATTTCTCAAAAAACAACACGACTAACGTATCAATAATAAACAACACTGAACTGTTATCTTATCTATCATAAAAAACGTATTTACTTTCGAAACTTCAATATCGACCATCACCTGCTGGGCTTGTATTATTGAAGGGGCATAGTAGCTATGATATCAAGGAAGAGAAAACAACAAGTGGCCTGCAGCGATAAGAGATGAAATCAACGATTTCAGGGATCGATATTATTGAACTAAAACCTGAAATCGACTGATACGAAGACTGATTTCTCCAACCGGGTTCAAAGTTCAAGCCAACGGTCATATCAATGTATGGCCGATACTGATACCAGCCAGTCCTGGTGTGGAGATTACACCGCTTGCTGTCAAATCTAAAACATTATTCTCCCTCGGATACTTAAAAGATGAAGTTCTACACCGATTGTATTGAGTGTCGTCTCCATATCGATGGATGGCTACCATTGTGCGTCATTCCCTGAGTGTCGTCTCCATATCGAAGGATGGCTACCATTGTGCGTCATTCAATGGGTGTCGTCTCCATATCGATGGATGGCTACCATTGTGCGTCATTCCCTGAGTGTCGTCTCCATATCGATGGTTGGCTACCATTGTGCGTCATTCAATGGGTGTCGTCTCCATATCGATGGATGGCTACCATTGTGCGTCATTCCCTGAGTGTCGTCTCCATATCGAAGGTTGGCTACCATTGTGCGTCATTCCTGAGTGTCGTCTCCATATCGAAGGTTGGCTACCATTGTGCGTCATTCCCTGGGTGTCGTCTCCATATCGAAGGATGGCTACCATTGTGCGTCATTCCCTGAGTGTCGTCTCCATATCGAAGGATGGCTACCATTGTGCGTCATTCCCTGAGTGTCGTCTCCATATCGAAGGTTGGCTACCATTGTGCGTCATTCCCTGGGTGTCGTCTCCATATCGAAGGATGGCTACCATTGTGCGTCATTCCCTGGGTGTCGTCTCCACATCGATGGATGGCTACCATTGTGCGTCATTCCCTGAGTGTCGTCTCCATATCGAAGGGTAGCTACCATTTTGCGTCATTCACTTGGTGCCGTCTCCACATCGAAGGGTGGCTACCATTGAGCGTCATTCATTGGGTGTTGTGTCCACATCGATGGATGGCTACCATTGTGCGTCATTCATTGGATGCCGTCTCCACATCGATTAATGACTACATGTGTGCGTCATTCATTGGGTGCCGTCTCCACATCGAAGGGTGGCTACCATTGAACGTCATTCACTGGGTGCCGTCTCCTCCACATCGAAGGGTGGCTACCATTGAACGTCATTCACTGGGTGCCGTCTCCTCCACATCGAAGGATGGCTACCATTGAACGTCATTCACTGGGTGCCGTCTCCTCCACATCGAAGGATGGCTACCATTGAACGTCATTCACTGGGTGCCGTCTCCACATCGAAGGGTGGCTACCATTGAGCGTCATTCACTGGGTGCCGTCTCCTCCACATCTAAGGATGGCTACCATTAAGTGTCATTCACTGGATACCGTCTCCGTATGGAAGGTTTGTTACCATGGAGCGTCATTCATTGAGTGCTGTCTCCGAATCAAAAGTTGGCTACCAGGTGAGCGTCATTCATTTAATGGTGCCGTCTCCTCCACATCGAAGGTTGGCTGCCATGGAGTGGCATTCATTGATTGCTGTCTCCAAATCTAAGGTTGGCTACCATTGAGCGTCATTCATTGATTGCTCCAAATCGAAGGTTGGCAACAGTGTCATTCCGTTCTCTCACTTGATTTGACAGTGCAGGTTATCATAGACTGACTTGTCCATCTTTTGATGTTACCCGTCCATGTTAGTCTTGGTCTGCCTCTTTTTTCCTTGTAAAGCGTTGGCACCGTTGTAAACGGCTAAGTCACACACATGGTGTGATGTTTGGTACACGACGTGGGTTCCCCAACAAATTCTTCCTCATGTTGTATTGTATTACTCCTTCTATAGCCGGCTGGGTTGTCTAGAGGCAAGACGTTGACCCCTGGTCAAGAAGGTCCTGAGTTCGATTCCCTCCACAAGCGGTGGCATGAATCCGTGGTTTCTTCGTGACTTTACCCTCAATCCGTGGTTTCTTCGTGGTTTTACCCTCAATCCGTGGTTTGTTCGTGGCTTTACCCTCCACTGGTCTCTGGGTAGTGAGCCGAGGTCTAAACTATCCCGGATAACTGCCAACAAAAAAGAGGAAGTCCAGTGTGCACTCTGCGTCTGTTAAAAAACTTTTGGCAATTTGAATTTTTGCAAAGAGTAGGACAAAAATACTGCGGCTGCCCTGCTGTCTTGCAGGTACGCTCGGGAGAGTAAAAGGCTAAGGGAGGGTACCCCGAAGTAAAACAACCCACTGCCTTGTGGGTGAGGCTAATTAGTCAAAGGCTGGCGGAGCCAACCGTAAACAAACCGACGGAAGACAACAGAAAACTATCGTCATAGCTTCTTTGTACAATCGTGAATTGAAAAGAGTCCTTAAATGTTATGGAGAGCCAGTCTTAACATATGGATGTGATTCATAGACAATAGGACAACAGACAAGAAAATCACTGGAGTCTGTAGAAATGTGGTTTTACATAATAATGTTGAGAATACCATGGACAGCTAAGAAGAGTAATGAAAACGTTCTGAAAGAGGTCAAAGCAAAAAGAGAGCTAATTTCCAATATTAGGAAGAAAACAATCATAATTTGTTGGCCATGTAATGAGAAGAGAACAACTGGAATATATTGTAACAACTGGGAAAATTGAGGGACGAAGAGATGGAGGGAAACAAAGAGAAAAGATACCAGACATCTTAAGAGAATGGCTTGGCAGAATGTCAACAATAGAAATTATAAATAACTGTCGAGATTAAAAATTGTGGAGAGACATGTTAACCTACGCCAGCAGGCCCAGCACTTAATGATGATGACAAAAATGACCTCTGCCCGGGCAAAATTAGTATAAAAAACTAACCCAAAACGTTAAAACTCTGGACGATAAAAAATATGAGAGTACTTCTGAAGTTGGAGAATATCTGCCTGTATGGCAGGGGACACCTGAGCACATGGTTGACGGTGTGAAACATAGGAAATAGTGATATTCAGGCAAAATTCATTATCTCTGAGGCTACTATAGTCAAATATGACTGACGGAGGCTACTACAGTCAACTATGACTGACGGAGGCTACTACAGTCAACTATGATTAACGGAGGCTACTACAGTCAACTATGATTAACGGAGGCTACTACAGTCAACTATGACTGACGGAGACTACTACAGTCAACTATGATTGACGAAGGCTGCTACAGTCAACTATGATTGACGGAGGCTACTACAGTCAACTATGACTGACGGAGGCTACTACAGTCAACTATGACTGACGGAGGCTACTACAGTCAACTATGACTGACGGAGGCTACTACAGTCAACTATGACTGACGGAGACTAGGCTACTACAGTCAGCTATGAGTGACAGAGGCTACTAAAGGCAAGTATGACTGATGGAGACCACTGTAGTCAAGTATGACTGACGGAGGATACTGCTGATAGTAAAAAAAACATTTATTAGAGGAATGAGGGAGGGGTTCAGCTATGAAACGGATGGAAAGGGTTGGTTGTTTGTTGGATAATATATGCCTTACCAATCGGTCAAGGACAGTTTCACCAGGGCAAGACCTCGTTCTGAATATCTGAGCTTCCTGTTTCAGTTGTCGAGATCATGTGTGCACTCATCTCTAGGATATGTTCATTTGCGTGTATCTACATCCTCTATAACTGTCGAGATCGAGAGTTGTGGAGAGACTTGATCACCTAAGCCATCAGGCACGGTACTTGATGATGATGATGATGATGATGATGATGATGATGATGTCCGTGTAATGTGTTGCGACTGTCTGTAGATTACACATCTCTCATCATTTTAATCGTACACATTTGTTATCACAACATAAAACGTTCCAGTGTGACATAATCTCCTATTGAGCCGACGCGATGCCGTATCGGGAGAACAGCAGGGCATTCTAGACTGGTGGAGAGATCTCCAGCAAATTGCGGGAGTCCTCAAGTAATTCTAGGTGGATAACCTGACCTCTCTCACAGCACTTCTGGGTGTAGAAGAACATTAGAATGTACCTCTGCGCTGGGAATTTCACATATTCTACCTCACGATATTCTACCTCATGATATTCTACCTCACGATATTCTACCTCATGATATTCTACCTCACGATATTCTACCTCACGATATTCTACCTCACGATATTCTATCTCACGATATTCTACCTCACGATATTCTACCTCATGATATTCTACCTCTAGATATTCTACATCACGATATTCTACCTCATATTCTACCTCACGATATTCTACCTCATATTCTCCCTCACGATATTATATCTCATATTCTACCTCACGATATTCTATCTCATATTCTACCTCACGATATTCTATCTCATATTCTACCTCACGATATTCTATCTCACGATATTCTACCTCACGATATTCTATCTCACGATATTCTACCTCACGATATTCTATCTCACGATATTCTACCTCACGATATTCTACCTCACGATATTCTACCTCACGATATTCTACCTCACGATATTCTACCTCACGATATTCTACCTCGCGATATTCTACCTCACGATATTCTACCTCACGATATTCTACCTCACGATATTCTATCTCACGATATTCTATCTCACGATATTCTACCTCACGATATTCTACCTCACGATATTCTACCTCACGATATTCTATCTTAGCGACGAATTTTAATCTCTGTATTAATTCTCAAATGAGAAAGAGAGTTCATTGGTGCTATATGGACCGAATTATGGAGAGTAGACAGACAAATGAAAAGACGATTAGAGGCCACAGAGATGGGATTTCTCAGAAGAATGTTGAAAGTTCCCTGGACAGCTAAAAAGACCAATGAGGAAGTTCTCAAAGAGGCCAACACAAAAAGGGAGCTTTTAAAAAAACATCAGAAAGAAACAATCAACATTTTTCGGGCACATCATGAGAAGAGGAAAGTTGGAATACTTGGTTACAACTGGCAAAATAAAAGGAAAGAGAGATCGCGGACGACAAATGGAGAAAATACTAGATAGCTTGGTGTCATGGTATGGAAAACAGTCAACAACAGAACTGATACAATGCACTGTGGATAGAAGATTATGGAAGGACATGATCGCCTACGCCAGCCGATATGGCACATGATGGTGATGATAAATAATTCTCAATGCATGTATGTATACTTGTAAGCAGACAGCGGTGCGACAGGAGCAACCTGATGGCTGAAAGGTTATGTGATAGTATAGTGAAACTAGTCGTGTGTGATGATAGTATAGTGAAACTAGTTATATGTGATTGATGGACATAATGTTATGTGATAGTATAGTGAAACTAGTCGTGTGTGATGATAGTATAGTGAAACTAGTTATATGTGATTGATGGACATAATGTTATGTGATAGTATAGTGAAACTAGTCGTGTGTGATGATAGTATAGTGAAACTAGTTATATGTGATTGATGGACATAATGTTATGTGATAGTATAGTGAAACTAGTTATATGTGATTGATGGACATAATGGTATGTGATAGTATAGTGAAACTAGTCGTGTGTGATGATAGTATAGTGAAACTAGTCGTGTGTGATGATAGTATAGTGAAACTAGTTATATGTGATTGATGGACATAATGTTATGTGATAGTATAGTGAAACTAGTTATATGTGATTGATGGACATAACGTTATGTGATAGTATAGTGAAACTAGTTATATGTGATTGATGGACATAATGTTATGTGATAGTATAGTGAAACTAGTTATATGTGATTGATGGACATAACGTTATGTGATAGTATAGTGAAACTAGTTATATGTGATTGATGGACATAACGTTATGTGATAGTATAGTGAAACTAGTTATATGTGATTGATGGACATAACGTTATGTGATAGTATAGTGAAACTAGTTATATGTGATTGATGGACATAACGTTATGTGATAGTATAGTGAAACTAGTTATATGTGATTGATGGACATAACGTTATGTGATAGTATATTGTAACTAGTTATATGTGATTGATGGACATAACGTTATGTGATAGTATAGTGAAACTAGTTATATGTGATTGATGGACATAACGTTATGTGATAGTATAGTGAAACTAGTTATATGTGATTGATGGACATAACGTTATGTGATAGTATAGTGAAACTAGTTATATGTGATTGATGGACATAATGTTATGTGATAGTATAGTGAAACTAGTTATATGTGATTGATGGACATAACGTTATGTGATAGTATAGTGAAACTAGTTATATGTGATTGATGGACATAACGTTATGTGATAGTATAGTGAAACTAGTTATATGTGATTGATGGACATAACGTTATGTGATAGTATATTGTAACTAGTTATATGTGATTGATGGACATAACGTTATGTGATAGTATAGTGAAACTAGTTATATGTGATTGATGGACATAACGTTATGTGATAGTATAGTGAAACTAGTTATATGTGATTGATGGACATAACGTTATGTGATAGTATAGTGAAACTAGTTATATGTGATTGATGGACATAACGTTATGTGATAGTATAGTGAAACTAGTTATATGTGATTGATGGACATAACGTTATGTGATAGTATAGTGAAACTAGTTATATGTGATTGATGGACATAACGTTATGTGATAGTATAGTGAAACTAGTTATATGTGATTGATGGACATAACGTTATGTGATAGTATAGTGAAACTAGTTATATGTGATGGACATAATGTTATGTGATAGTATAGTGAAACTAGTTATATGTGATGGACATAATGTTATGTGATAGTATAGTGAAACTAGTTATATGTGATGGACATAATGTTATGTGATAGTATAGTGAAACTAGTCCTATATGGGTGATGGACAAAAAATACAATAGAGAAATGGAGACCTCTAGAACGAGGGCAGAGGAAGATACAACAGGAAAGGGAGTTGGAGAAAATAGGAAACATAAGAAAGAGATTTAACCGACAATTGAAACAACGGAAGGGTAGACACAATGAAAGAGAAACATCAAGGAAATTAAGACATGAAGAAATAGATACGACACAGAAATGTAGACAATGAGAAAGAGAGACAGAAAGAAACAAACAAATGAAAGAAAGAAAGGAGGAAAGAAAGAAAGAAATATAAATAAAGAAAGAAAGAAAGAAAGAATGAAAGAAAGAAAGAAGAAAGAAAGAAAGAAAGAAAGAAAGAAAGAAAGAAGAAAGAAAGAAAGAAAGAAAGAAAGAAAGAAAGAAAGAAAGAAATTAACAGGATCAGAAAAATGAAAGTGCATATAAAAGGAATGTGAATGAGAGGCAGCAAAAGAAGAATATAAGAGAGAAATGTAGACAGCGGTGCAGTTCTAATGAGAGAGAGAGAGAGAGAGAGAGAGAGAGAGAGAGAGAGAGAGAGAGAGAGAGAGAGGCGGGAGTGAGTGAGGTGGATATGATAACTAAAAGTCCAGCCAGATTCTGGCAAGTAATAATAACTCAACAAGTCACATGACAGGCACAACAGCTGCTCTAGTGGAGGCAAAACAGGCTCGACGTTATTGCTAATTATGCCCCTCGATTTGTCCTCGGTGAACACACTCGTCCTATTACTTGTCATTACATGGCCAAGAAAATGATGATTGTTTCTTCCTAATATTGGAAATGAGCTTTCTCTTTGCTTTGACCTCTTTCAGAACGTTTTCATTACTCTTCTAAGCTGTCCATGGCATTCTCAACATTCTTCTATAAAACCGCATCTCTACAGCCTTCAGTGATTTTCTTGTCTGTTGTCCATGATTCACCACCATATGTTAAGACTGATTCTACATAACATTTAAAAAATCTTTTTCTTGTTTCTATTGTCAAAAATGGATTGCACCGTATCTTTCTCATTTTTTTAAAAGCACATTTTGCCTCAGCTAATCTGCATCTCACCTCTGTTCTAAAATTAATGCGACCCATGATCATACGAAAAAATTCCGACGGTGGTTTTCTGCTGCCTTCCGTCGGTTTGTTTACGATTGATTCCACTGGCCTTTGGCTAAAAAGTCTCACACACAAGCAGTGGATGTTGTTTTACTTCAGGGTACCCTCTCTTAGCCCTTTACTCTCCCGAGCATACCTGCAAGGCGGCAGGACATCCACAGGTTGTATTGTCTACATCATACAGTAGCAGGTAAAATAACATGACCTGACCAGGGGGAAGGGAATAGCTGGGATATATTGTAACAACTGGAAAAAATTGAGGAACGAAGAGATAGAGGGAAGCAAAGAGAAAAAAATAACAGACAGCTTAAGAGAGTAAAGTAAAAAAAGTAAAGTACCCCCGTCACGCCAAGTGGCGTATAGGGAAATATGGTGTTAGTGACCCTATATTTTACAGACCTTCAGCACATGATTTTTTGGGGTGATGTGGTCAGTATTACGCCCGTGCTGCTTTACTTTCCCAGAAAAAAATCCGGTACCCATTTAAGGCTGGGTGAACCTGGAAGCCGTCGGTTGGGATCGAACCCTACCCCTTGTCTGTGGTAGTCCAGTTCACTAACCACTGAGCTATCGCGGCTCCCTAGCTTAAGAGAGTGGCTTTGCAAAATGGTCAACAACAGAAATGAGAAATAACTGTCGAGATCGAGAGTTGTGGAGAGACATGATCACCTACGCCAGCAGGCCTGGCACTTGATGATGATAATGTAAATGTGATGTAAAGAAGACGATTGGAGAGTCTGAACGAGAGGGGAGGGCGCAACAGAGGGAATGAGATATAGAGACAACAGGAACGACAGTGGTCTTACCTGAGGAATAAAAGGCGTTGGTTGCGTTCGGTTTAATTTTAACGCCTTGACAAAAATATGTTAACATCAAAACAAATAACATCAGGGCTAAAACTAAGAGTACCTATATGGTATATCTTCTCAATATTCCTGTATGGTGCAGAAACATGGAAAACAGACAAGAAAACAGACATAAAATTGAAGCCTTTAAATGTGGATTTATAGAAGAATATGAAGAATTGGGTGAAAAAAAAAGAAAACAAACGATGAAGTTTTAAAACAAAAAAAAAGAAAAAAAAAAAAAAGAACTAAACACAATTCAAACAGGACAAATGAGAATGTTGGGCCATATTAAAATACACAGTAGCTTACTAAAAGTAATATTAGAAGAGAAAATACAAGGTAAAAGAAGCAGAGGCAGACCAAGACTAACATGGACGAGTAACATCGAAAGAGGGACAAGTCAGCCTATGACAACCTGCACCATCAAAGCAAGAGACAGAGTGGAATGGCGCTCCATGGTAGCCAACCTTCAATGACGAGATGATGATTAGTTGGAGAAAGTGTTTGCACGAAGAGTTAACTGTCACTAGGTTTTTACCTGCGAGAGAAATGAGTGTTGGAAATCGTAGGGTTAAATATAGGTTTGGTTTAACTGTGAGAGAAATGAGTGTTGGAAATCGTAGGGTTAAATATAGGTTTGGTTTAACTGTGAGAGAAATGAGTGTTGGAAGTCGTAGGGTTAAATATAGGTTTGGTTTAACTGTGAGAGAAATGAGTGTTGGAAATCGTAGGGTTAAACATAGGTTTGGTTTAACTGTGAGAGAAGTGAGTGTTGGGAATCGTAGGGTGAAATATAGGTTTGGTTTAACTGTGAGAGAAATGAGTGTTGGAAATCGTAGGGTTAAATATAGGTTTGGTTTAACTGTGAGAGAAATGAGTGTTGGAAATCGTAGGGTTAAATATAGGTTTGGTTTAACTGTGAGAGAAATGAGTGTTGGAAGTCGTAGGGTTAAATATAGGTTTGGTTTAACTGTGAGAGAAATGAGTGTTGGAAATCGTAGGGTTAAACATAGGTTTGGTTTAACTGTGAGAGAAGTGAGTGTTGGGAATCGTAGGGTGAAATATAGGTTTGGTTTAACTGTGAGAGAAATGAGTGTTGGAAATCGTATGATTAAATATATATTTGGTTTACCTGCGAGAGAAATGAGTGTTGGGAATCGTAGGGTTAAATGTGGGCTTGGTTTAACTGTGAGAGAAGTGAGTGTTGCGGAATATGAGGGTTAATGCTGTCACCGGGCTTAAAGTGTGGACTAAGTGGTAGTTGAAAAGGAAGGCGGTGGGAGGTCTGATTGTTTAATGTATAAGGCAAGTTTATATACAGAGCTTCCCAGATGGAGGTAGTCTGGTCATTAAAGGTCCCATATCGATCAAATGTTTCGGCCCTTTAGAAACGTTTTCTGGGGTTTAAAGCTGTTACTGAGCTTATCTGTGAGATCAGTAGGTGCTGGCGGATCGAAGAGTTAAAGATGGCTTTGCCTAAATTTGTGGGATAAGTGAGCGCTGGCGGATCGAAAGGTTGAAGGTGGTTTTGCCTTAATTTGTGGGATAAGTGGGCGCTGACGGATCGAAGGGTTAAAGATGGCTTCTCCTTAACTTGTGGAATAAGTGGGCGCTGACGGATCGAAGGGTTAAAGATGGCTTTGCCTTAATTTTTGGGATAAGTAGGCGCTGACGGATCGAAGGGTTAAAGATGGCTTTACCTTAATTTGTGGGATAAGTAAAGAGTAAAGTGCCCCCATCATGCTAAGTGGTGTATAGGGAATATGGTGTTAGTGACCATACATTTTACAGACCTTCGGCACATGATTTTTGGGGTAATGTGGTCGGTATTACGCCCGTGGCTTTACTTTCCCAGAAAAAAATCCGGTACCCATTTAAGACTGGGTGAACCCGGAGCCGTCGGTTGGGATCGAACCCTACCTCTTGTCCATTGTGGTCCAGTTCACTAACCACTGAACTATCGCGGCTCCCAAATTGTGGGAGAAATAGACGCTAATTTACGTTTAAAATATCTCTGTCTTCAAGTAGCGCCAAATCTAACGTCATAGGAGGCATTGATGTCCACGTAATCTTCATGGGCTTTCTGTCTTGGTTATTCCACAAAACATAAAACACATGGTCACAAATTACATATAGTCTCTGTCAGAAATTACACATAATTTCTGTCACAAATTACATATAGTCTCTGTCACAAATTACACATAATCTCTTTCAAAATTGCATATAGTCTCTGCCACGAATTACATATAATCTCTGTCACAAATTACATATAGTCTCTATCACAAATTACATATAGTCTCTGTCACAAATTACATATAGTCTCTGTCACAAATTACATATAATCTCTGTCACAAATTAAATATAGTCTCTGTCACAAATTACATATAATCTCTGTCACAAATTACATATAGTGTCTGTCATAAATTACATATAGTCTCTGTCACAAATTACATATAGTCTCTGTCACAAATTACATATAGTCTCTGTCACAAATCACATATAGTCTCTGCCACAAATTACACATAATCTCTGTCACAAATTACATATAGTCTCTGCCACGAATTACATATGATCTCTGTCACAAATTACATATAGTCTCTGTCACAAATTACATATAATCTCTGTTACAAATTACATATAGTCTCTGTCGCAAATTACATATGGTGTCTGTCACAAATTACATGTAGTCTATATTATAATTTGCATATAGTCTCTGCCACAAATTACATATGATCTCTGCCACAAATTACATAAGGTCTCTGTCACAAATTACATATGGTCTCTGCCATAAATTACATATGATCTCTGCCACAAATTACATAAGGTCTCTGTCACAAATTACATATGATCTCTGTCACAAATTACATATGGTCTCTGCCACAAGTTACATATGATCTCTGCCACAAATTACATATGGTCTCTGCCACAAATTACATAAGGTCTCTGTCACAAATTACATATAGTGTCTGTCATAAATTACATATAGTCTCTGTCACAAATTACATATAGTCTCTGTCACAAATTACATATAGTCTCTGCCACAAATTACACATAATCTCTGACACAAATTACATATAGTCTCTGCCACGAATTACATATGATCTCTGTCACAAATTACATATAGTCTCTGTCACAAATTACATATAATCTCTGTTACAAATTACATATAGTCTCTGTCGCAAATTACATATGGTGTCTGTCATAAATTACATATAGTGTCTGTCACAAATTACATGTAGTCTATATTATAATTTGCATATAGTCTCTGCCACAAATTACATATGATCTCTGCCACAAATTACATAAGGTCTCTGTCACAAATTACATATGATCACTGTCACAAATTACATATGGTCTCTGCCACAAATTACATAAGGTCTCTGTCACAAATTACATATGATCTCTGTCACAAATTACATATGGTCTCTGCCACAAATTACATATGATCTCTGCCACAAATTACATAAGGTCTCTGTCACAAATTACATATGATCTCTGCCACAAATTACATAAGGTCTCAGTCACAAATTACATATGGTCTCTGTCACAAATTACATATCGTCTCTGCCACAAATTACATATGGTCTCTGCCACAAATTACATATGGTCTCTGCCACAAATTACATAAGGTCTCTGTCACAAATTACATATGGTCTCTGCATCTCTGCATCAAATTACATAAGGTCTCTGTCACAAATTACATATGATCTCTGTCACAAATTACATATGGTCTCTGCAAAAATTACATATGGTCTCTGCCACAAATTACATAAGGTCTCTGTCACAAATTACATATGATCTCTGCATCAAATTACATATGATCCCTGTCACAAATTGCATATGGTCTCTGCCACAAATTACATAAGGTCTCTGTCACAAATTACATATGATCTCTGTCACAAATTACATATGGTCTCTGCCACAAATTACATATGGTCTCTGCCACAAATTACATATGGTCTCTGTCACAAATTACATATGATCTCTGTCACAAATTACATATGATCTCTGTCACAAATTACATATGATCTCTGTCACAAATTACATAAGGTCTCTGTCACAAATTACATATGGTCTCTGCCATAAATTACATATGATCTCTGCCACAAATTACATAAGGTCTCTGTCACAAATTACATATGGTCTCTGACACAAATTACATATGGTATCTGCCATAAATTACATATGATCTCTGCCACAAATTACATAAGGTCTCTGTCACAAATTACATATGATCTCTGTCACAAATTACATATGGTCTCTGCCACAAATTACATATGGTCTCTGCCACAAATTACATATGGTCTCTGCCACAAATTACATATGGTCTCTGTCACAAATTACATATGATATCTGTCACAAATTACATATGATCTCTGTCACAAATTACATATGGTCTCTGCCACAAATTACATAAGGTCTCTGTCACAAATTACATATGGTCTCTGCCACAAATTACATATGGTCTCTGCCACAAATTACATATGATCTCTGTCACAAATTACATATGGTCTCTGTCACAAATTACATATAGTCTCTGCCACAAATTACACATAATCTCTGAAACAAATTACATATAGTCTCTGCCACGAATTACATATGATCTCTGTCACAAATTACATATAGTCTCTGTCACAAATTACATATAATCTATGTTACAAATTACATATAGTCTCTGTCGCAAATTACATATGGTGACTGTCATAAATTACATATAGTGTCTGTCACAAATTACATGTAGTCTATATTATAAATTGCATATAGTCTCTGCCACAAATTACATATGATCTCTGCCACAAATTACATAAGGTCTCTGTCACAAATTACATATGATCACTGTCACAAATTACATATGGTCTCTGTCACAAATTACATATCGTCTCTGCCATAAATAACATATGATCTCTGCCACAAATTACATAAGGTCTCTGTCACAAATTACATATGATCTCTGTCACAAATTACATATGGTCTCTGCCACAAATTACATATGGTCTCTGCCACAAATTACATATAGTCTCTGTCACAAATTACATATAATCTCTGTCACAAATTACATATAGTGTCTGTCATAAATTACATATAGTCTCTGTCACAAATTACATATAGTCTCTGTCACAAATTACATATAGTCTCTGTCACAAATTACATATAGTCTCTGCCACAAATTACACATAATCTCTGACACAAATTACATATAGTCTCTGCCACGAATTACATATGATCTCTGTCACAAATTACATATAGTCTCTGTCACAAATTACATATAATCTCTGTTACAAATTACATATAGTCTCTGTCGCAAATTACATATGGTGTCTGTCATAAATTACATATAGTGTCTGTCACAAATTACATGTAGTCTATATTATAATTTGCATATAGTCTCTGCCACAAATTACATATGATCTCTGCCACAAATTACATAAGGTCTCTGTCACAAATTACATATGATCACTGTCACAAATTACATATGGTCTCTGCCACAAATTACATAAGGTCTCTGTCACAAATTACATATGATCTCTGTCACAAATTACATATGGTCTCTGCCACAAATTACATATGATCTCTGCAACAAATTACATAAGGTCTCTGTCACAAATTACATATGATCTCTGCCACAAATTACATAAGGTCTCTGTCACAAATTACATATGGTCTCTGTCACAAATTACATATCGTCTCTGCCACAAATTACATATGGTCTCTGCCACAAATTACATATGGTCTCTGCCACAAATTACATAAGGTCTCTGTCACAAATTACATATGGTCTCTGCATCTCTGCATCAAATTACATAAGGTCTCTGTCACAAATTACATATGATCTCTGTCACAAATTACATATGGTCTCTGCAAAAATTACATATGGTCTCTGCCACAAATTACATAAGGTCTCTGTCACAAATTACATATGATCTCTGCATCAAATTACATATGATCCCTGTCACAAATTGCATATGGTCTCTGCCACAAATTACATATGGTCTCTGTCACAAATTACATATGATCTCTGTCACAAATTACATATGGTCTCTGCCACAAATTACATATGGTCTCTGCCACAAATTACATATGGTCTCTGTCACAAATTACATATGATCTCTGTCACAAATTACATATGATCTCTGTCACAAATTACATATGATCTCTGTCACAAATTACATAAGGTCTCTGTCACAAATTACATATGGTCTCTGCCATAAATTACATATGATCTCTGCCACAAATTACATAAGGTCTCTGTCACAAATTACATATGGTCTCTGACACAAATTACATATGGTATCTGCCATAAATTACATATGATCTCTGCCACAAATTACATAAGGTCTCTGTCACAAATTACATATGATCTCTGTCACAAATTACATATGGTCTCTGCCACAAATTACATATGGTCTCTGCCACAAATTACATATGGTCTCTGCCACAAATTACATAAGGTCTCTGTCACAAATTACATATGATATCTGTCACAAATTACATATGATCTCTGTCACAAATTACATATGGTCTCTGCCACAAATTACATAAGGTCTCTGTCACAAATTACATATGGTCTCTGCCACAAATTACATATGGTCTCTGCCACAAATTACATATGATCTCTGTCACAAATTACATATGGTCTCTGTCACAAATTACATATAGTCTCTGCCACAAATTACACATAATCTCTGAAACAAATTACATATAGTCTCTGCCACGAATTACATATGATCTCTGTCACAAATTACATATAGTCTCTGTCACAAATTACATATAATCTATGTTACAAATTACATATAGTCTCTGTCGCAAATTACATATGGTGACTGTCATAAATTACATATAGTGTCTGTCACAAATTACATGTAGTCTATATTATAAATTGCATATAGTCTCTGCCACAAATTACATATGATCTCTGCCACAAATTACATAAGGTCTCTGTCACAAATTACATATGATCACTGTCACAAATTACATATGGTCTCTGCCACAAATTACATAAGGTCTCTGTCACAAATTACATATGATCTCTGTCACAAATTACATATGGTCTCTGCCACAAATTACATATGGTCTCTGCCACAAATTACATAAGGTCTCTGTCACAAATTACATATGATCTCTGTCACAAATTACATATCGTCTCTGCCACAAATTACATATGGTCTCAGCCACAAATTACATAAGGTCTCTGTCACAAATTACATATGATCTCTGCATCAAATTACATATGATCCCTGTCACAAATTACATATGGTCTCTGCCACAAATTACATAAGGTCTCTGTCACAAATTACTTATGATCTCTGTCACAAATTACATATGGTCTCTGCCACAAATTACATATGGTCTCTGCCACAAATTACATATGGTCTCTGCCACAAATTACATAAGGTCTCTGTCACAAATTACATATGATCTCTGTCACAAATTACATAAGGTCTCTGTCACAAATTACATATGGTCTCTGCCATAAATTACATATGATCTCTGCCACAAATTACATAAGGTCTCTGTCACAAATTACATATGATCTCTGTCACAAATTACATATGGTCTCTGCCACAAGTTACATATGATCTCTGCCACAAATTACATATGGTCTCTGCCACAAATTACATAAGGTCTCTGTCACAAATTACATATGATATCTGTCACCAATTACATATAATCTCTGTCACAAATTACATATGGTCTCTGCCACAAATAACATAAGGTCTCTGTCACAAATTACATATGGTCTCTGGCACAAATTACATATCGTCTCTGCCATAAATTACATATGATCTCTGCCACAAATTACATAAGGTCTCTGTCACAAATTACATATGATCTCTGTCACAAATTACATATGGTCTCTGCCACAAATTACATATGGTCTCTGCCACAAATTACATATGGTCTCTGCCACAAATTACATAAGGTCTCTGTCACAAATTACATATGATATCTGTCACAAATTACATATGATCTCTGTCACAAATTACATATGGTCTCTGCCACAAATTACATAAGGTCTCTGTCACAAATTACATATGGTCTCTGCCACAAATTACATATGGTCTCTGCAACAAATTACATATGATCTCTGTCACAAATTACATATAGTCTCTGCCACAAATTACACAAAATCTCTGTCACAAATTACATATAGTCTCTGCCACGAATTACATATGATCTCTGTCACAAATTACATATAGTCTCTGTCACAAATTACATATAATATCTGTCACAAACTACATATGTTCTCTGTCACAAATTACATATGGTCTCTGCCACAAATAACATAAGGTCTCTGTCACAAATTACATATGGTCTCTGGCACAAATTACATATGGTCTCTGCCATAAATTACATATGATCTCTGTCACAAATTACATAAGGTCTCTGTCACAAATTACATATGATCTCTGTCACAAATTACATATGGTCTCTGCCACAAATTACATATGGTCTCTGCCACAAATTACATAAGGTCTCTGTCACAAATTACATATGATATCTGTCACAAATTACATATGATCTCTGTCACAAATTACATATGGTCTCTGCCACAAATTACATAAGGTCTCTGTCACAAATTACATATGGTCTCTGCCACAAATTACATATGGTATCTGCCACAAATTTCATATGATCTCTGTCACAAATTACATATGATCTCTGTCACAAATTACATATGGTATCTGCCACAAATTACATATGGTCTCTGCCACAAATTACATATGATCTCTGCCACAAATTACATAAGGTCTCTGTCACAAATTACATATGATCTCTGTCACAAATTACATATGGTCTTTGCCACAAATTACATAAGGTCTCTGTCACAAAATGCATATGATCTCTGTCACAAATTACATATGATCTCTGTCACAAATTACATATGGTCTCTGCCACAAATTACATATGGTCTCTGCCACAAATTACATATGGTCTCTGCCACAAATTACATAAGGTCTCTGTCACAAATTACATATGATATCTGTCACAAATTACATATGATCTCTGTCACAAATTACATATGGTCTCTGCCACAAATTACATAAGGTCTCTGTCACAAATTACATATGGTCTCTGCCACAAATTACATATGGTCTCTGCCACAAATTACATATGATCTCTGTCACAAATTACATATGGTCTCTGCCACAAATTACATATGGTCTCTGCCACAAATTACATATGGTCTCTGCCACAAATTACATAAGGTCTCTGTCACAAATTACATATGGTCTCTGCCACAAATTACATATGATCTCTGTCACAAATTACATATGGTCTCTGTCACAAATTACATATGATCTCTGTCACAAATTACATATGATCTCTCTCACAAATTACATAAGGTCTCTGTCACAAATTACATATGATCTCTGTCACAAATTACATAAGGTCTCTGTCACAAATTACATATGATCTCTGTCACAAATTACATATGATCTCTGTCACAAATTACATAAGGTTTTTGTCACAAATTACATATGATCTCTGTCACAAATTACATATGGTCTCTGCATCAAATTACATATAATCTATGTCACAATTTACATATAGTCTATGTCACAAATTACATATGGTCTCTGCCACAAATTACATAAGGTCTCTGTCACAAATTACATATGGTCTCTGCCACAAATTACATAAGGTCTCTGCCACAAATTACATAAGGTCTCTGCCACAAATTACATATGATCTTTGTCACAAATTACATATGGTCTCTGCCACAAATTACATAAGGTCTCTGCCACAAATTACATAAGGTCTCTGCCACAAATTACATATGGTCCCCTAGCACTTTATTCCGTCGTTCTATATTCTGTCATTGACCCCAGGGTTAGGAATACCCTAAGTTGCCTAACGATAAACCTAACCATAAATCTAAACCTAACACTAAACCTAAATCTAACCCTAAACCTAACCCTTAACCTAACGCTAACTTTAACCTAACCCTAACCCTAAACCTAAACCTAAACCTAACCCTTAACCTAAGCCTAACCTTAACCTAACACTAACCCTAAACCTAATCATAAACCTAACCCTTAACCTTAACCTAACACTAACCCTTAACCTTAACCTAACCCTAAACCTAACCCTAAACCTAACCCTAAACCTAAATCTAAACCTTAACCTAACCCTAAACCTAAACCTAAACCTAAACCTAACCCTAAACCTAACCCTTAACCTTAACCTAACCCTAAACCTAACCCTTAACCTAACTCTAACCTTAACCTAACACTAAACATAAACCTTAACCTAACCCTAGACCTAAACCTAATCCTAAACCTAAACCTAAACCTAACCCTTAACCTAACCCTAACCTTAACCTAACACTAACCCTAAACCTAACCCTAAACATAAACTTAACCCTAACCCTAAACATAAACATAAACCTAAACTTTGTTGACAAAAAATGTTATGCACAAAAACTAGATGCAGTTGATATATTCAAAAACATGCAGTCAATTTGGGGAGATCTCGTTTTTTCGTTTAGCAGAAAAAATATAGGACGCTAAACTCGTAAATTACGGATAACCGTTTTACCGCTACGACGGCGGGTTATTTAGAATGGATTGAGTGTTGATATAATGATAAAGGAAGAAAACCACGTACGGGACAATAAAATACAAGAACAGTAAGAGAGTAGAAGAAAACGTGTAGACTCACCAGTGATCAATGCCACTTTCCCTTTCAAACTACCACGCGTTGCTGCAGCCATCCTCTCTGTTGTGATTGTAAACCTGTTATGACGGGGTTGCTGATGTGAGGGCGGGCTTTATGAGATCGCAGCCGGTTACCCGGCCACGTACACGCCAGTCCGCCGCTGTCACTGTGCGATGACATGCGATGAACTGACCTGGCATCGCTGTTCAAGGATCTGCCAGCAAGTTTGCATGTTCTTATTGAATCCTTTAGGGAGCGACCAGGAAAAAAAAAAGCAGGAAGTTTACCAGCAGGATCGCTTTTGGACATGTTCGGCACTGATTGTCATCTCCGCAACGAAGGTTGACTACCATGGAGCGCCATTCTACTCTGTCTCTTGCTTTGGTGGTGCAGGTTGTCATAGGTTGACTTGTCCATCTTTTGATGTTACTCGTCCGTGTTAGTCTTGGTCTGTCTCTTTTACCTTGTATTTTCCCTTCCAAGATTAATGTTAGTAGGCTGTTGTGTCAAAAATATCTGTCTTGTTTGAATTATGTTTAGTAGTTCTCTTTTCATTTTTAGTTGTTTTAAGACTTCATTGTTTTTTTTCTTTTCTTTCCGTCCAATTCTACCTATTCTTCTATAAATCCACATTTCAAAGGCTTCAATTTTCTGTTATGTTTTTTTGTCTAATGTCCATGTTTCTGCACCATACAGGAATGTTTAGAAGATATAATATTGTGCTATTCTTAGTTTTAGCCCTGGTGTTATTTTTTTTTTTTTCATGTTAGTATACTTTTCATGGCATTGAAATTAAATTTTGCCATTCGTGTTCTTTTATTTATTTCAATTTTACATTTTCCATCACTGGTTATAGTATGTCCAAGGTAGTTGTAGTTCTGAACTGTCTCCAGGTCTATTCCTTAAATTTTGATATCCACTTGTGGGTTTTGAGTATTTTCTTGGTTTATGATCATATTTTTAGTCTTTTTCGTGTTCATATCTAATCATTATTTTTTGCTTGGCTTATTTCATTAAGTAATTGTTTTAGATCTTTAGGATTTTCTGCTTGTAATACAGTGTCATCAGTATATCTTAGGTTATTGATTATCTTTCCATTAATGTTTAGGCCTGGTATCTCTGAGATGTTTTAAAGATTTGTTCAGTGTATAGATTGAACAAGCTTGGTGATAGTATGCATCCTTGTCTTACTCCTCTTTTTATATCAATGGGTGTAGAGTTTTCTTTGTTATATTTTATTATTGCTGTTTGCTACCAATGCAAATTACATATTAGTCATGTGTCTGTATCATCCAGATATATATCTTTTAGGCAGTCTATAAGTTGATTATGGTGTATTCTATCAAAAGCTTTGGTGTAGTCTACGAAGCAGGCATATATTGGTTTGTTTACTTCTGTGTACTTTTCGATTAATGTCCTCAATCAGAATATGGCTTCTTTTGTCCCACTGTTTTTCCTAAATCCAAATAGTTGTTCTTCTAATTCCATATTTTTTTTTTCTGAATCCCTCCTTGTATAACTTATAGCAAGATTTTTGTAACATGGCTCATTAGGTTTATTGTTCTAAAATCACTGCATTCAAATGCACCATTCTTTTTAGACAATGCAATGAAAGGTGATGTTTTAGTTCATTTAGTATGTATCCTGTATGGTATATGTATATGTCGTTACGTCTGTGATCGCTTCAATGCCAAAATCTAATAGTGCCTGTATCATCGCTATCTAAACGACATTTTGTAGAGGCTTAATTAAATCGATTAGTCGAGTCGCTTCGCACTTTCTAGCTGTACAGTCAGACAAGAGGACGTGAACTTCCGGTCAATATGGTGGATAGACAGCAGGAAGGCTATGTCTGAAAAGTGTTCCTTGTTGCAGTTTCCTCATATTCCAAGTCCGGATTGTTGCAGGAGCTACTGAGTTAGGTGCTATGTGCACACCTTGAGCTGTGTGTTTCATCCGTTTTGATCATGTTTCGATATTCCAATTGTTTACGATGAATGATGATATCGTATGACAGGGAACAGTTGGCTGTGTTCACTTTCTATGCGGTTCTGTGCTGTCCTTATGTCTTTTGGCGTGTGTTGAGACTGCTATGATGGGGACTACAGCTACCTTTCTCTGTTTGGGAGATGAGTTAGTAATTCGGATGATTCCACTGGCACGGGCGGTTGAGCAATTATGGATTTTAATTCGTTTGCAGTGATACCGGGGCCTTCCATAAACAAAGAACCAAAGAATATTCAGACAAAATAAATGTCCTTTCTCAACGGAAAATGGAAACACTTAAACACTCCTGTAGCAAGGTCAATGTGGGCACGGATTGTTTTTGAAAAGCTGGGGGTTAAAGGTTGCATCTTCTCCAGATTTTGGCTTTGGCTTTGGCTTTGGCTTTGACTTTGTGACTTTGACTTTGACTTTGACTTTGACTTTGACTTTGGCTTTGGCTTTGGCTTTGGCTTTGACTTTGACTTTGACTTTGACATTGTGACTTTGACTTTGACTTTGACTTTGACTTTGGCTTTGGCTTTGGCTTTGACTTTGACTTTGACTTTGGCTTTGACATTGTGACTTTGACTTTGACTTTGACTTTGGCTTTGGCTTTGGCTTTGGCTTTGACTTTGACTTTGACTTTGGCTTTGGCACTGACTTTGACTTTGACTTTGACTTTGACTTTGGCTTTGGCTTTGGCTTTGGCTTTGACTTTGACTTTGACTTTGACATTGTGACTTTGACTTTGACTTTGGCTTTGGCTTTGGCTTTGGCTTTGACTTTGACTTTGACTTTGACTTTGGCTTTGGCTTTGGCTCTGACTTTGACTTTGACTTTGACATTGTAACTTTGACTTTGACTTTGACTTTGGCTTTGGCTTTGGCTTTGGCTTTGGCTTTGACTTTGACTTTGGCTTTGACATTGTGACTTTGACTTTGACTTTGACTTTGGCTTTGGCTTTGGCTTTGGCTTTGGCTTTGACTTTGACTTTGACTTTGGCTTTGGCACTGACTTTGACTTTGACTTTGACTTTGACTTTGGCTTTGGCTTTGGCTTTGGCTTTGACTTTGACTTTGACTTTGACATTGTGACTTTGACTTTGGCTTTGGCTTTGGCTTTGGCTTTGGCTTTGGCTTTGACTTTGCGCCGAAAAGAAATGCCATCAACTGTTATGTAAAGCGACTATACCTTGCTAAATGTATGGGGATACATGGTGCTAGTGATCACATTTTTCTATGACCATGGCACATCTTTGCGTGATGTGATCGGCTGACGCCTTTAATTCCCTGAAAAATCTTCGGTACCCATTTTTAGAGGCTGGGTGAACCCCGGAGCCTTGTCGGTCAGAAAAGAAATCTGCCATTTCTGGAGATTGAACCAGGACCCTTCTGATCAGGGATCAGGAAGCGAGCGCCCTAACCTCTCAGCCACCGAGGCTCCATAACCGAGAACCAATATCATCATCAAGTACCGGGCCTACTCGCGTAGGTGATCATGTCTCTCCACAACTTTCGATCTCGGCAGCTATTTATCATATCTGTTGTTGACCTTCTGCCAAGCCATTCTCTTAAGATGTCTGTTATTTTTTTCTCTTTGTTTCCCTCTATCTCTTCGTCCCTCAATTTTTCCGGTTGTTACAATATATTCCAGTTGTTCTCTTCTCATTACATGGCCAAAAATGATGATTGTTTACCAATAAACTGACAACATAATTATGAGTTTTTATTTTCGAGAACTCTTCTGATAGTGACGTAATCATTTACACAAATGGGTCTGTTTTTTCGACACCTTCGAAGCTTGTGGGCTTACATGGCTCATGTTGGAGGCAGAACTGTCAAGGAAGACTGTGGTGCTTTCGCATTCACTACAAGTAGTTTCAGCAAGGACATTATAATTGTCACTAAAACATTAGTATGACAGCTATATACACATGTGTGTTTACGCTCTCCTCTAATCACTGGCCTCCTCTTTTATTCTCGTAGTATGACTTGGGACACATATATATATATATACACATGTGTGTTTACGCTCTCCTCTAATCACTGGCCTCCTCTTTTATTCTCGTAGTATGACTTGGGACACATATATATATATACACATGTGTGTTTACGCTCTCCTCTAATCACTGGCCTCCTCTTTTATTCTCGTAGTATGACTTGGGATACATATATATATACACATGTGTGTTTACGCTCTCCTCTAATCACTGGCCTCCTCTTTTATTCTCGTAGTATGACTTGGGACACACATATATATATATATATATATATATATATATATATATATATATATATATATATACATGTGATTACGCTCTCCTCTAATCACTGGCTTACTCTTTTATTCTCGTGGTATGACTTGGGACACATATATATATATATATATATATATATATATATATATATATATATATATATATATATATATATATATATACACATGTGTGTTTACGCTCTCCTCTAATCACTGGCCTCCTCTTTTATTCTCGTTTCTCCTGCTTTTCTTCTTTCATGACACCCCCGCTTTTTCTTTTTCAGGGGACCCATACTTTGGCTCTTTTTTTTTTGCCATCGAAAGCTTATCTGGCCTATTGACCGCTTATAGCGTGACCAAACAAACACTCCTGGTCATGGTTATTTCCTCTTGTGGTAATTCACACATAGCCATTACATAGCCACACTCTTGTGGTAATTCACACATAGCCATTACATAGCCACACTCTTAGGGTAATTCACGCATAGCCCTTACATAGCCACACTCTTGTGGTAATTCACACATAGCCCTTATATAGCCACACTCTTATGGTAATTCACACATATCCCTTACATAGCCACACTCTTATGGTAATTCACACATAGCCCTTACATAGCCACACTCTTGTGGTAATTCACACATAGCCCTTATATAGCCAAACTCTTATGGTAATTCACACATATCCCTTACATAGCCACACTCTTATGGTAATTCACACATATCCCTTACATAGCCACACTCTTATGGTAATTCACACATATCCCTTACATAGCCACACTCTTATGGTAATTCACACATATCCCTTACACAGCCACACTCGTATGGTAATTCACACATATCCCTTACATAGCCACACTCATATGGTAATTCACACATATCCCTTACATAGCCACACTCGTATGGTAATTCACACACAGCCCTTACATAGCCACACTCGTATGGTAATTCACACATATCCCTTACATAGCCACACTCGTATGGTAATTCACACATATCCCTTACATAGCCACACTCTTGTGGTAATTCACACATATCCCTTACATAGCCACACTCGTATGGTAATTCACACATATCCCTTACATAGCCACACTCGTATGGTAATTCACACATATCCCTTACATAGCCACACTCGTATTGTAATTCACACACAGCCCTTACATAGCCACACTCGTATGGTAATTCACACATATCCCTTACATAGCCACACTCGTATGGTAATTCACACATATCCCTTACATAGCCACACTCTTGTGGTAATTCACACATATCCCTTACATAGCCACACTCGTATGGTAATTCACACATATCCCTTACATAGCCACACTCGTATGGTAATTCACACATAGCCCTTACATAGCCACACTCGTATGGTAATTCACACATAGCCAAGTCAATAAACAGGAGGTCTCGTGTGCACTCGCGCACGTTAAAGATCCCTTCGCAATTAAAATCGAAAATAGTTGGTCATGAACATGGCCGCTTTCCGGGCAAAATTGTCACAAAATCCTACCCACACCGTGATTCCCATGTCGTGTTACGGAGTTCGTGCACGTGGGCCAGAATTCTCCTAACAACAAAACAACAAACAAACAATGATTGGGCCTGATGGAAGGCGCCCTCTACAACAACAAAAACAATGGTAGGAATAACAGGGCAAATGTACAAGTGGCTAAATGCTTTTTCTGCGACAGTAAAATGTAAACCTTGCTCTGGGGCAATATCAAAGCAACGAACCCTGAGACAGACATATGCGAGGGTTTAGTCCCAGCCTGTACCATAGCCAAATATAGTTTTAATAAGGCCTGAGGGCTTCCCAAAATCACTCAAAACATATGACGTCGTTAGCTTTTTCTTCTTTTCTCTTCTCACTGATACCTAAAAGGTGTCGTGGCTTATATCATTTGTCGTTCTTGTGCTGCTCGAATTGTCTGAATTAGTGATTTTCCTTTGTTGTTACATGTCTCTGTCACTGCATCTATCCATCTTCTTCTGGGTCTTCCTCTTGGTCTTTTTTCCATGCGTTCTCGAGAAGAACGCCCTTGATGGTGATTGGTGAGGATTCATTCTGACCAGGTGACCAAACCATTTCAGTTGTTGTTGTTCTTTATATTCTTGGCAGGGTCGTTAGCTATGCGGCTATAAACGGCTGACACCATTATATTTATGGGGGATTCGGTAGCCTAGTTGGTAAAACCACCCGACCGGGTTACCGACGTTCAGACAACATGTGTGTGATTCCCACTGCAAGCAATGTGAGTCGTACACGTGGTTGGAAAAAAAAATAAACAACCCCGCGGTCGACCCAGCCGCTGGCAGAATTGGGTACAATGGCAGCACTTTGGGAAGGTGAGGAATGTCGCCTCGCATCGTGAGTTTCGATGCTTGAAGCGACACTATCCAGAAGTGTTTGGAAGCAGGCGAGCACATATGGGTGAAAACTCGCGTGCTAAGATACCGATTCAAGCCTCATACATTACTTTTACCTTTACCAGTACATAATTTTGATAACTACTATTTAACATGTAAGGGAAACAACTCTTATCGTTGACGTACACAAAAAGTGTCGATAATAAACATCTGGTTACATTTTAAATTTATTCAGCAAATAATGATTTCGTGACGTTTTAATAACCTCACTGACTGACGTGGTTAACTTGCAGCAGGGCTAAACAGTTGACATTAGAGCTCATAAAAAAGTTATCTGATTCAAGTTACCACTTCGGTTAGTGTAAATATAATTTGAAAAAAAAAATAAGTAAATTACGTGGCAACATATTGTAATATTTATAAAATGTATATAATCACATACGAGTTTAACCACACGCACGCGCATGTACATAACCATATACTGTGTATCTTCTCCCAATACCAACAAACTGTATCTTCTCCCAATGCCAACAAACTGTATCTTCTCCCAATGCCAACAAACTGTATCTTCTCCCAATGTCAACAAAATGTGTCTTCTCACAATGTCAAAAAACTCTCACTTCTCTCAATACCAACAAACTGTGTCTTCTCTCAATGTCATTAAACGGTTTCTTCTCTCAATGTCATTAAACTGTGTCTTCTCTCAATGTCATTAAACTGTGTCTTCTCTCAATGTCATTAAACTGTGTCTTCTCTCAATGTCATTAAACTGTGTCTTCTCTCAATGTCATTAAACTGTGTCTTCTCTCAATGTCATTAAACTGTGTCTTCTCTCAATGTCATTAAACTGTGTCTTCTCTCAGTGTCATTAAACTGTGTCTTCTCTCAATGTCATTAAACTGTGTCTTCTCCCAATGTTATTAAACTGTGTCTTCTCCCAATGTTATTAAACTGTGTCTTCTCCCAATGTTATTAAACTGTGTCTTCTCTCAATGTCATTAAACTGTGTCTTCTCCCAATGTTATTAAACTGTGTCCTCTCCCAATGTCATTAAACTGTGTCTTCTCTCAATGTTATTAAACTGTGTCTTCTCTCAATGTCATTAAACTGTGTCTTCTCTCAATGGTATTAAACTGTGTCTTCTCTCAATGTTATTAAACTGTGTCTTCTCCCAATGTTATTAAACTGTGTCTTCTCCCAATGTTATTAAACTGTGTCTTCTCCCAATGTTATTAAACTGTGTCTTATCCCAATGTTATTAAACTGTGTCTTCTCTCAATGTCATTAAACTGTGTCTTCTCTCAATGTCATTAAACTGTGTCTTCTCCCAATGTCATTAAACTGTGTCTTCTCTCAATGTCATTAAACTGTGTCTTATCCCAATGTTATTAAACTGTGTCTTCTCTCAATGTCATTAAACTGTGTCTTCTCTCAATGTCATTAAACTGTGTCTTCTCCCAATGTTATTAAACTGTGTCTTCTCTCAATGTCATTAAACTGTGTCTTCTCTCAATGTCATTAAACTGTGTCTTCTCCCAATGTCATTAAACTGTGTCTTCTCTCAATGTCATTAAACTGTGTCTTATCCCAATGTCATTAAACTGTGTCTTCTCTCAATGTCATTAAACTGTGTCTTCCCTCAATGTCAACAAACTGTGTCTTCTCTCAATGTTATTAAACTGTGTCTTCTCTCAATGACAACAAACTGTGTCTTCTCTCAATGTCAACAAATTGTGTCTTCCCTCAATGTCAACAAACTGTGTCTTCTCTCAATGTCAACAAACTGTGTCTTCTCTCAAAGTCATTAAACTGTGTCTTCTCTCAATGTCATTAAACTGTGTCTTCCCTCAATGTCAACAAACTGTGTCTTCTCTCAATGTTATTAAACTGTGTCTTCTCTCAATGACAACAAACTGTGTCTTCTCTCAATGTCAACAAATTGTGTCTTCCCTCAATGTCAACAAACTGTGTCTTCTCTCAATGTCAACAAACTGTGTCTTCTCTCAATGTCAACAAACTGTGTCTTCTCTCAATGTCAACAAACTATGTCTTCTCTCAATGTCAACAAACTGTGTCTTCTCTCAATGTCAACAAACTATGTCTTCTCTCAATGTCAACAAACTATGTCTTCTCTCAATGTCAACAAACTGTGTCTTCTCTCAATGTCAACAAACTGTGTCTTCTCTCAATGTCAACAAACTGTGTCTTCCCTCAATGTCATTAAACTGTGTCTTCTCTCAATGTCAACAAACTGTGTCTTCTCTCAATGTCAACAAACTGTGTCTTCTCTCAATGTCAACAAACTGTGCCTTCTCTCAATGTCAACAAACTGTGTCTTCTCTCAATGTCAACAAACTGTGTCTTCTCTCAATGTCAACAAACTATGTCTTCTCTCAATGTCAACAAACTGTGTCTTCTCTCAATGTCAACAAACTATGTCTTCTCTCAATGTCAACAAACTGTGTCTTCTCTCAATGTCAACAAACTGTGTCTTCTCTCAATGTCAACAAACTGTGTCTTCTCTCAATGTCAACAAGCTGTGTCTTCTCTCAATGTCAACAAACTGTGTCTTCTCTCAATGTCAACAAACTGTGTCTTCTCTCAATGTCAACAAACTGTGTCTTCTCTCAATGTCAACAAATTGTGTCTTCTCTCAATGTCAACAAGCTGTGTCTTCTCTCAATGTCAACAAACTGTGTCTTCTCTCAATGTCAACAAATTGTGTCTTCCCTCAATGTCAACAAACTGTGTCTTCTCTCAATGTCAACAAACTGTGTCTTCCCTCAATGTCAACAAACTGTGTCTTCTCTCAATGTCAACAAACTGTGTCTTCTCTCAATGTCAACAAGCTGTGTCTTCTCTCAATGTCAACAAACTGTGTCTTCTCTCAATGTCAACAAACTGTGTCTTCTCTCAATGTCAACAAACTGTGTCTTCTCTCAATGTCAACAAATTGTGTCTTCTCTCAATGTCAACAAGCTGTGTCTTCTCTCAATGTCAACAAACTGTGTCTTCTCTCAATGTCAACAAATTGTGTCTTCCCTCAATGTCAACAAACTGTGTCTTCTCTCAATGACAACAAACTGTGTCTTCCCTCAATGTCAACAAACTGTGTCTTCCCTCAATGTCAACAAACTGTGTCTTCTCCCAATGTCATCAAACTGTGTCTTCTCTTGACTAACCTGTCTATACTGACTAACCTGTCTATACTGACTAACCTGATTATACAGACTAACCTGTTTATACTGACTAACCTGTTTATACTGACTAACCTGTCTGTACTAACTAACCTGTTTATACTGACTGACTAATCTGTTTATACTGACAGACTAACCGGTTTATACTGACGGTCTAACCTGTTTATACTGACTGACTAACCTGTTTATACTGACTGACGAACCTGTTTACACTGACTGATTAACCTGTTTATACTGACTGATTAACCTGTCTATACTGACTAACCTGTTTATACTGATTGACTGACCTGTTTATACTGACTGACTAACCTGTTTATACTGACTGTCTAACCTGTTTATACTGACTAACATGTTCATACTGACTGACTAACTTGTTCATACTGACAGACTAACCTGTTTATACTGACTAATTAACCGGTTTATACTGACAGACTTACCGGTTTATACTAACTGACTAACCTGTTTATACTGACTGACTAGCCTGTTTATGCTGACTGACTGACATGTTTATACTGACTGACTAACCTGTTTATACTGACTGACTAACGTGTTTATACTGCCAGACTAACCTGTTTATACTGACTGACTGTCCTGTTTATACAGACTTACTAATCTGTTTATACTGACAGACTAACCTGTTTTACTGACAGACCAACCTGTTTTACTGACAGACTAACCTGTCTATACTGACTGACTAACCTGTTTATACTGAATGACTAACCTGTTTATACTGACTGACTATTCCTGTTTATACTTACTGAGTAACCTGTTTATCTTGACTGACTAACCTGTTTATACTGACTGACTAACCTGTTTATAATGACTGACTAACCTGTTTATACTGACTGACTATTCCTGTTTATACTTACTGAGTAACCTGTTTATAATGACAGACTAACCTGTCCATACTGACTGGCTAACCTGTTTATACTGAATGACTAACCTGTTTATACTGACTGACTATTCCTGTTTATACTGACTGACTATTCCTGTTTATACTGACTGAGTAACCTGTTTATACTGACTGACTAACCTGTTTATACTGACTGACTAACCTGTTTAGTCTTGTCAGGCGAGTAGGGAGGGATCAAAGAGGGAAGGCAACTAGGAACCAAAAAATAATATGCTAGGTCGGATGTGTTGGGCCGAAAGGCGCAAATATCACAGTTTCACTGCAAACCACAACACAACGTATGCACGCAAACTTAACGTCCTTTTAAGGGCGGATGACGAAGATGTGTATTCCCTTAGTCATTGATCGAACACAGGCGAGCGAGCAAAATTTCGAACATGCAAGTTTAATATTATTATTCAAAAAATTAAATAAAATCCTGATCTTAATGGATCGAAAGTTAATAAGAGACAAACATAAGCCCCTCCCACTGACCTAAATCTGGTATCCACGTTGTCAAAATAAAACTGCTAGATTTAAAAAAAAAAAAAGGGGGGGGCACAGACACTAGATATACAAACTACAGCAAGACATCTTCAGTGAATGCATTCCTGTCAACTGATGCTGCAACATCTGCTTGCCAGATTTCTTGAGGGATCAAACCATCGTCCCAAACGACGAGCGGTATTATAAAAATACTGAAAGTAAATATTTGAAAACAGGATTAGCAACATATGTGGGCGTGAGTAGTTTGAAGAGCATGCGAATTACAGAAGGAATCAGAAACGAATGTCAACAAATATTCCGAGATGTTATAAACTGATACTTAGATGCACAAAAGAAATGACAATATCTCTGTTTTTTTTTTTGGTTTTTTTTGTGGGGGGGGGGGGTATGATTCTTCATGCATGTTCAATACAAAGTGTCAACAAAAGATAATTGCATCGAGTAAAGTATAGTCACCACTCTACAAATAAAACTGATCCCCTACACCAGTGTTTTCTACCGTGGTACCCTTCCGTTCTTGATTTCTTCCCGTAGGCCCCCTGTCCTTTGGTGAAAAAGATAACTACAGAAACGCTTTTTTGCCAAATAGATCGTGATATATATATATATATATATATATATATATATATATATATATATATATATATATATATATATTCCTGTGTGTTACCGGAGCCTCATTATGAGGGAAGTAAAGAATAGTGACACTGTGACCTTCCAGGCATGTCGTAAGAGGCGACTAAGGAGTTTGATCGATGGCTTGACAAGCTGTCATTGTAAAAAGTATTGTTATGGAAACAGAGCCATATATTTTAGAGCAGTTATCTCTGCAATATGTGCCACTTTGGCACGAAAGGTTTCTGTTTTTGAGATTGTGTTTCTGCCTTATGTGCCGTCTTCGGCTCGTAAGGACAATAGATATATATATATATATATACATATATGCTGGCGTAGGTGATCATGTCTCTTCTCAATTTTCGACCTCGACAGTTATTTATCATTTCTGTTGTTAACCTTCTGCCAAGCAATTCTCTTAAGCTGACTGGTATTTTTTCTCTTTGCTTCCCTATACCTCTTTGTCCCTCGATTTGTCCAGTTGTTACAATATATTCCAGCTGTTTTCTTCCCATTACATGGCTTTTTGGACAATCATGAATCGTCACAATAAGAATTATATCATCATCATCATCAAGTACCGGTCTGCTGGCGTAGGTGATCATGTCTCTCCACAACTTTCGATCTCGGCAGCTATTTATCATTTCTGTTGTTTACGTTCTGCCAAGCCATTCTCTTAAGCTGTCTGTTATTTTTTCTCTTTGCTTCCCTCTATCTCTTCGTCCCTCAATTTTTCCAGTTGTTACAATATATTCCAGTTGTTCTCTTCTCATTACATGGCCAAAAAATGATGATTGTTTCTTCCTAATATTGGAAATTAACTCTCTTTCTGCTTTGACCTCTCTCATAACATTTTCATTACTCTTCTTAGCTGTCCATGGTACTCTCAACATTCTTCTGTAAAACCACATTTCTACAGACTCCAGTGATTTTTTTGTCTGTTGTCCTATTGTCCATGATTCGCATCCTTAGTTAAGACTGGCTCTACGTAACATTTAAGAACTCTTTTTCTTGTTTCTATTGCCAAAAATGGATTGCATAGTATCTTCCTCATTTTTTTGGAAAGCTGCTTTTGCCTGAGCCATTCTGCATCTCACCTCTTTTGTACATCTTTCGTCTGAGGTTAACAAAGTTCCCAAATATTTAAATAAGAATTATATATATATATATATATATATATATATATATATATATATATATATATATATACAGTGGTCCTAAACTTCTTTCTCTCTCTCTCTCTCTCTCTATATATATATATATATATATATATATATATATATATATATATATATGCTAAAATATGACGGTTGTTATAACAATAAATTCAGCTTTCAAAATCAAGGATTCCACTTATTGTGAATAGTTTTCTTTCTTTGTCTAAAAACTTCTATATTTCGTAAGAAGCGATTCATCTTTTGTCATTTAAATTTGTCTATTATTATCAACCACCACCGAAAGTATGTCTAGCTAGAAGATTACTTCGCTAGGAGCACAGATATCCCAGTGGTTTGATCTTCGTTATCTTTATAAGACGATGCTTCTGATCACGCTTACATGTTTGCTTGCGTCTATTGAAAAATAAAATACCTGAAATTTTGCACATGAGTTTTATCTGGTCTTCCAGTGATGGGATACATCCGAGATATTAATTATTGTCGATATTTCTTCTTTGCAGAGGTAGCCATGATACTTAATATTTATTTATTTTGTTAATGTTATTAATACATTTTCTATTCACAAAATATATTACTATATACTTCTGTATATAGTCACAAATCAAGCGTTATGTCGACCAAGATAGATTTTTATAATGTTAAGAAATTAAACCCAGCACCCCGAAAGGACAGACAAAAGTTTCGTTCTTGAAAGCTCTGATTGGCAAACTTGTAAGTCATATCCCTTCGACGTTCGTCCAGACACCTTGTAAGTCTATTCTACATCCCTTCGACGTTCGTCCACACACCTTGTAAGTCTATTCTATATGCCCTCGATGTTCGTCCACACACCTTGTAAAAGTCTATTCTACATCCCTTCGACGTTCGTCCACACACCTTGTAAGTCTATTCTATATCCCTTCGACGTTCGTCCACACACCTTGTAAGTCTATTCTATATCCCTTCGACGTTCGTCCACACACCTTGTAAGTCTATTCTATTCCCCTCGATGTTCGTCCACACACCTTGTAAGTCTATTCTACATCCCTTCGACGTTCGTCCACACACCTTGTAAGTCTATTCTACATCCCTTCGACGTTCGTCCAGACACCTTGTAAGTCTATTCTACATCCCTTCGACGTTCGTCCACACACTTTTTTTGTATTCTATATCCCTTCGACGTTCGTCCACACACCTTGTAAGTCTATTCTATATCCCTTCGACGTTCGTCCACACATCTTGTAAGTCTATTCTATATCCCTTCGACGTTCGTCCACACATCTTGTAAGTCTATTCTATATCCCTTCGACGTTCGTCCACACATCTTGTAAGTCTATTCTATATCCCTTCGACGTTCGTCCACACACCTTGTAAGTCTATTCTATATCCTTTCGACGTTCGACCACACACCTTGTAAGTCTATTCTATATCACTTCGACGTTAGTCCATAAACCTTGCAAGTCTATTCTATATCCCCTTATCCCCTCGACGTACTTCCACACACCTTGCATGCGTCTAGTTAGAAGAGGACGGCTAGGTTGTGGTCGAGTTTGGGTGGGGGAGAAGGTGGCCGGAAGAAGTGGGAAAGGATCCTTCCATCCAAGATGGCCACTTTAAATCCCACAAAAAACGTATGATGTACGCTTCTCTTATTCAAGTCCCTCTTTGACCTAAGACGGCACATATGGTGGAAGTCCTAGTTCTTCACAGCTGCCGATTTATGTTAGTTCTTGTAAGTCTAACAGGGGCAATCGAATCACTTAAAAAAGATAGCTGACTTCATGAGAGAGTCTGGAATCCTACTCTGATTGAGTCTTAATCGCAGAGAGAGAGAGAGAGAGAGAGAGAGAGAGAGGGTAAGTCTTCATTGTTTCTTATTTCTAGTTTGAGCCTTCCCTAGTATTGTTTTGCGTGGTATTTCTATTAATTTTTTGTATCTGCTTCTAATCAAACAATTCAGAAAGTGAAAAAAGTGATGCACGAGCGCTGTATTCTAAAAATATATGTATACCTATGCATAGCCTCCAAGTCTCGTGCTGTGGCCCACTAGTCTTGTGCAGTGGACCCCACTGATGCCATTTTTACCCGTGGCCCTCTTAGATTTTGCCCTGTGCCAAACAGCCCCGGTTGAGAAAGCACTTCTCTACACGAACAGTAAAGATGGTTTCTCTGCATGAACAGTACAGATGGTTTCTCTACAAGAACAGTAAAGATGGTTTCTCTACATGAAGAGTAAAGATGGTTTCTCTACATGAACAGTAAAGATGGTTTCTCTACATGAACAGTAAAGATGGTTTCTCTACATGAACAGTAAAGATGGTTTCTCTACATGAACAGTAAAGATGTTTCTCTACATGAAAAGAAAAAAGGTGGTTTCTCTACATGAACAGTAAAGATGGTTTCTCTACGTGAAGAGTAAAGATGGTCTCTCTATATGAACAGTAAAGATGGGTTCTCTATATGAACAGTAAATATGGTTTCTCTACACGAAGAGTATAGATTAGAGATATAGGCAAAGGCGCCTCACAGCAGCAGAGCTGGAAGCTGTCAGCGATCCACAGCTGATGGCTTGCTCCAGGATCGGTGATCCACCACTAGCCAGACCTTACTCCACCTCTTCGCAGTGCACAAAAAAACACACTAACCTGCAAATCTAGCCAAGCGAGTATGGATCGAAGAGGGAAGACAGCCCGGTACTAAAAAATAAGATTTTGAAGTCGGATGTATTGGCCGAAATGGGTAAATATCACAGTTCTACTGCAAACTACAACGCAACGTAACGTCTACGCCCACTTAACGTCCTTTTGAGAACGGATGATGAAGAAGACATCAGCTCCTTTAGTGGTCATCTGTTTAACGACAGGAAGGTGAATGCCGTAACGGTAGTTTCTCTGATTGATCCATTGGTCTTCTTGTGTGGTCGTCCTCAGTGCTTTATTTTGCTCAGGATTGTGTAGTCCTCTCCAGCCAGGCTTCCCACTTAACTACAGAGGGTGTATGAGATCAATACCTTTTCATCACCATCAAGCAGTGGCGTATTCTGGTTTTGGGGTCTGGGCTACCGCTGACATAATAAATAAAGACATACATTATATTCAGTAGGCTAACATAAAGTAATATTTTCTAATGACATCACTACATTTTAAATTACTTACTTATTTATATTTAATCTATATCCGTCTTGTTTGGGACGAAAATGTCTTGATGACTTTGTCATTGAAAGTACTGTTGGGTTGGTTTCTAAGTTTCTGAAGGAATGATTTCTCAATGGACATTATTGCCAAACATGATAAGCGTTCTTGTGTCTGAGTTGAGCGACAATAAGATTTGATTTTCTTGAGAGCAGAAAAAAGTTATTTATACAGTAGCTCATGTGCATAACGTAGTTATAAATAGGTTAGGAAGTTTCGGTAATCAGACATAGTTTTACTTTCACTTTGTGACGCTTCTGATTGGCTAGAGCTAAAAAATAACCCATGAAACAGCATTCCTCTAGCGGTAACTTGCGCCGTATTATTTTGACGGGAGTTTTTGAATGTCAAGGTCATTAATTCTAAGTCGGAGGAAAGAGAACTGTACCGCTACTTATTAGCGGTTCCATGTACTATCTAGAGTAGTTTCTGTTTCATTCACAAACGTTATAGTGGCCACAGGAAAACCTTGCTTTAATAAAAGCAAATCAAAGCATATATATCATATTGGCCTACGAAATGTGTAATAGAATATTCGAAAATTTATAATATAATTATTAAAAAAATATAATAAATTATCATTTCCTTTTGTATTTCGATAATATGTTCAGGCTACCGGCGGTAGCTGCGGTAGCATAGAGAATGCGCCACTGCCATCAAGTACCAAGTCTGCTGGCGTAGGTGATCATGTCTCTCCACAACCTTCGATCACGACAGTTATTTATAATTTCTGTTGTTGACCTTCTGCCAAGCCATTTTCTTAAGATGTCTGGTATTTTTTCTCTTTGCTTCCCTCTATCTCTTCGTTCCTCAATTTTTCCAGTAGTTACTTTTACAAGATCTTAAAATGTCGTTCATTTGGCGGGATAGCGATCTTAACGAAGAAATGAGAAGACGATTAGAGCCCTGGAGATAGAATTTCCTAGAAGAATGTTGAAAGTTCCCTGGACAGCAAGAAAAAAAAATCTCAAAGAGGCAACCACAAACAGGAACTCCTAAAAAAAACATCAGAAAGAAACAATCACCATTTTTCGAGAACATCATGAGAAAAGGATTGTTTGAATACTTGGTTACAACAGGCAAAATACAGTGATAGAGAGATCGAAGACGACAAAGAGAGAAGACACTATATAGATAGCTTGGTGTCATGGTATGGAAAACATCCAACAACAGAATTGATACGATGTACTGTGGATTATTATTATCTGATTGCTACGAGTTGATACGAGCTTGCTGCTCTTTGACTCATTAGATGTAGCTGGCTGTAATGGTTTTCTTGACATTCTCGGCTCTTACTGGAGAGGTTGGAGTTCGTCTGTCCCAGGCTATGCTGGAAACTACTAGTCCATCCCAGAGATATTGCAATACTGGGTCCTCTATATCAGTAACGGCCACCACTACGGGGAACACGGCGATCCTAGCTTCGGTTAGCCAGTCTGTTTTGACGCAGACTGTTACCAGGGGTGACCACGAGGAGGTAGATATGCTAGGTCTTGGTGAGCTGATGGTGCGCCGACCCTGCTATTGCGACCGCAGGTCGCAGGCGCTTGTGCACCCCCATGTACTGTGGATAGAAGATTGTGGAAGGACATGATCGCCTACGCCAGCCGATATGGCACATGATGATGACGATAAAAGCCAATGATAGAAAAATAGTGAGGAAAAAGATTGAATGACGCGATCGGTGCTGTCTCTGACGCCCGCGACCTGTAGCCAGAAGTACCTGCTGTCTGTGACGCCCGCGTGATCAAACATTGAGACCCGCTGTTTGTCTTCCAGGTGTTGTGAGGATTGTAGCAGTGTAGGACCGCCTAGGACCCCGACATCTTGTGTCGGAGCAGAGGGGTCTAACATCACGAGCGGATGTCATCCTACGCTGTCCTTCTGACATCAGCGATCCTGTCTTGAAACTACACTTCGCACCAAGGCGTAGGCCGGAAGCAAATGTGGGAAGGAGTGACAGAGGGAGTGACAGACTGAGTGACAGAAGGAGTGAACGAAGGAGTGAAAGAGGGAGAAAATGTGGGAGGGAATGAGGGAGTGACAGAGGGAGCGAACGAAGGAGTGAATGAAAGAGAGATAGAGGGAGAGCCCGGGGAGTGATTGAGAGAGTGACAGAAGGAGCGAAAAAGAGAGTTGCGGAAGGAGTGAATGAGTGCGTGAAAGAGAGTGTGACAGAGGGAGGGAAAGAGGAAGCAGCCGTGGAAGTGAGAGAGGGCGTGAAAGAGGGTGTGACAGAAGGAGTGAAAGAGGGTGAGACAGGAGTGACAAAAAAGTGAAAGAGGGAGTGACAAAAGAGTGAAAGAGGGAGAGACAGGAGTGACAAAAAAGTGAAAGAAGGGAGTGCCAGAAGGAGTGAAAGAGGGAGCAAATGTAGGAATTAAAAAGGTAGTAATAGAAAGAGTAACAGAGGGAGTGAAAGAAGGCAGATACCTATTGTTGTAGAATGCACTAGAACTGTGATATTTTCGCCTTTCGGTCCAAAACATCCGACTTCAGCATATTATTTTGAGTACCAGTTTGTCTTCCCTTTTCGATCCATACTCGCTTGGCCTGGCTAGACAGTTTAGTCTATTTCTGGAGGCAACGCGAAGGGTTTGAAATAGGGTCTGGATGGTTCTGGTTCACTGATCCAGTGAGAAAGAGATACATTGATGCCACTTGGGGTGAGACAACCCTTTCGGGCGATCAGACGATTTTATAAGATGAATCGGCTACGGCTGTCAGAAGAACATGACAACAGGCCCGTAACTTGGACATCCGTCTTACCCTGATGGCCCTTAGAGTTGAAGTGAGATGCAAATGGGATGCCTGCATCTCGAGTGATGTCATACATATGTTCCCGGCGTCTACTACAGAGACAGCGCCCTAATTCGTTGTCATGAAAGGTTTGAGTTTGTTACTTAAAGCTTTTGTTAGAATCTTGTAGTCTGTGTTCAGGAGTGAAATGGGTCTGTAGGTTTTGAGACGTGTCTTGTCCGTGCTATCTCTGCGGTACAAGGATGTTCTGGCTTGGTGGTAACTGTTTCTTTGTGAATGAATAATCTGTGTACATTTTGAAATGGAAATGACATAATATATGAAATAAATATTGACATAATTCTGCTGTGAGGCCACCAGGCCCTGGTGATTTGTTTATCAGCATTACTTGTGCTTGTTATGTCAGCTTGTCTCTCTCTGCGATCAGGACTCAGTCAGAGTAGGATTCCAGACTCTCACATGAAGTCAGCTGTCAGGTTAAGTGTGTTGATCGCCCCCTCAGACAGAATCGCCGTCACATTTAGAGTCCGCCAGATCCACTCTGACTGAACACCCGTTAATACGTTGCACTGTGTTCTGCGCCAGTGGCCCATGGCATCCGATTTCAGCCAGCATTTTTTTTCAGGTTTGCTTTCCTTAGCCTTTAATTGTCCCCAATCTTTCTGCAAGGCAGCAGATTGTCTTTTCTGTAGCTTGTCTTAGAACAACTATCGCAACGTCACTCCGGCAAGAGAACATTCTTCAACCAAGGGCGTTAATGCCGACCAACACCGGAAAAGGAAATGAAATTCATGAAAACGAGACAAGTTTCCTGTTCCAATTGTCAGCCATTGGGTTGTGTCAGCCTTCTCCCTCTCAAACTCAGCTCAAGATTTGTGTCCTCTTGTAAGTTCACGGACTTTATAGCTCCCGTGTCATTTTAATTTCTTCGGGTAAAACATCTAAAGTGTATGGTAAATGTCATATGAACGATTTCCAAACATAGATCGCTTGTTCCGGCATGAGTCACTATGTGGAGGGAAACACAGTGGTCAGGTGCTGGCACTGGCTGGTCATTGATTGCTGAACAACGCCGCCGGTTGCTCGTCTTTCTACTTTCTGTTCGGATTTCGCATGATGTTCAACTGTTACCAATTGTTATTAGAAATTATCTTTGTCATATTCATTTAAATAATATCCCATCAGCTGTTGGCATAACTGTCAACCTGCATAGATCATAATAGATGATTAATTAATTGCCATATGAACAGTAATAATAGTAAATTACTCAATTACTGTAAATTGTAAATGTATGATATTTTTACTCATTAGTTGGACAGACTGAGACACCTACCTAACAGCCTAACACTTAACAACAACCTAACAGTCTAATTACTCCCTCTTTTAACTTAATTACTAACTTCTGGTAACTTAAGTAACTTTACTTAAACTTAAAACTAGTATAGTATAACTTATAACATTAATTGATTAATAGGTATCTATACTATATTTAAACTTTAATAGCTAGAAGTAACTTTATTTTATTTGTGACTGCTTACATTTTTTTTTTTAATGCACTGAACTGTGTATTATACAGTGCATGTTATAATTCATTAATGTGATTGTGAACTGCTTCGTCAAGTCAGCTGCAGCTTTACCTCTTTAGGGAATTTGCACTGTGTTTCGTTCGTTGTAGGCTGCATTCACTAGAGTAATCAGGAATCTATGGCGCAGCCATTTGTTGTGTGTGCTACGTGAGTGTATTAAAATTGTTGTTACATCAATAATCAGTTCAGATGATAGAAACGTATACAGTTTAGGTACTATTTTGATAAAAATGTTAAAACATTTTATTATAATGTCTAGATAGCCCTTGGTGAGGGCACCAAAATACCTCTTTCACATTTGTACATCAATTATTAAAATAGTTATGTACTTTTAAGTGTCAAATTGCGCTGTTGATTTAATTAGTTAAGCCCACTTTGAACATTTCTTCTGCTTTAAACAGATTAGGGCCAAAAATAACAAACAGACCAAATCTGGGTCACCATTACGCCCCCATGATCAGTTTCCCTGCAAATAAAATTCAGTAACAAAGCTTCTCGCCTCCAGATATCTTTCAAATAACACCAGAGTGTAGATAAATGATTAATCATAGATCCAAATTAAGCACCTTTTGCAATGACCGTTTTTTTTTCATCATTTATCAATGATATCATTTGTAAAACACTGTACAAACCCATGCCAGTTTTCACTTGGAGGATTGGGGAGCAGAAACACCTGCGACAGGTTGCAATAGCAGGATCGGCGCACCATCAGTTGACTAAGACCTAGCAGTTCTACCTCCTCGTGGTCTCCCCTGGAAACAGTCTGCGTCAAACCAGACTGGCTAACAAGCTAGGATCGCCGTGTTCCTAGTGGTGGTTGTTACTGATATAGAGGACCCAGTATTGCAGTACCTAACTAGTAGTTTCCCAGCATAGCCTGGGATAGACGAACTCCAACTTCTCCAGTAAGAGCCGGGAATGTCAAGAAAGCCATTACGACCTGCCACATCTTATGAGTCAAAAGGCAACTAGCCTGCATCAACTCGTGGCAATCCGTCAACAACACTTGGAGGATAAGTTTCAGCAAAATTATCTCCAGCAGACTTGACATGTAGAATTTTACGCTGAATCTAAATATGCACGCAAATCTTTTTAACAAAGATCGGTCAATTCAAAATTAATTGAAACTTTGCCTTTATGGAAAGGATATATATGATGTCAAGTTTTATATTTGGCCCTAAATTTTAAAAACTCTTAGAGTCATATATCAATCATCGTACCAATATGGAAAAAGAAAGGTAGCAAAAGAGACTGCAATAAATATAGAGGTATATCTGTTCTCAGCCATGTAGGAAAGCTATACACCAAGATCGTGGAAAAAGACAGACCAATAATAGAACTACAGTTAAGCGATTCTCAAATAGGATTCCAAAAAAACAGAGGATGTACCGACGAACTATTCACATTAAAACAGCTTGCAGAAAAAAAATGACCGAACACATTCAAAAGAGTAAACAGAGAACAACTATGGGAGATACTAACAACATATGGAGTAAGCCAACATCTAACCAACCTAGTTAAAAGTCTCTACATCAACAGCAGCTGCACAGTCAGAACATCAGCAGGCTACACAGACCACTTCGAAGTTAGATCAGGTGTAAGACAGGGAGACAGGGGTGCGTATATTCTCTCTCTCTCTCTCTCTCCCCCCCCCCCCCCCCCACTGTTTATTACGTACATGGACTATATATGCAAGTTAGCCAACACATCAGAGACAGAGGAGATCAACTAGCTTTTATTTGCAGATGATCAGGCACTAATACATGAAAAGATGGAAGACCTACAAGAACACTTAAATAGACTCAACAGCTCAAGCACAAAATACAACATGAAAATCAACATCAACAAAGCAGAAGTCATGAGTGTCGCCAAAAATAAACAGAACATCAACATAACTATAGAAGGCAGGCAACTAAAACAAGTAGAGGAATTCAAATACCTAGGAAATTTAGTGACAAACGATAATTCACAAACAGCAGAGGTAGACTCAAGATGCATCAGTCATCAAAGCTTGTCAAATCATTGGACAGTTATCACCACTATTGTCCAACAAGGAAATAATTCTAGAGGCAAAACGGGCACTCTACAATACAATCTTCATACCAACGTTGTGCTACCAATGCCAGTCCTGGACTCAGATGCAAGAACAATAAGAAAAATAACCTCTACAGAAATTAAATGTGTCAGATGAATGACAGGAAACAGTCTGAGAGATAAGATCAGAAATGAAGAACTGAGACAAAAGCTAGGAATAACCCCACCATAGAATATATAAAGAAACAACAAATAAAATGGTTTGGTCATGTGACGCGGCAGAAAGATCAAAACAACGAGCCCTCAATAAATGTCGCGAGAACACCAGACTCAAGGTTCGACCACAAAAAAGATGGATCGATGTAATATTAGAAGCACTAGGAAACATAACAGCAGCAGAGGCAAACAGAAGAGCAAAAAACCGCAAATTATATCTCCCCTCGACGCTGAAAGGCAAATGAGGAAGGAAAGAAGTAGAGCCGTAAAGGAACAAAGCAATTTGATTTATACAAAATATAGGAAAGCTATCCTGCCTCGTTTTCAACAGCAGCCAGGTCCATAGAAACGTGGAAATGGCCACCATGGTGCATCAATCATTATTCAAAGTGCCTACATACATCATAATGAAATAAATAACCTTACAAGTTACTTTCCATTTCAAATTTCTGCCATTGATAACTCTGTTCTCTAGTCAGTTTAAGTATAGTTTGTTTAGTTTTGTAGTTCAGTTGAGTCATGATGGTGATGTAAGACAAAGGTTGTTAATCTAGCTCAAGTTTAGTTAATAGGACAAAGGTTGTTAATCTAGCTCAAGTTTAGTTAGTAAGACAAAAGTTGTTAATCTTGCTCAAGTTTAGTTAATAGGACAAAGGTTGTTAATCTAGCTCAAGTTTAGTTAGTAAGACAGAGGTTGTTAATCTAGCTCAAGTTTAGTTAATAGGACAAAAGTTGTTAATCTAGCTCAAGTTTAGTTAATAGGACAAAGGTTGTTAATCTAGCTCAAGTTTAGTTAGTAAGACAAAAGTTGTTAATCTAGCTCAAGTTTAGTTAGTAAGACAAAAGTTGTTAATCTTGCTCAAGTTTAGTTAATAGGACAAAAGTTGTTAATCTAGCTCAAGTGGATTATTTGTCTAATTTTCCTTGTAAAAGTTTTATTAATTTCCGTCCATTTAAATAAAACGGTGTGAAAGATGGAAGATATTGTATCACATTATAAGTCGAGTTTAATAAAATAAGTGAGTTTCTCTCCACCCTGATAACAGAAATGACACATTCTTCAGTAATTGACTTCAGATTCAATTAGAAAGTTCTAACTTTCACAATGGGCCCTTTTTTGCCCTCTGTGCTTAATTAATTGTTATTTGCACTTGATCTATTGCTTCACAAAACTCATCCTCAAGCCTAGTCTTCAATATCTGCATGGAATTTGCCTTTATTCTTCCAGCATTATAACCATCACTTCTAGTCTGCAGAGAAATGCATCTTCTAGAATCAGTTGTATCATCACTATCTGAGAATCAGTAGTATCATCAGTGTCTCAGAATCAGTTGTATCATCACCATCCCAGAATCAGTTGTACCATCACCATCCCAGAATCAGTTGTACCATCACCATCCCAGAATCAGTTGTATCATCACCATCCCAGAATCAGTTGTATCATCACCATCCCAGAATCAGTTGTATCATCACTGTCTCAGAATCAGTTGTACCATCACTGTCTCAGAATCAGTTGTACCATCACTATCTCAGAATCAGTTGTACCATCACTATCTCAGAATCAGTTGTATCATCACCATCCCAGAATCAGTTGTATCATCACCATCCCAGAATCAGTTGTATCATCACCATCCCAGAATCAGTTGTATCATCACCATCCCAGAATCAGTTGTATCATCACCGTCTCAGAATCAGTTGTACCATCACTGTCTCAGAATCAGTTGTACCATCACTATCTCAGAATCAGTTGTACCATCACTATCTCAGAATCAGTTGTACCATCACTATCTCAGAATCAGTTGTATCATCACCATCCCAGAATCAGTTGTATCATCACCGTCTCAGAATCAGTTGTACCATCACTGTCTCAGAATCAGTTGTACCATCACTATCTCAGAATCAGTTGTACCATCACTATCTCAGAATCAGTTGTACCATCACTATCTCAGAATCAGTTGTATCATCACCATCCCAGAATCAGTTGTATCATCACCATCCCAGAATCAGTTGTACCATCACTGTCTCAGAATCAGTTGTACCATCACTATCTCAGAATCAGTTGTACCATCACTGTCTCAGAACCAGTTGTACCATCACTGTCTCAGAATCAGTTGTACCATCACTGTCTCAGAATCAGTTGTACCATCACTATCTCAGAATCAGTTGTACCATCACTGTCTCAGAATCAGTTGTACCATCACTGTCTCAGAATCAGTTGTACCATCACTGTCTCAGAATCAGTTGTACCATCACTATCTTAGAATCAGTTGTATCATCACTGTCTCAGAATGAATTTTCCAGAACTACAATTATTAGCAAGTTATTGCAAATCAAAATCATAGACCATCAACTGGAAGTGCTAATGTGATCTATTCTAGGTTTAGCAGTAAAGAATCAGTTAATGTAAAACCCAAATCACCACTCCATGAAACAAAAACTCAGCAGCACCTATCAGATCTGATAAACCAGATAATAGTCTAGAAAGAGTTATAATGGAATATTGTTCTTAGAATTATCCAACAAGGAAATAACTCTGGAGGCAAAACGAGCACTATACAATACAATCTTCATTCCAACGTTGTGCTACCAATGCCAGACCTGGACTCTAGATGCAAGAACAATAAGAAAAATAACCTCTACAGAGATGAAATGTGTTAGACGAATGACAGGAAACAGTCTGAGAGATAAGATCTGAAATGAAGAACTGAGAAAAAAGCTAGAAATAGCCCCAGCCATAGAATATATAAGGAAACAACAGATAAAATGGTTCAGCCACGTGACAAGGCAGAAAGAACACAACGAGCCTTCAGCAAACGTTGTGAGAACAACAGACCCAAGGGTCGACCACGAAAAAGATGATTCGATGGAATATTAGAAGCACTAGGAAACATAACAGCAGCAGAGGCGAACAGAAGAGCAAAAGACCGCAAATTATATCTCCCCTCGACGCTGAAAGGCAGATGAGGAAGGAAAGAAGAAGAAGAAGAAGTTCTTAGATTTCTTCCTTTGCACTTTAATCTTCTCTTGAATTTTTCCTGAGCTAACTTATTTGTCCCCTTTCTTTTCAAGAAGTCCTTACTTTTAATATGAGTACACGAAGAGCTCTTCATAGTTCCACCTGTTTCATTGTCTCTGCAGCTTCATTACAGTCCATTAGCTCTTATTTGAAATTAGTGCTCATTATAGTATAGAACAATTCATGTCTGCAATATAGAACTAATAAATAATGTATATATACTTCTACACTGCATTAATATTGACTGTTTTCTTGTCCAAACTATAAGTTTGGATAAACATTGTTGTATCCTGGGAGGGCTCGGTAGCCTATTTGGGAAAACCACCCAACTGGGCTACCAACGTTCGGACAACCCGTGTTTGAATCCTGCTGGAAGCAGTGTGAATTGTACTCATAGTTAAAAAAAAAAATATCCCTGCTGTTTACCCAACCGCTGGCAGAAATGGGTACCAGGCTATTAGACTGGAGACAAATAATAATAAATGAATATTATTTCCAGGGTATTACTCTGGGAAGGTGAGGAATGCTGCCTCGCATTGTGGGTTTTCAGTGCTTATAGTGACACCATTCAGAAATCTCCGAACATTTCTCTCTCCTTTCTTATTTCTACATCCTACTTTCCTAGCCCTCCACTTGATCATCTAATATGTAGTTATAGATAATTGTGCTTCACCATTTCGTTCGTTCGTTCGCTTTCGTCAGCTTTGACCTCTGACGAAGTCCCACCCACTCAATTTTGTGGGACTGAATTTTGCGTGTAAAGTCTGTTTTATCCCATTACAGGATGCCCCTCGCCATGCAGGCAGATTTACTCCGACTTCAGAGGTACTAATTTTTAGGGAATTAGTAAAACCCAGGTGTCCTCGCCAGGGTACGAACCCCGGCTGTTGCCGTGGTAAGCCAACCGCCTATCGATTGCGCTAACCGGACACCCGCTTCACCATTTGTTGTCGTTGTCCTTGTATTCTGAAGAAGGCCACATGCCAAAACGTCAGTATTGTGTTGTATTCCTTCCTTGTAAAGCTGTCATCATACTTTGGAGTGTTTAGCACACCCTACCACTGGCTCTTTGCTACCAGCTTTACCGCAGCATTGCAATTATTTGCCTGTTCCCTATTCAAGTCTCATACTTTACCTTGTTGTATCCACTATATACATTTATTTGATGCCTAGTTTAGTCAATTAATAGTTATATGATTTAAACCATGCATTCTAAGAAAGATTTTTTAAAAATTGATTGAAATCTTGGCTCTAACTAAATGATGCTCTCTTTAGCAAGTCTTTACACCCCAGTCACGTTAAACAAGTAATTATACTTTCTTGGGATGGGAAACCCTAATGAAAGATTTCTTGTGGCCCAACATTTATTTGCAACAGTGCTGAGCTCCAGAATTTTCTTTTTCTTTTACAAAATATCTTTTTTCTCATCTTCTATGTGTCTTATTCTATTTAAGCAACAACAAAATCTCATTATCTTATTCGATCCTTGGCATAGTTGCTTCTTCCGGTTTCCAGTTGTATCCAAGATGGAGGAATTAATTTTTTCCCGCTTGGTATAGAACCGTTGATCAGAGGTTTAACAAGCCGCTATCGTAAAAATGATTTGTTAATGAAACGTAGACCTGATACAGAATGTGTAAATTAGCAGTAGATAATAGTGATAGTTTTTTTGGCCCTAAAACAACAAAAATAGGATTCTGGAATGTACGAACAATGGCTGTGCCGACGAAACAAGCACAAGTTGCGAGCGAGATGGATAGATACGATCTAGATATTTTAGGATTAAGCTAAATGCGCTGGCTTGGAACAAGTAGGAAATCTGTTGATAATAAAATAGTTTTTTCTGGAAGGGAAGATGGAATACACCGTGAATGAGTAGGAAAGTTGAACGCATTAGAAAATAAATATCTAAGGAAAATACTTGGTATAGCATGGAACGAATTCAAAACAAACAAGGAAATTAGAGAAATCGCCAATCAACCACTAATATCTTCAGTAATAAAGAAAAGACGATGGTCATATGTTGGACATGTGATGAGAAGAGATAACCGAATAGCAATGCAAGCCGTCATGTGGGAAACAACAGGTAAGAGAAAAAGAGGAAGACCCAGAGAGACACTAAGAAGAACATTGATGAGAGAGGCAAGGGCAGCAGGAATCAGCTCCGTCAATGAGATAGAGCTGCTTGCACGGAACAGAGACAAATGGCGAGATTTGATAAAATTTCTTTAAAAGAATTGAAAACTGCTAGAACAAAAATTCAGATAAGAGAAGGAGTATCTTGGTCTATGCCCTATGGGCCAGCTATGGCTCGAAAGGTCAATAGATAGATAGTTGCTTCTTAGTTGCTAAATTGGTGCTGCTCGCATCGTAATGTTGCATCTTCATTTTCTGCAAAATGCAGTTGCTTTTGTTACCATACATTTTTCTTACTTGCACATTTCTCAAAACTGACGATAGAACTGCTTTGATATTTCTCAAAACTGGTGATGATATGCCTGTTTTGATGAACAATGACCATTAATCAGCCATTTTTGTGTTATGTTCCAAGTATTCCCTTTAAAATACTGATGTTATGCAGAATCATGTACATTTCTACCTGTGTTGGTGTTGAGGAAGCTTAACTGTAGGGGGGGCTCCAATATGTAGATGTTTGTATGTGGAGACTACTTGTTTTGGTTTTTGGTTTAATTACACCCTGGCCGCTTACTCTCTTCTTCAATGACAGTCATTGTCAAATTTGCATGCTTCACATTGTGTAAGATTCGTTCTTTGGGTTGAATACAGCACTCCTGTTTACATGAAATTATTTACACACACAAGTCTCTCGTATAACAGATAGTAAGACTTTATTGGCAGAGTCCAACAAACAGAAACGCATCAATATAACAAAGCCCAGCGGCCTGGCATCACAGCTCGGGTATCAAAGTACATGCTAAGGAAATATCATTTACCTCTTGACTCTTGTAAATTATCTGTAGGCTCTCTCATCATAAACTAAATCACTTCTCGCTAAAAGAGCGTTTGCTCGGTCCTACTAAATTAGCTCAACTGTGTCTTCCGAGTTACTTAGTTTCCATCTCATATTTATTTTCACTGAAACTCCATCCTACCCACTCCTAACTAACAAAGAGCGTTTACTCGGTTACTGCTACAAGGGCCCAACACCCTAGCAGCGCGGCCAGTCTCCTATTTCCTTAGCTTACATGTGATTTCTCTCCTGGAAACCCTCTGCACAATCTTAAGTATCTCATACCTCGGCCAATCAAAAACTACCTATGTAATTTCCCAGCCAATGAAATCTCTTCATGTCATAGCCTCTATCTCACCTAACACTTCCCTTAAGTCTATTCACTCCTCCGTGCTTCTCACCAGACCCCATAATCACAAGACTTTGTCATCTCTACTCACCCAAACAAACAGGTCACCAATCGTCCCGTGAGTGTCACTTTCCCCCACACATACGATGGTTCTCTCAATTCTCCTTACACTGTCCCTAACTCCATTATTTCCTTACATCCCCGGTTACATTGGCAGCTTTTTCTAATGTTGAAGATGGATGGATGCTGATGATAACTTATGTAAACTTTTTAAATCTTTTATCACACTAGGCTATATGTTAACATAACATTTATATTATGATGTCAGAAAGAATATGTTTAAAAAATTGTATTCTCAACATTCTTCTGTAACATCACATTTCTGTGGCTTCTAACAATTTCCTTGAATGTCGTTTGGTTGTCCAGGATTGACATCCTTATGTTAAGACTAATTTAGTTTAGTTCACCCATCCATACGTTAAGACATTTAGTTTAGTTGACCCATCCATATGTTAAGACATTTAGTTTAGTTGAACCATCCATATGTTAAGACATATAGTTTAGTTCACCCATCCATACGTTAAGACTAATTTAGTTTAGTTCACCTATCCATACGTTAAGACTAATTTAGTTTAGTTCACCCATCCATACGTTAAGACTAATTTAGTTTAGTTGACCCATCCATACGTTAAGACTAATTTAGTTTAGTTCACCCATCCATACGTTAAGACTAATTTAGTTTAGTTCACCCATCCATACGTTAAGACTAATTTAGTTTAGTTCACCCATCCATACGTTAAGACTAATTTAGTTTAGTTCACCCATCCATACGTTAAGACTAATTTAGTTTAGTTCACCCATCCATACGTTAAGACTAATTTAGTTTAGTTCACCCATCCATACGTTAAGACTAATTTAGTTTAGTTCACCCATCCATACGTTAAGACTAATTTAGTTTAGTTCACCCATCCATACGTTAAGACTAATTTAGTTTAGTTCACCCATCCATACGTTAAGACTAATTTAGTTTAGTTCACCCATCCATACGTTAAGACTAATTTAGTTTAGTTCACCCATCCATACGTTAAGACTAATTTAGTTTAGTTCACACATCCATACGTTAAGACTAATTTAGTTTAGTTCACACATCCATACGTTAAGACTAATTTAGTTTAGTTCACCCATCCATACGTTAAGACTAATTTAGTTTAGTTCACCCATCCATACGTTAAGACTAATTTAGTTTAGTTGACCCATCCATACGTTAAGACTAATTTAGTTTAGTTCACCCATCCATACGTTAAGACTAATTTAGTTTAGTTCACCCATCCATACGTTAAGACTAATTTAGTTTAGTTGACCCATCCATACGTTAAGACTAATTTAGTTTAGTTGACCAGGCATCCTCACTGCACTTGCAACAAGTCCATAAGTTCTGAGATCTATTTTGAGTATGTCCCTCCACATTCAGTGACTAACAAAACCTATGTTGTGTTGGCTAAGTCTTCTTTGGATTCCAGCATAGCACTCCTGTCTATAGCATCTCCAGCCATGACATCATATTCTGCAGTCTGTTCATGCTTGTGGATTCAGGGTAATTTTTTATTTTTTTCATCCAGCATCGCTAAGGACACTCAGAATGTTAGCACAGTCCATCACTTGTCTCACTCAATATGAGCCAAACTGACAAGTCTATCTGGACGTTCATTACCTCTTACACATCACATTCCCTGGCATGAAAATGAAGCACACTTTTGCTAGAATAGGCCTCCCCAGAGACTCTTACCACTGCCGTTGAGCCCAGCTGTTATATTAAGACTAGCTCATTTTAACACTAAAGAACTTCTTTTCTTAACCCTATATTACGATTCCGTTGTAAAAATTCTTCTTCTTCTACCTTTTTTAGCTCCCAGTGGAGCATAGGTCTTCAACAAACACTTTCCAAGTCGTTCTGTTTTTTGCCATTCTTTTAAGATCATTCCATGTCTTCCCCGTCATCTTCATCTCTGCTTCTATCTTCTAATCCCCTGGGGATTCCAAAAAAGGGCCTGTTGTATAATACTCTCAGTTGGCTTCCACAGTGTGTGTCCCATCCAGCTCCATCGTATTTGACTGGAACATTTCCATAATTCCATGATAGTGATTTTGTCCTGCCATTTCCATCCTTTTATTCTGCGCAAGCATCCATTAATGAAAGTCTGTATCTTCATGATTGTCAATTTTGTTGTTCCTCCATGTTTCACAGCCATATAACAGGACCGACTTAACATTTAATTTGAAAATTTTTATTTTTGTATTTAACCTAATTTCTTTGGATTTCCATATGTTTCCCAGTGCAACGAAAGCTCCTCTTGCATTTGATATCCTTATTTTGGTATCATTTTCTGTTCCTCCCTCTTTATCTATGTTACTGCCCAGATACATGTAAGATTGTACGTCTAGTAGAGGTATTTCTCCTAGTTTTATTTGGTTATTGCCAACTGGATTAATTCTCATAATGTTGGTCTTATCTCTATTAATCTTCAGTCCTAGCTGTTGTGATCTTTCATCAAGTATGCTCATTTTATCCTGCATCTATTGATGGCTGTGTGATAGGAGAGCTATGTCATCAGCAAAGTCTAAATCATCAAGTTGCTTGGTCAGTGACCACTGGATTCCATTTCTGTGTCGTAAAATTTACCACCTCAAAATAACAATTCTTGAAATTTGACAGTTTGCTGTGGGCAAACATTACAATTATAACGTTATCGCACAAAGGGGGCTGCTTTTTTATATATATATATATAATATAAATTTTGCCAATTTTCAAGAAATTTTTTTTCTTATATTGGGGAGATCTCTTCCATTGACGAAACATCAAACAAATGTTTGTAACTCTGGATAGACACTGAACACGGCTTTGAGGGAGCTGAACATACTGCTGGATTGATGAACTTATGGCAGTCGTGTGAATAGACAGCGAAACACCTCTGGTAGTCATGGCTCCAAGCATTCAATTTTCAGGCTGTAAATATAACATAACTCAGGAAATGATTACAGTATCCAATTCCCATGTGTCTGCTTGGGTAAACACACGGCTGTGTGGCAAAAGTGGAAGATTTTATTTTCCTAACTCCAAATGTAACATTGAAATGGTAGTCATTTTTACGACAGTCTCATGTGACCCACAGATAGGTATTGTAATCTGGGTTTAAATTATTATAGTTGGGATGTCTCCATCATTCCATGTCTTCCCCATCATCTTCATCTCTGCTTCTGTCTTCTCCAAGAATACCTTGGTATTCTCCTTAGTCTTTTTCCTTGGGAGTTCCAAAAAAGGGCATAGTTGTGTAATACTCTCAGTTGGCTTCCACAGTGTATGTCCAGCAACATCATCTTTGCTGTGTGTCTTTATTCACAGGTGTTAGACTTGTCCATGTTTGTGAAGTTTATTCGGCTCATTTTTCTTTTTACAGTGCAGGATAGCCAGTCCCATGCCCAACCCTACTTAGTCACCTCTTACGAACATGCCTGGTAGGGAACAGCGCCACAATTCTTTACTCCCCTTTCGGGCTCAGGTGTACCCTTTATGTCTCCATGTTATTACTGTGGACTTCATCTTGGTTGCACTTTCAGAAAACTTTTTATTTGGTCCACTTCTTAATTGTTGATTTTCTTTGGTCCAAATATTGTGAGAATTTTGTCAGGGTGTACAACATGACTGTTATGAGGAGCCAGTAGTGGGGTGTGGTAAACACTCCAAGGTATGGTGACAGCTTTACAAGGACGGAACACAACACAATACTGACGTTTCGGTCTGTGGCCTTCTTCAGAGTACAGGGGCAACAACAACAAATGTTGAAGTACAATTATCTATAACTATATGTTGGATGATAAAGTATAGGGAGAGGTGGACAGAGAGAGGAAAAGTAGGATGGTGAGATAAAAAAAAGAGAGAGATGTGTTACATGAGGGGAGGTAGGATGAGTATAGAGATATATAAATCGTAAGATTAGAGAATGAAGAGGAACTAGAAACTAAAGAGTGAAACGTAAAAAGTAAATAATGTATCTATACAAGTATATTAAAATGACTAAGAACGGCCACTGGCTGAAACGTCAGTATTGTGTTGTGTTCCTTCCTTGTAAAGCTGTCACCATACCTTGGAGTGTTTATCACACCCACTACTAGCTCCTTGCTACCAGCTTTACCGCAGCATTGCAATTATTTGCCTGTTCCCTCCCCATGACAGTAGTGACTTTGCTTTGTCAGTTATTCAGTTGAGTATAGTAGTATTATATATTGGCATGCCTTATGCCTTGCCTTGTTTATGTGTTTTACTTATAGGATATCTGGATGTTCAAATTATTAAATGCTTCATTGATATGAAGTGCATGTTCTTCATCGCTTTCTTGTTTCAAATGTTCAGATTGAAGGCAGTACACACAAGGTCACCTCAGCAGTATGGCCATGAAAAGAATTTCAAAGGTAGGTCCTGTCTTGCCATTAATTTTAAAGAATTTCAAAGGTAGGTCCTGTCTTGCCATTAATTTTAAAGAATTTCAAAGGTAGGTCCTGTCTTGCCATTAATTTTAAAGAATTTCAAAGGTAGGTCCTGTCTTGCCATTAATTTTAAAGAATTTCAAAGGTAGGTCCTGTCTTGCCATTTTTTAACCCCCTACATTACGAGACCATAGTAAAAATTACCACCTCAAAATACAATTCTTGGAAATTGACAGTTTACTGCAGGTAAACATTCCCCCCTCCCCCCTATACCATCCAAATAAGCACTTCTGGTGACCCCTGAGTGTTGGATATGTTTCCTTTATGTTTGATCACAACCAAACATCCGCACCATTAAAAGTACTACTCTATTGTACAAAAGGGGTTGGTGAAATTTTTTTTGGGTTCTCTTATGAGGGGGGAATCTCCATGGCTGGCTGTTCGGGACATTTTCTTTAGCTGAAATGACCTGGGCCACGACGATGCAAATGAAGCCCTTCCCCTTGCAAAAATTCTGATGTTTCTAACTTACATTCAGAATTCCTGTCTACACAGCTTTCACTATCTTTTCTTGCCTTTCTGCTATAAAAATAGTTATTGTTTATGTAACGCAGCCGACATTGCTGTCTGTTGTTTCAGCTCATCTCACAAATTTGCTAAATTAAGAATTGCTGGCCTAATAGCTCAGTGTTTATGATTGGTACTTTTACCAGCGCAGTGAGCATAAAAATATAGTCCAACTTTAAAAAAAATTTAATAAAATTGAACCCATTAAAAAAAAATTATGACTTTCACTTTTACTCATGGAAATTATACAAATTATATTATTGTATAAAGAGATATAGGTGTTCATTGTTAATGTGAAAGATTAAATGTGGTGAATTAAGTGAATCGTAAAATATTATATCAATTATGGTCACTGGCTCGGCGAGCACAAAAACATAGATTTACTTCAAATACAAATATAGCAAAACATGAGAAGGTAAAACAAAACATGACCTTCACTTCTGCTCATTTCACAGAAATTATGAAATTGTATTTCTGTATAAACAAATATAGGTGTTCAACATTAATAGGAGAGATCAGGTGTTGTGAATTAGGTGGATCGTAATATAAAATATATAGTCGTGTACTTTTTCTGGTAGTGGCGGGCTAGACAAACATTCCAGTCAGACTTTGTGGTAGGGAATTCTGTATTTGATGTCACGTCATGTTTTTAAAGAGTGAGTGTTCAGAATTGCCTCTTCTGTTGGCAGCAGACATCAAACAAACCTTTTTAGCATGGGATACCAAAAAATGAGGTGTGAGAGGAAGCTGAACATACAACTGAATTGACAGGCTTACAGCCACCCTGTCAATAGACAATATAACACCACCGGTAGACACAGCATGATGGGGTTGAATTTCTGGCTATAAAGTGAACGTAAATCAGGAAATAATTTCAACATCATCCTAGGCTAAACACACAGCTGTGTAGCAAAAGTTCACAGAAAATCTTGTTCTTCAAATGTAACAATGAAGTTCACAGAAAATCTTGTTCTTCAAATGTAACAATGAAGTGGTTGTAATTTTTACAGCAGTCTCATGAAAACATTGCTCTTAGATATTATAATCTATGGTTAAGTATCTTGGTGATGACCTCATTTGTACAACATGATGTACTTTAGCTTCATTAGTCATCTGATCACCCTTATTGCTGATCAGACAACTCCATGAAATCCCCTTCGCCAGACATCCCTAGTGATCACCTATATTACTGATCAGACAACTTCGTGAGATCCCCTTCACCAGACATCCCTAGTGGCTTTGGTTTCCTGCCTGGCACAGGTCACTTTCCTTCTAACTTCATGTTCTTGCAGTCAATTAAAGGTGCTCGACTCAAATTTGTTGATTCTAACTCTCCTTAACAGCAAACCTTTCTATTCATTGATTTCCTCTTACACCCGAGTGAACTCATGCCAAAATTAAGGAAGATAGTGCTAGTCTCACCTTCTTTAACCCCTTCTGTACTGGACCGAAAATAGGGCAAATAACATATATTCTTTAGAGAGGCAATTCTCTGCACCTACATGCTTAATTTATATATGTTTGTTGAAGCAAAATAGATGATGAATTTGAATATGTAAACATTTTATTTACTTTTTATCAATGACGTTCTTTATTCCAATATTCATCATCATCAAGTACCGGGCCTGCTGGCGTAGGTAATCATGTCTCTCCACAACCTTCAATCTCGAGTTATTTATCATTTCTGTTGTTGACCTTCTGCCAAGCCATTCTCTTAAGATGTCTGGTATCTTTTTCTTCCCTCTATTTCTTCATTCCTAAATTTTTCCAGTTGCTACAATATATTCCAGCAGTTCTCTTCTCATTACATGGCCAAAAAATTATGATTGTTTCTTCCTAATATTGAAAATTAGCTCTCTTTTTGCTTTGGCCTCTTTCAGAACGTTTTCATACTCTCTTAGCTGTCCATGGTATTCTCAACATTCTTCTGTAAAATCACATTTCTACAGACTCCAGTGATTTTTTTGTCCAAATATTTAAATTCATTTACCTATTTTATTATTGTCTTACTTGTCTTTATTTTGCACTGAGGTGATGTCTTTTCTTTATTGTTATCATTACTTTTGTCTTTTTGTTCTTTATTTTTGCTTTCTTTCACTATAATGTCTAACATTTCTTGTAACTCATTTTCACTCTTAGCGATTAAGACTGTTTCATCAGCATACCTTAGATTATTTATATTATGACCTCCGATTGTTATTCCAGGCATGCCACTTATTGATCTTAAAATAATCTCACTATACATATTAAACAAATTTGGTGACAGCACACAACCTTGTCAAACACCCTGTTGTATTTGTTGAGACATTCCCAATTGGTTTCCAGTTCTTATGGCCGCTGTTTGTTGCCAGTACATATTCTTTATTATTCTTAGATCTTTGCTGTCTACGTTTCAATATTAGTTCATTTTTATACAGGACAGTTCGAGTAGGTACCAAATTCCACCTGACGTCATTGATGAGAAAATGGAGATCAAGCTATCAAATCACTATTTACTACATTGTCTCGATAAAACCGATAGAGGGATATAACCGAGACAAGTCATATAAATTATTGGTTATATCCTTGATAAAAGAATGATAATGTTCTAAATGCGTATTCGTCTCAATAGTTCAAATTTTTTATGGATAAGTATAGTCGACGTTGGAGGGATGGTGTTATAGACCACAACGACTGCCTTGAACCCCGTCCCGCCAAGTGGCATGTAGGGAATATGGTGTTAGTGACCAATAATTTTTACATACCTTCGGCACATGATTTTTTATCGGAGTGGATCTGGCAGACTCTAATTGTGATGTTCTGTCTGTGGGGGCGATCAACACACTTAACCCGACAGCTGACTTCATGTGAGGGTCTGGAATCCTACTCTGATTGAGCCCTGATCGCAGAGAGAGAGAGAGAGAGACATGATTTTTGGGGTAATGTGGTCGGTATTACGCCCGTGCCGCTTTACTTTCCCAGAAAAAAATCCGGTACCCATTAAGGCTGGGTGAACCTGGAAGCCATCAGTTGGATTGAACCCTACCTCTTGTCCTTTGTATAAACAGCTTACTAAGCATTACTTTGGTACTGCTTAGATTATTTATATTATGACCTCCGATTGTTATTCCAGGCATGCCACTTATTGATCTTAAAATAATCTCACTATACATATTAAACAAATTTGGTGACAGCACACAACCTTGTCAAACACCCTGTTGTATTTGTTGAGACATTCCCAATTGGTTTCCAGTTCTTATGGCCGCTGTTTGTTGCCAGTACATATTCTTTATTATTCTTAGATCTTTGCTGTCTACGTTTCAATATTAGTTCATTTTTATACAGGACAGTTCGAGTAGGTACCAAATTCCACCTGACGTCATTGATGAGAAAATGGAGATCAAGCTATCAAATCACTATTTACTACATTGTCTCGATAAAACCGATAGAAGGATATAACCGAGACAAGTCATATAAATTATTGGTTATATCCCTTGATAAAAGAATGATAATGTTCTAATGCGTATTCGTCTCAATAGTTCAAATTTTTTATGGATAAGTATAGTCGACGTTTGGAGGGATGGTGTTATAGACCACAACGACTGCCTTGAACCCCGTCCCGCCAAGTGGCATGTAGGGAATATGGTGTTAGTGACCAATAATTTTTACATACCTTCGGCACATGATTTTTTATCGGAGTGGATCTGGCAGACTCTAATTGTGATGTTCTGTCTGTGGGGGCGATCAACACACTTAACTGACAGCTGACTTCATGTGAGGGTCTGGAATCCTACTCTGATTGAGCCCTGATCGCAGAGAGAGAGAGAGACATGATTTTTGGGGTAATGTGGTCGGTATTACGCCCGTGCCGCTTTACTTTCCCAGAAAAAAATCCGGTACCCATTAAAGGCTGGGTGAACCTGGAAGCCATCAGTTGGATTGAACCCTACCTCTTGTCCTTTGTATAAACAGCTTACTAAGCATTACTTTGGTACTAAAAGTACAAATTTAGAAACAGTCTGACCACATGTAGAAACCGACTAACCAGTCTAGTCTGACCAAATGTAGAAACAGATCAACCAGTCTAGTCTGACCAAATGTAGAAAGCCTGTACTCAAAAGCACTGTGCTGAAGTTGGGTTTGTTGGGCCGAAAGGTGCAAATGTCACAGTTCTACTGCAAACAGGCATCTACGCCCACTTAACGTTCTTAATGGGGCAGACGACAAAGAGAACTATATTTATTCCTTTAGTAATCATCATGTAAACAGTAGATAGAAAGGAAAGAACTTCAATAAATAGTAACAAATAATTTCTGTACATTATTCTATTGGAAACCCAAAGTAATGTGTTTTGAAGGCTGCCCTAATTCTGATTCAAACTATTTTTTTTTCTTTAGGAGCTGAAGGACCTACATAAAGATCCTCCTTCTAATTGTTCAGCAGGCCCAGTAGGAGAAGATATATTTCACTGGCAGGCAACTATTATCGGACCTGACGACAGTCCCTACGCTGGGGGCTGTTTCAACCTCAACATACACTTCCCTACAGATTATCCTTTCAAGCCACCAAAAGTGGCCTTCTCGACAAAAATTTACCACCCAAACATTAACAGCAATGGCAGCATTTGCTTGGACATTCTACGGGGCCAGTGGTCCCCTGCTCTCACAATTTCAAAAGTTCTCTTGTCCATCTGCTCTCTTTTAACGGATCCAAATCCTGACGATCCTTTAGTTCCAGAGATTGCTCGTATCTACAAGACAGATATAGCCAAATACAATGAAACCGCCAGAGGCTGGACCCAACGTTTTGCTATGTGATGTTATGTACTTTCCAACACGTCTCTCATCACCAATGCTACGTGCATCCCAGACCTCAGTTCATACGCAATGTCCCAACAAAATATGCTGAATCCTGGGGGTTTTTTTTGTATTTAATATGTGTATGTTGTAAGTGAAAGAAGTGTATGAAGCTGGTGAACTTAGGAACGAATTATGTGAATGATAGATCTTGCTGCTCTTTTTGTGAGCATTAAATATGTCATTTCAATCCCTTATTTACATTAAAATAGATTTAAAGAGCTCATCTTCTGTCATATTTAATCACCGTTAGTAACAAGGGCACAGCCAGATAAGAGATTGTTGAGCTCAATCCCTTCTCTGGGGGGAAAAAAGACACGGAATATAGGCAAAATGAATAGTCTTGTGTGTTCTTTGAGACGTATTTAAAGATGAATTCTCAGAAGCTGTAAAACATTGGCCCCCATCTTCTTTGTCGAGCACATACTCGGGGTCATTTTGATTAAACCCAAATCTGAAAGAAATTTAAGGAGAAACAGACAATATCATCATCATCAGAAATATGAGAACAATAGTCAGAAAGAAATTAGTGTAGTCAGATAGCTTGGATGTAAAACATCTTTTTTTTTTGAAAATACTGAGAACATTTGACACAATACAATATGAACAATTCAACTTAAGGACTAAACGGTCAATGCTCGTGCAATGTTTTTTCTGTTGTCATCTAATATGAGTGGGTGTGCAAAGGGTGTACCTTAATAACCGTTATCTTAAATTACAATTAGTGTTAGGATAGAAGATATACATAGCGGATGAGAGAGATAAAGAGCAAACGATATTCTTAGAACATGGTGTTGAATGGTGAATGGCTTTTGTTATTGCCCTACATGATATTACATGTGCCAACTGCTATATCTCCAATCAAGGAAAGAAGTTGAGGGAGTGAATGGCACAAATTAGAACATATCCAGTGGTAAATAGCACATACACAAACATATATGGCAGTTGTGAGTACATTGATACATAGTATTGGTATTAGTGGCAGGTCTAGGGGGTGGTTTCAGTTGAAACTAGATATAGTGATTTATTTGGTTTGAATGTCGATTAAAAAAGAGAATGTGCCGAGAATGAAAAGGAATGTTCCTATTATAGTGATATCGATGTGATTTGTGACAATGTGCTTTTTTTTTTTAAGTCTCAAAGTTCAAATGCTACATGGTTTCATGTGATGATAATGTGCTGTTTTTCCAGTCACATTCAAATCAAATTATGATTTGTTTTTTCTTTATTTGCTACTTAACCATCATGCTAAGTTTTAGGGGTAACTAACGGGGTGGTTTATAGTAGAGGCTGAAATATCGTTTTTTTAATTTATGAATTATTTTGCTTACTAAAACAATTACATACAGCAATTGTATTTAATACGGCTGTTTAAGTGTTAAGTTATCATTCATGTTGATAAATTTGGTAATATTTTGAGTTATGGAAACAGGTCCTGGGGCTATATGCCTGGTCCCTTTGTAACTTCTCTTTAAACGAGTACTCACATTTGTACTCCCTGGTTTCTTGATATCTCAATTAAAAGATGAATCTATGTGTTTTATCAATACCCGCCGCTCAAATAATCTTTCAGATCAAGAGAAAGGGTAGAACTTTGACTTAACCCGAGAATTTATCAATCAAATCTGGATAAACAATCATGAATGACAGTTATGTCAGTTGCAGTTAACTATTCTCGTGTAATGTTTTCCACACAGTATTTATTTCTTTAACTGACAAGTAGGTTGTTTGTTGTTTGTTTTTTATTTCATAAATTTAGTCAATTTAGATGTGATCAAAGTAATGTTATTTTTAAAATATTGTCTCATGTTTTTGATGATGTGATAAATTGCTATGTTTTTTCTTGGATGTTACTTTCTATGTGTGTTTTGTTTGATGTTTCTCTCTCTGTGTGTTTTGTTTGATGTTTCTCTCTCTGTGTGTTTTGTTGTATGTTACTTTCTATGTGTGTTTTGTTGGATGTTTCTCTCTCTCTGTGTTTTGTTTGATGTTTCTCTCTCTCTGTGTTTTGTTTGATGTTTCTCTCTCTCTGTGTTTGTTGGATGTTTCTCTCTCTGTGTGTTTTGTTGGATGTTTTCTCTCTCTGTGTTTTGTTGGATGTTTCTCTCTCTGTGTGTTTTGTTTGATGTTTCTCTCTCTGTGTGTTTGTTTGATGTTTCTCTCTCTGTGTGTTTTGTTGATGTTTCTCTCTCTGTGTGTTTTGTTGTATGTTACTTCTATGTGTGTTTTGTTGGATGTTTCTCTCTCTCTGTGTTTTGTTGATGTTTCTCTCTCTCTGTGTTTTGTTTGATGTTTCTCTCTCTCTGTGTGTTTTGTTTGATGTTTCTCTCTCTGTGTGTTTTGTTTGATGTTTCTCTCTGTGTGTTTTGTTTGATGTTTCTCTCTCTCTGTGTTTTGTTTAATGTTCTGTGTGTGTTCTGTTTAATGCTTTCTCTGTTTTTTTTTTTTTTATGCTGTTTCTCTGCATATGTTTTGTTTGTATTTCTCTGTGTGTGTGTGTTTTTGTGGGAAGTTTCTGTCTTTAATTTCACATTTCTCTCTGTGTGTTTTGCTTCATGTTTCTTTGCGTGTGTTGTTTTAATGATTTTCTTTGTGTGTGTATAGTTTAATCATTTTCTCCGTGTGTGTTTTGTTTGATGTTTCTCTGTATGTGTTTTGCTTTACAAATATCATTGGGTTGTTTTTCTGACCTTGATAACAGAAAGTTGATGCTGGACTAGAGAACTTTCATTACATCTTCATCTCTTTTATTGCTGGACTGATATTATTTGCACATGATTTATATAACATCCAATCAAGAGATGTGTGTGCATTCTCTGCTCTCAGAGGTGAAAGAGGTTTGTTCACAAGGAAAACTCTGTGAAACCCAGAAAGAGTTCATTCCCTAGGGTTCTTTATTTAAATAAACCACTCCTGATAGATCAAAGATGGCGGCGACTGCTGGTAGCTTCCGCTAATGAAACTTTCTTTGTTAGTCCAACAACTGTTCCTCCTTCCTGTAAGTGAGTGTTGTGTCATGGTTAACGGCAAGTTGTGTGCCTATTTTTGGATACAGCTGCCTGCCCTTTGCTGTCCTTGCCATCTGTAAAGTGAGTGTTGTGTCATGGTTAACGGCAAGTTGTGTGCCTATTTTTGGATACAGCTGCCTGCCCTTTGCTATCCTTGCCATCTGTAAAGTGAGTGTTGATCAGTGTCGACAGCAAGTTGTGTGTCTAATTTCGGGTACAGCTGCCTGCCCCTATGCTGTCCTTGCCATCTGTAAAGTGAGTGTTGATCAGTGTCGACAGCAAGTTGTGTGTCTAATTTCGGGTACAGCTGCCTGCCCCTATGCTGTCCTTGCCATCTGTAAAGTGAGTGTTGATCAGTGTCGACAGCAAGTTGTGTGTCTAATTTCGGGTACAGCTGCCTGCCCTATGCTGTCCTTGCCATCTGTAAAGTAAGTGTTGTATCATGGTTGATGGCAAGTTGTGTGCCTATTTTGAGAATAGTTGCTTTCTCTATTCTATCCTGACTGGTTCATCTGTATCTACAGCCACTGGCAACAGGTGCGATGGAATCTCATCTGTTCTACGTCATTAATCCTAACATGGTCGCATTCAGCTACTACTACACTGTCATTTTGAGGCCACCACTCCCATTTCTTATCCATATTGTACGTTACAGACATGCAAACAATTTAAATATGCTCCATGGGAAGAATGTGTGATACGTTGTATATGTTGCTGCCTCACAAGTAAATCTTCTCATGATCATAATCAAAAATGCAGATACCACAATCATACCATTGCCCTGATATCACAGCCATACCATTGTCCTGATATCAGTTTGTTTATTAACTTCACTTAAACCAGCTTATCGTTGCTTTGTCCTGACACTCATTAAATGGCTGCAGTGTGTCGCATAAACAAACACATTAGTTTTGTAGCAGTTCAAAGTTGTGTTGTTACATTTCTTCATTTAAATGTGTTTTATATATATATATTTTTTTTTTTTAGTAAACTCAGTCAATCCTGGTTTAAAAATGGGTATCTGACTGGTTTAAAAAAAAAATAAATAAACTGGTACCAGCCTCCAAATGTTGATATATGTACAATGATGTTTGAAATACTTGGAACATAATTTACTATTTGGCTACCTTTACTATTTAATAATTGTCACATCGGAGAGCTGAACTTGTAAACAAAATGAAAGTTTTCACATTTGAGTTGACTGTGCTTCAAGCAGCAATTGATGTTTTCATGTGATCAAACATTGAATGTTGTAGCATGGCAGAACGTCAGCTGTACTGTGCACTTGTTTCAAGCTCCCTTAGTGAGTGACATTTTTTTGTTGGTTTCCTATGTGAAGTGTATGCAAGGAAATATGAATTTGTGTTGAGATATGTTTTGTGATGATAATAAATTGCACTTATGTCAAGTTCACGTGTGCTCTTCATGTTTGTGTATGGTTTTGATTGCTGGAGAACAAGTAATATCCAGGCTGTCATCAGTTTGACACTCCAACCTGCTGGAGAACAGGTAACATCCAGGCTGTCATCAGTTTGACACTCCAACCTGCTGGAGAACAGGTAACATCCAGGCTGTCATCAGTTTGACACTCCAACCTGCTGGAGAACAAGTAACATCCAGGCTGTCATCAGTTTGACACTCCAACCTGCTGGAGAATAAGTAACATCCAGGCAGTCATCAGTTTGACACTCCAACCTGCTGGAGAGCAAGTAACATCCAGGCAGTCATCAGTTTGACACTCCAACCTGCTGGAGAGCAAGTAACATCCAGGCTGTCATCAGTTTGACACTCCAACCTGCTGGAGAGCACATTCTCTGAATAGTTTGGTCACACAGATTCAACAAGTCCCAGTGTCAAAACAATCAACAACAGCAGAAAATTATTCAAGTACCACCAGCAAAACAATAATCAGATTTTAAGGCATTTAGAGGTGGGTGTCTTCACCTTTCCTTCCTTGTTTGCATTTCAGCATCAGAAGATATTTGCTGTCTTTCGCTCTGCTGTTGTTTTCTAGTGTTTTTAATATTCTACCAATCCATCTTTTTCGTGGTCGACTTGTGGGTCTGGTTTTCTCACAACGCTCATTGAAGGCTTGTCTTGTGTTTTAGTCTTTCTGTCTTATGTTGCCAAACCATTTGATCTATTCTTCCTTTATGTTTTCTTTGGCGGGAATTATTCCTAGCTTTTCTGATCTTATCTCTCAGCCTGGTTCCTGTCATTTGTCTAACACATTTCATCTCAGTGGTGATTATTTTATTTAGTGTTCCAGAGTCCATGTCTGGCATTGGTAGCACAACGTTTGGGTGTGGGGGGGGGGGTGTTCATGCTAATAAATAGCTACATGCTCAGCACAATCCCTGTTTGTACAGATTATATTCACACAAGAAAATGTCATCTCACTGAAGCCCACATGGGAGGTCATGAAGGTCATGACAAAACAGAATGTCTATTGATAAGACAAGACTGCTATACTTCATCTCTGTACCACATGCTTTGTTGTCACATGTTGAGGATCTTTGTTTTGTTCCCAAATCTGAAACATTCCTTTGGATTTGAACATGTTTCCTTGTGCAACTTTGGCTCCTCTTGCTTTTGGTATCCTTATTTTGGTTCCTCTGTTCTTCCATAGGTCAAGACTAAGGTCATGAATAGCTTAATTCCAATAGACGTCAAACTATACATGGAAAACAAACCAGTAGAAGAGATCAATCACTTTATCTATCTTGGAAGTCACATTGATCGAGAAGGGGATACAAGTAAAGAAATTAGAATCAGAATAGCTAAAGCAGCAATGTCTTTCAGAAGCCTTGAAAAGTTGTGGAAAATAAAACTCATCAGCACAAACACAAAAACTTAGACAATTCAAATCAAATGTACTATCAACCCTTACGTATGCGCGTGGAAGCTGGAAAACAACAAGAGATATAGAAACAAAGTTGAACGCATTCGAAAATAAATGTCTAAGGAAAATACTTGGTATAGCGTGGAACGAATTCAAAACGAACGAGGAAATTAGAGAAATCACCAATCAACCACTAATATCTTCAGTAATAAAGAAAAGACGATGGTCATATGTTGGACATGTGATGAGAAGAGATAATAACCGAATAGCAAAGCAAGCCCTCATGTGGGAAACAACAGGTAAGAGGAAGACCCAGAGAGACACTGAGAAGAACATTGATGAGAGAGGCAAGAGCAGCAGGAATCGGCTCCCTCAATAAGATAGAGCTGCTTGCACAGAACAGAGACAAATGGCGAGATTTGATAAAATATCTTTAAAAGAATTGAAAACTGCTAGAATAAAAATTTAGATAAGATATGGAGTATCTTGGTCTACGCCCTATGGGCCGGCTACGGCTCGAAAGGTCAATATATAGATATATGGTTCTTCCTTCTTTGTCTATATTACTACCCAGATATATGTAATATTGTACGTCTAGTAAAGGTATTTTTCCTATTGTTATTTGGTTATTACCAACGGCATCAATTCTAATAATTTTGGTCTTATCTCTTTATTTTCAGTCCCAGCTTGTGATCTCTCATTTTATCTTGCATCTGTTGATGGTTGTGTAATAGGAGAGCTATGTCATCAGCAAAGTCTAAGTCAATAAGTTGCTTAGTCGGTGACCACTGGATTCCATGTCTGTTACTCTGCATGATTCTCGTAATCCAATCTATGGCCGACAGAAAGAGAAATGGAGATAGAAGGCATCCCTGCCTTACTTTTTTTTTCTCTACTGTCTCTTTTTACCACTTCGTGTGCCGAGAGAAATACAAAGATCTGGTTCTTGCATTCTGGTAGCCTCAATCCACAGCCAACTTCATAGACGGCCTGAGTGCAATCCCACTAGTGTGACGTCATCGATCAGGTTCTCCTTTGCGAGCTATAGACAGCTGACAGAATTCTACCCCAGCAGCCACTGCTCACAAAGGTGAACACGTCACACTCGTGGTGCTGCGATCAGGCCTTCTCTATAGTTGACTGTGCCTCAGGCATTGATGCGAGTTTCCCTGATGTTGTCACACTGACGTAGACTGCCTCAAGTTCCGTGTCCTTCACCTTGTCTTGTGTTTGCCTTGTATGGTCTGGCATCTCTAGACATTCTCTCCAGGTGTGAAAACTTTTATTTGTTGACTTTGTGTCTTTCAAAATTGGTTCTATGCCAACACTACGCTATTCCGGGCAAAAGATATCAAACTGAAACGCTTAATCCTAGTCATATTTTTTTATGGAGATCAACCTGAGACTGGAGCAACCAAGATTGAATACTCTGTGTTATAACAAGTACACGCTACAAACAAAAAACATAGCAAGAGCTGCATTCTTTAGGCTCCTTTGGTAATTCGTAGGAGTTATTGAGTTATTTGCGGGTCATCATCATTGCACTCCGAACATGTCCATAGGTGCTCAGATCCCTTCCTCAGTTATTGAGTTATTTGCGGGTCATCATCATTGCACTCCGAACATGTCCATAGGTGCTCAGATCCCTTCCTCAGTTATTGAGTTATTTGCGGGTCATCATCATTGCACTCCGAACATGTCCATAGGTGCTCAGATCCCTTCCTCAGTTATTGAGTTATTTGCGGGTCATCATCATTGCACTCCGAACATGTCCATAGGTGCTCAGATCCCCTCCTCAGCAATTCCCGCAGTGTCCAGCGACTGACGACTCCAGTTCTGTGTTGGTTGATAAGTCTTCTTACACGGCCACCAAGTTTCTCATTTCTGGCCGTGCCCATCTTAACTCCCATTTCCATCATCCGAAGAAGTGACGTCGATCTGTGTTTGTCGAAGTCCTGTGCTCTTCCCACATCTCGGAGGGCATTGATGATGTCCGCCCGATCCATTGGTTGCCCATCCTCAACGACAGCGCAGCTAGCCAACCTGTCCGCTCTTTCATTTCCCCGTACTCCCGCATGTCCAGGGACATAGACAAAGGTGACCTTATGTTTTTTGGACTTCTGCAATGACTCTACCTATTGCATGCGTACAGAGCCCGCATCCACTTTTCTTTTTATTATGCTCATCGAATCACTCAGTATACATGCGTGGGTGTAGTCTTGTGACTCTAACCATTTGAATGCCTTGGTCACTGCCATCATCTCCATTGTCATGCTACTCGTGGTCACGACGTATGCATCACTGTCTTCCTTGACCATTCTGCCTGCCGAGCGTGCTGTAAATGCCCATGCACTTCTTTGGTGTCGTCTTACAGATCCATCTTTCTCATCGGTGTTATCGCAGATGAGACCGTTGACCTCAGCATTAACCACGACCGGGTTCTGTTCCCTAATTTTCCTGTCGAGTGTGACAATACTCCGCAGGAGCTGTAGGACAACGCAAGTTTGGCAAAGAACAAAAGAAACGTGCACAGTTTGAGCCAGGTTTAGGGCACCTCATAACTATGCAGAGTAGAAAAATTAGTTACCTTGTATGACATTACAACACGGGAATGAAAGGTTGTTAGTTCTCACGTGTTACAACCAACCGTCTCGCCCCACAAAAGAGAAATCATTTGGTATCCACGCCATTCGATCTGATAATCTACCAACCAGAAACACGCTTTTCCTTATGAAGTCACTGACCTCGCTGGGGAGACCAGTAGATGTTCAGTTCTCAATAATGACCGTGGTATGCAAGCTGATAGCTTCTACAGCTTGCTGATTACACACTCGGCATCTCAGTCGCGTGTGCATGTTCTATTGTTATCACCACATGCGCGCATGACCGACTCTTCCTTCCCATGAAACCCCATGTGATTTGGAAGACTGATGTGTTTATTATCTACTCATGCTGGACTTCCACGCTGAAAATGAATAAGAATGAAGAATACTCATTCCGAAGACATCTTTCAAATAATTGGCCGAGACCTTCACGATAATCGTTAAATTAAATTGTGTCCTTGATAGCTAATTTAAGTTAAACTGCCGTTTTAATTATTTATAAACAGTGTGCCCAAGTTTAGTACGTGAAAAGCTGGGAACACTTACTAGATATGAAGTATGATGGCCTCCCTTGATGAACTCTTCTTGACGAGAAGTTCAAGGAACAACTTCTTATTTATAAAAAAAATGGTGGACTTAACACCTCGACCAGTTTGGTTTGCAGTCAAGAGATTGGATTTAAATGGTTTGTTGTGTGGTTAAACAAAATTAATTCTATAAAGGTCTAGTACAGTTCGATAAATTATTTCAGCAAAAGAGTGATCTCTTCATATTTGGCATCACAACAAAACTATTTCTCAAGTGGTTCTAAGTTCTTCTCATAGAGTCATAGAGACAGATGAGAGGGGTTCGGTTGTCACCGTTGTGGGTTCAAGTCCCGGCTGGCACTGGTTGGGATTTTTACTTATGTTTTCTCTCTGTGGCAACCACCCCTGGTCTCATCAGCGAGGCCGGGCTTGAAACGTCAATTACTCATCGACGTATTAAATATGAGTACCTCCGAAGTCGGAGTTATCTGCCTGTGCGGCGAGGGACTCCTGTGCACACGGCTGCCAGGGAAAAATGGATTATTATTTATTAACACGCAAAATTCAGTTCCTAGTCTCTAGGGACTTCATCAGAGGTCAAAGCTGGTGAACGAATAAAAAAAAAAAATATATATATATATATTAATATATTATATATATACTGTTGACATCATCATCATCATTGAGTGCCTTCTCCGCAACGAAGGTTGGCTACCATGGATCGCCATTCTACTCTGTTTCTTGCTTTGATGGTGCAGGCTGTCATAGATTGACTTGTCCATCATTTGATGTTACTCGTTGTTGTCGTTGTTAGTCTTGGTCTGCCTCTGCCTCTTTTACCTTGTATTTTTCCTTCCAATATTACTTTTAGTAGGCTGTTGTGTCTTTTAACATGCCCCAAAAATTTCATTTGTCTTGTCTTCATTGTATTTAGTAGTTATCTTTTTATTTTCAGTTGTTTTAAAACTTCATAGTTTGTTATCTTTTCTTTCCATCCAATTCTACCTATTCTTCTATAAATCCACATTTCAAAGGCTTCAATTTTCTGTTCTGTTTTCTTGTCTAATGTCCATGTTTCTGCACCATACAAGAATATTGAGAAGATGTAACATTTTGCCATTCTTAGTTTCAGCCCTGTTGATTTTTGTTTTGTTGTTAGTATATTTTTCATGGTGAGCCGCGATAGCTCAGTGGATAGTGAACTGGACTACCACGGACAAGGGGTAGGGTTCAATCCCAACCGACGGCTTCCGGGTTCACCCAGCCTTAAATGGGTACCGGATTTTTTTCTGGGAAAGTAAAGCAGCACGGGCGTAATACTGACCACATTACCCCAAAAATCATGTGCTGAAGGTCTGTAAAATATAGGGTCACTAACACCATATTTCCCTATACGCCACTTGGCGTGACGGGGGTACTTTACTTTTATATTTTTCATGGCATTAAAATTACTTTTTGCCATACCTATTCTTTTGTTTATTTCAATTTTACATTTTCCATCACTGGTTATAGTATGTCCCAGGTAGTTGTAGCTCTGGACTGTCTCCAGATGTATTCCCTCAACTGTGATATTTAATTGTAGGTCTTGAGAATTTCCTTGTTTATGATCATAGTATAAAACAATAGTTAGAATTTCTCTCCATGGTTTCTTTGGAGTGTTACGTGATGAGGCTCCAATCTCTTTCACGGTGGTCTGCCATATTCGTCTTTCGTGTTCTGAATATGCTTCATGTGTACCTCACACTTTGCTGTTTTCGCCTTCTGGGCCGTTGATCATTTTCGATTCATCCGCCCCATCCACCAACACAGACTTTTTATATTCGGGTTGAACATACCCGGCGGCGCCATCTTTTTGTCGAACCATGTGCTTGCCTATTGAACCGCGAACACACGACACAAAGCAGAATAAATCATATTCCACTTAAATATCGGTAATCACAGTTTATCCACATGTCCGAAATAAAACATACACCAAACGGGGAGTAGCAACACATAATTTCATAACTCGACTGTCACGCAAATCATTTAAATATATTGGCAAGAGTCAAAATAAAAAACGACTGCACGTAGCCACCATGACACCGGAATACTGTTGACAATAACATCATAATGACTGAAGTCGGAAGTGAGTCACAAATAAAATTTAAAATATAAAAAAAGGTTGAAAAAGGCTTCTCAATTCAAGTGCTATTATTATTTTTTTTATTAATTAAGCGTGGGCATTTAGTTGATGTATCTTTGTATGTTTCAGAGTGCTTCCCAGATGAAATATGCCCTAGTTTTAGTTTTAGGTGAAATTAAGTGCTAATTTAAATTTGTGATCATTAGGACATGATTCATATATTATTATACAAAATGAAGCCATGCGCATTATCCTGGGATGTACGAGGGACACTCCCTGTGTAGCCATGAGATATCTTCTTGACTTTCCAACCATGGATGACAGAATCAAGATCTGGAGAGCACGAGCATACCTGAAGATTAGTACAGAAACAGAGCATCCATTGCACCACATGCTCAACACAGTGAAAGGTGCCAGGCTAAAAAGAGGCAAATCGTGGGTGGGCCGAGCAGAAGATGTCATCAAACAGGTCTGTGGGCTTACCAATATCAGCGTTGGTGAGGAGTGGATACTGGTGCCTATGTCATTCAAGGGGACTTTCTCGTGTATTGTCACACTCAACAGGAAAAGTAGGAACAGAACCCGGTCGTGGTTAATGCTGAGGTCAACGATCTCATCTGCGATAATACCGATGAGAAAGATGCAGTCATCTATACAGACGGATCTGTAATACGACACCAAAGAAGTGCATGGGCATTTACAGCACGCTCGGCAGGCAGAATAGTCATGGAAGACAGTGGTGCATACGTCATAACCACGAGTAGCATGACAATGGAGGCGATGGCAGTGACCTAGGCATTCAAATGGTTAGAGTCACAATACTACACCCACGCATGTATACTGAGTGATTCGATGAGCATGATTAAAAATGTGGAGGTGGGCTCTGTATGCATGCAATGGGTAGAGTCGTTGCAGAAATCCAAAATACGTAAGGTCACCTTTGTCTATGTCCCTGGACATGCGGGAGTACGAGGAAACGAAAGAGCGGACAGGTTGGCTAGCTGCGCTGTCGTTGAGGATGGGCAACCAATAGATCGGGCGGACATCATCAATGTCCTCCGAGATGTGGGAAGAGCACAGGACTTCGACAAACACAGATCAACGTCACTTCTTCGGATGATGGAAATGGGAGTTAAGATGGGCACAGCCAGAAATGAGAAACTTAGTGGCTGTGTAAGAAGACTTATCAACCAACATAGAACTGGAGTCGTCAGTCACTGGACACTGAGGGAATTGCTGAGGAGGGGATCTGAGCACCTATGGACATGTTCGGAGTGCAATGATGATGACCCGCAAATAATTCAATAACTCAATTATTATATTGAGACTACTGGGAGCAAATATCAGTGATGATCTTTAGGCAGTTTGATATCAATTTCAAAATTTAAAAAAATTATTTAATATAATGTCCAGATAGCCCGATATATGGGGGGGGGGGGGGGGATTATTAAAAAAGTTTTTTTTTATAAATTACTAAATTTGTTGATTTAATTACTAAATTAGTCACACCCCTTTGGACATTTCTGCAGCCTAAACAAACATATCAGGTGCCAAAAATAATATGTGAGCCAAATCTGCTGCGACACACAGTGAAAGTTATACCTGGTTTGGTAATAAATCATTAGAACATTATGGTTTGGGAGGTCAGTGTCCAGCAAATAGAATTCAACAACAAAACTTCTGGCCTCAAGATAGCTTTCTTGTAGCACCAGAGTGTGGATAAATGAATGCTTAATCATATATCCAAATTAAGGGCCTTTTGGAATTAGTGTTTTTTTTTAACAATTTTTCAATGACAAAATGACATCAGGCTATAAAAACGTTTTATAAACCCATGTAAATTTTCTCTCGGAGGATAAATTTAAAAAAATGATCTCAAGAGTAGACTTCAACTTGAAACTTAACATATTTATGTAGAATTTGATGTTGAATCTAAATATGCATGCCAGTTAGTTGTGGACATTCAAACTGTGAATTAAAATGAGATTTTCTTTCAATGATGTTAAAGAACATGATTTTTAACAGATCAGTAGATTAAACTTTGCCATTATTGAAGTGTCTTCTGGCACAATCTGTGCCACTAAACTGTAGTAATGACAACAAAACACATTCTGCAAGAGTGCCCCCAGTCTGTGCCACTACACCATAGCAGATATGGCAACAGAACACATTCTATAAGAGTGCCCCCAGTCTGTGCCACTACACCCTAACAGATATGGCAACAGAACACATTCTACAAGAGTGCCCCCAGTCTCTGCCAGTACACCCTAGCAGATATGGCAACAGAACACATTCTACAAGAGTGCCCCCAGTCTCTGCCAGTACACCCTAGCAGATATGGCAACAAAACACATTCTACAAGAGTGCCCCCAGTCTCTGCCAGTACACCCTAGCAGATATGGCAACAGAACACATTCTACAAGAGTGTCCCCAGTCTGTGCCACTACACCCTAGCAGATATGGCAACAGAACACATTCTACAAGAATGCTCCCAGTCTGTGCCACTACACAAATAAATATGACAACAAAACATTCTACAAGAGTGCCCCCAGTCTGTACCAGACTTAAGGAGGAGAAATGTGGTCCTCTGCCTTAGAAGAGAAACTGTTTGCTGTAACAGAAACTCTGAGAACCACAGCAGACTCCATAAGAGACTGGAATTTGAATCTGAACGACGTCATGATCGAAGAATAAGACCCATACTTTAATGGTTAAACTCTGATCTTGAAATGAAGAGGGAAGAATTTGTTTTCTATTTCCCATGATGACATTCACAGAATAGAAAGAGCATATAAATGTTGTTCTAACTTTGTTGTATTTCTGACACAGATACAGATATCTCAGACGTCATATCTTTGGACCTGAAAGAGAAAGACAAGGTCTGTGAGGTTACTCAGAGTATCAGATCAAAGCTAGAGCTGAATCACTCAGACCTTATTTTCAGAGTAAGCTTTTCTGTTTGTCATCACTGGATGACATCACTCATTGTACTTATTTGAAGATGACAACCTGTTCAACTTGAGAAAGTTAAAATAAGGATTGGGGGGGTGGGGGGGAACTATGCCATTTTTCAGCAACAGAGCTAAAAATTGTCAGTGAATCACAGCTGATGTCTTGCGCCTGGTTCGGTGAACCAGAACTATCCATATTCTTCTCCACCTCTTTGTGGTGCCCCTAAAAACAGACTAACATATCTAAACTGGCCAAGTGAATAGGGACAGAAATGAAAGACAACCTGGTCCTCAAAAATGCTGTGCTGAAGTCGGATGTACTGGACTGAAAGGTGCAAGTTTGACAGTTCTACTGCAAACAACACAAGCCATCCACATCTATGTGGTCGGAGAAGGAGACCACAAGCCAGCAGAAAAGAAGGAGCAAGGAGAACTGTGGAGAAGGAGGTCTAACTACTCTTTTAGTCATCGGGTGAACACAAGCCAGCAGAACATTAAATAACAGCCTTGAAATCAAAGATTTCAGCAGTATTTATAGTTAGATATATGTTTGACTGGAGCATACAGAGAAGAAGAATATAGTGGTTAGTTGATATCTGCTAGAGAAAGTTTTAAGAAAGTGATATTTAGATGACAGTTCAGAAACAGTTTCTCAGTATAACCAGGTGTATGTTCGTTTGTTGCTTACTGTGTATGTGAAGGAGATCAGTCTCCTGCATCTGTGCCGGCATGTTTCTGGCAATACTCAGCTATATCCATGTTTGTCCTCAGCTGCGCAACACACAAGGATCTATCATTCCACTTAATGGGAAGATCACACACAGTTCCAACAGTAACTCAAGGTGAGAATGATTTGTCAATCTCATTGTTTTGTGAAGTGGGTTGGTCTCATCACAGGTTGACTGTAGTGAATCCCTGTCATCTCCTGTCTCTGTTCTGTTTATTGTTCCATTGATGTTGCTCGCCTGTGCTGACAATCTTTAGTCATAGTGGGTATGTTCTGACAGGTTAATTTTTATTTATTAGTCACATCTGTGGAGGTCTGGGTAAAATGTCTGTCTCTCAACTGGAAGGTCATGTGGTTGAAATCCCACCACAGACAGTAAGAATTTTATCTTTGAATCTATGGTTTTGTCATAACTTTACCCTCCTTTGATTTTTGGGTAGTCGATTCCGTGGCCACTTAACTCTCTACCGTCCTAATTATTTTGCTGGTTTGATCTGAAATATCTGAACTAGATTTGTGAACTACCCGATGTCGCCAGATTGGAAATTCTGTATAAATTTTGTTTTTAAATTAAGCATATCATAAATCTTCTTCTTTTTAAGCATTCAAGTCTTGTCATCATGTGAACTTGATTATTGTCCTATTACATGATGGAGGGGTAAGAACAACATGACACATGATGAGCTGGTCATATGGTCAATACTTGTATATGCGTGTGTCCTGATTTTTCTCCTAAACCTGTGCCATGGCTGACACACTCCGTCTTCAACAGGTTGGATCTAGATTTGATGTAGGAATTTTCCTTCTTGTAGGGCAGATGCTGCCCAGTGTTGTTGGGCCCACCCTATCCATAGTTTCTGCTGGATGTTCTACCATAGCATTACCTTCTCCTGATGCTTACTGTAGACAACAGTGCTTTCTTTTCTGTGGTGTCCTTCCCAGTGGAAGAGCTTTGACTCTGGCTTTTATTCGCATGGTCTTTGGGTATAAGGTTTTTTAAATTGGTGCAACAGTGCCAAATCTTTAAATATCACGTATTTTGATCATATGTATATATTTTGTTAAAAGTATTATTATTAGTCAATACTATGTTTTGTGCTTGCAATATGATGTTTAGTAGTCTTTTCTTTTGTCACAGACAAAGTGTGTTAACTCTTTCTGTCCAGAATCTTTTTATCAATTGAAGAGATTTCAGAGACAACATTTTTCATGGTTTTAAAAATCAATCTACATGTTTCTATTTATCTGACATGTAACATATTATATATGGATGTCATCAAATTGAGAGCAAGTGATGTACTTTGTGGCTAAATATACACGACCAAAAATCGGCATGACGCACGGCGCGTCAAAACATATGGAAAGAGTTAAAAACTCTCATTTGTTTTCAATTTTAATATATATTTGTGTTAATTTGTTAAAATATCAAATCTGTAAAAACCAAAGATTTGATTAACTGCTGTGACTTAAATTGTAGTTTCACTTTGGATTATGTTTGGTTTATATTATAGTTTGAAAGTAAATTTCAAGGCAAAAGAAAGAAAAGGATGTCAGAGTAGCACATTCATTGCTTAAACACCCAAGGTTACCAGTGTTTGACATTCTGCATGTGAATGGTAGGCAAACATGATTAGACATTGTCAGAACCACAAATTTGGACTCATTTCTCTTATTCATTAATTTTCATCTCGGGCCCAAGATGGCACATAGTGAGGAAGTCATAGCTCTCTACAATCTCCTGCTAGTTCTTGTAGGTCTTGGTTGTTTCTTAGTCCCATAGTTGAGTCTTCCCCAGTAATTGTTCTGCGTAGTGATTCTCTTGGTCTGCTTTGTTTTCTTTACCAGATGGTTTTCACATAAATGTCTGACGGGGAAGTCTTTCTTGATTCATTCTCAGCACATGACCGATGTATTTCGTATGTCTTCTCTTCTTTTTTATAAAGATTGACATGTATTCTTGTTCTGATTCATCTCTTATCTCTTCATTTCTCTTCTTTCCAACTTATGTACGTACTTACGTTACTATTCACAGACTAATACAACAGAAGCTGATGATGTGGAGTAAATGCTAGTTTTTATTTATTGTACCATATTTTCACATTTTTTATGTTATCCACACTTTTGATTAATGCGTATTTTATTTACAATTTCAGGCCATTCATGCTGGAGGTTGTTAGACGTTTTCAATCAGGTAATGAATAATGGAGGTCACACAAAATTGTTTTACAGAAAAATGTTGAGAAAAGTCTAAAAATAGTAACCGTGACCTTTAAAAAAGGCCAATAAAAAAAAAAAAATAAGAAAAGAAAAAAAATTGTTGCCAATCTCTGCAGAAAGCATCATTTATTGGCTGTCGTGTTACAAGATGGGGGTGACTGGAATATATAGTGACAACAGGAAAAAATAAGGGTAGAAAAGAATTGGAGAGAAAGGATTGCTGACAAGAGAATAGTTTGGTAGGAATTCAGTGACAAAATTGATAAACAGCTGGAGAGATTGTGGAGAGACATGATCACTTCATCATGTGTCAGGTTTGTTGGTGTACAATAGTCTTCATGTGCCAGGTTGGCTGGTGTACAATAGTCTTCATGTGCCAGGTTGGCTGGTGTACAATAGTCTTCATGTGTCAGGTTTATTGGTGTACAACAGTCATGATGTGTCAGGTTTGTTGGTGTACAATGACCTTCATGTGTCAAGTTTGTTGGTGTACAATGGCCTTCGTTTGTCAGGTTTATTGGTGTACAACAGGCATCATGTGCCAGGTTTGTTGGTGTACAATAGCCATGATGTGTCAGGTTTGTTGGTGTACAATGACCTTCATGTGTCAAGTTTGTTGGTGTACAATGACCTTCATGTGTCAGGTTTGTTGGTGTACAATAGCCTTCATGTGCCAGGTTGGCTGGTGTACAATAGGCATCATGTGCCAGGTTTATTGGTGTACAATGACCTTCATGTGTCAGGTTTGTTGGTGTACAATGACCTTCATGTGTCAAGTTTGTTGGTGTACAATGACCTTCATGTGTCAAGTTTGTTGGTGTACAATGACCTTCATGTGTCAAGTTTGTTGGTGTACAATAGCCTTCATTTGTCAGGTTGGCTGGTGTACAATATTCTTCATTTGTCAGGTTTGTTGGTGTACAATGGTCTTCATTTGTCAGGTTTGTTGGTGTACAATAGCCTTCATGTGCCAGGTTTGTTGGTGTACAATAGCCTTCATGTGCCAGGTTGGCTGGTGTACAATAGCCTTCATGGGCCAGGTTTGTTGGTGTACAATAGCCTTCATGTGCCAGGTTTGTTGGTGTACAATAGCCTTCATGTGCCAGGTTTGTTGGTGTACAATAGCCTTCATGTGCCAGGTTTGTTGGTGTACAATAGCCTTCATGTGCCAGGTTGGCTGGTGTACAATGGTCTTCATTTGTCAGGTTTGTTGGTGTACAATAGCCTTCATGTGCCAGGTTTGTTGGTGTACAATAGCCTTCATGTGCCAGGTTGGCTGGTGTACAATAGCCTTCATGTGCCAGGTTTGTTGGTGTACAATAGCCTTCATGTGCCAGGTTGGCTGGTGTACAATAGCCTTCATGTGCCAGGTTTGTTGGTGTCCAATGGTTTTCATGTGCCAGGTTTGTTGGTGTACAATAGCCTTCATGTGCCAGGTTGGCTGGTGTACAATAGCCTTCATGTGCCAGGTTTGTTGGTGTCCAATGGTCTTCCTGTGCCAGATTTGTTGGTGTACAATAGCCTTCATGTGCCAGGTTGGCTGGTGTACAATAGCCTTCATGTGCCAGGTTTGTTGGTGTACAATGGTCTTCATGATCTTGCAGGAAATTGTGAATGGGCCAGGAAATCATGGAAGACAGAAGGAAAAATGGAAGGACAGCGTCAACTAATGGACATCCCCTGGCTCTGTAAACAGGAAAACTAGAGAGAGGGGAATGGGTGGAGGAAGTCTTTGTATTAACCTAGGGGATTATGGGATAGTAGACTACTGCTGTGAAAGTCATGGTTGTAGAATGTTTGTTTGGAGTGCTGCCATTGTTTCTAGCATGTTTGATGAGCTGTCCACACTGCTCTTTGTTATTGTATTTCTCTGCTGTAGCCGCTTCATTGTTGGTCTTTTCAAACTTGAAACTTTATCAATGTCATCAATTTATTTGTTAAAATGAAATAGAGAAAAAGAAATTAAATGCATGTTGCTGGTTCAGTGATGTATATTTTCTTTTAGTTATTGCAGTTTTGTAGATCTCTATCTGGCATTCACCCAATAACTACTAAAGGAATGGTTTGTCCTCATCATCTTTCATCCATAAAAGGATGTTAATTGGGTGTAGATACATTGTGTAAAGGTTTATTTTCACCTTTTGTCCCAATTCATCCGATTTCAGCACAGCATTTTTGAGTACCAGGTTGCCATCCCAGTTTGATCCTTACTTTCTTGGCCAGACCATTCAGGTTAGTCTGTTATTAGAGGCATCATGAAGAGGTGGAGTAAGGTCTAGATGGTTTTGGTTCAACGAATCTGACACAAACCATCAGCTATGAGTCGCTGACAACTTCCAGCTCTGGTGCCTTTAGTACCTTGCCTCCTGTAGATCTATGATTTTAAGACATTTTAAAAATAATTAACACACAAATGATTTGTTACTGTCCTGGTCTCAGACAGGAGGCTGCTGTTGGCTATGATGTGGTAAGTAAGTAAAGAGCCCCCGTCACGCCATGTGATGTATAGGGAATATGGTGTTAATGAGCATAATTTTTACAGACCTTTGGCACATGATTTTTGGGGTAATGTGGTAGGTATTTTGCCCATGCCACTTAACTTTCCCCCAAAAAATCCGGTACCCATTTAAGGCTGGGTGAACCCAGAAGCCATCGATCGGGATTGAACCCAACCTCTTGTCCTTTGTTCACTATTTATTATTGTCTTTTGTCACCATAAGTGTTTGTCTAATCTGTGCTTTAATTTGAATACATTACATTTCTAGTTGAGCCCAAACCAAACTCCCTAGAACTTACACAGTACGCAGACTCATTGAAGAGCAAGCTGGCGGACATGCAGGAAAGGGTAAGTGCTGGTCTGGATTTTAGGATTTTCATTTTGTAAACAGAAAATGGGTAGAATCAGGGGAGCTACAAAATATGTCAATATTTTATTTGTCAAAGGATGTCATGACTTACATCTGGGCAAGTTCTGAGCCAGGACATAAGCTTCAATAAGACCCATTCTTCAACTTCTACTTTATAATCTCCTTCAACAAACACTTTCATCTCCCTATGGAGCATAGGTCTTCAACAAACACTTTCATCTCCCTATGGAGCATAGGTCTTCAACAAACACTTTCATCTCCCTATGAAGCATAGGTCTTCAACAAACACTTTCATCTCCCTATGGAGCATAGGTCTTCAACAAACACTTTCATCTCCCTATGGAGCATAGGTCTTCAACAAACACTTTCATCTCCCTATTTAGCATAGGTCTTCAACAAACACTTTCATCTCCCTATTTAGCATAGGTCTTCAACAAACACTTTCATCTCCCTATGGAGCATAGGTCTTCAACAATTGTAGACATGGGGGTTGAGATACCACGAGAAAGGAGAGGAAGGGAGAAAGCGGGATTGTCCGAGGTGAATGACAAGCCAACTGGAAGTGATAACCACATGAAATTAAAGAAATAGAAACACATCTCAAGGTGTGGGGGTGTAAAAGCGTGAGTTCCGAAATAGTTGACAAGCAACTGGAAACAATAATAGAGTCCATGAGAAAGAGAAGAGAAAAAATATGAAACAGACTATCTCGAAATTTGCGGGGGTGTATTAGCGTGAGTTCCGAAATAGATGACAAGCAACTGGAAAAGAAAAAATATGAAACAGACTATCTCGAGATTTGCAGGGGTGTATTAGTCAAGAAATTAAACACGTGGATTGATTTGATTGGAGGAGCCGACAAATATTTAAAGAGGAGACACAAAGAAACAAGAAGGATTTTCCTAGGAGAATATCAGAGATGACACACGCGTCGGTGTAGAGAGTTCTGAACAGTCATATATGAAACCTCGTGGATTAGGTTAGGAGTTTCCAGAGAATTAAGTCCACGAGATGAATAGAATAAATAGGTTAGCATTACATTAGAAGAGACTGTTCAGTGGGGAACTGTCTCGATATAGGTACACTAAACTGGTAGAATAAGTATATTAGACTTAGACCTAAGGAGGTCATTCAATGGGGAACGGTCTCCGCTTAAGTGAGTAGATAAGTAGAGAAGTGTGTAGAAGCTTAGGGCCCAGTGGCGATTAATATTGCTACTGGGCAGCATGTGAATGACCTTATTTCCAACATTGGTCATGTAAACATGTTAAACACATCGCCCATGGATTGGGCTGTGAAATAAAGACTGTTTGCATAAAAGTGTTCTAATTTGGTGTGTCCAACAGTTAGCAGATCACACCTGGCAAAGAAAGACTTGGAAACGTTAAAGGAAAGAAACAAAAAGTCGCGGGCACAACACAAGTCGAAGTACAAAACACTATAGTCTAACACGGGACATGTTAAAACGTGTTCGGGTTTCCCAAGCAAGAGAATATCATGCTTGACCAAGATCCAGGAAGCCAGAAAGGTCAGGGCCAAGGTGCAAGTGTGTCGCCGGTTATATTGCACGGCCAGAGACCAGGGCAGCCAGCAGCTGATTATAACAGCTGATTACCGAGTGATTAACCAGCTGTCAGTGGCCATGATCGAATGAACATCAACGAATACTTCCTAATACATCCTGATACGAAAATGTCTTACTGATTCAAAACTCATCTTCCTGATACACAATCACTTTCATCTCACTGTGGGGCATAGGTCTTCAACAATCACTTTCATCTCCCGCTGGAACATAGGTCTTCATCAAACACTTTCATCTCCCTGTGGAGCATAGGTCTTCAACAATCACTTTCAACTCCCTATGGAGTATAGGTCTTCGACAATCACTTTCAACTCCCTGTGGAGCATAGGTCTTCAACAAACACTTTCAGCTCCCTGTGGGGCATAGGTCTTCAACAAACACTTTCAACTCCCTGTGGTGCATAGATCTTCAACAAACACTTTCAACTCCCTGTGGGGCATAGGTCTTCAATAAACACTTTCAACTCCCTGTGGTGCATAGTTCTTCAACAAACACTTTCAACTCCCTGTGGAGCATAGGTCTTCAACAAACACTATCCAAGCTGTTCTGTTTCTTGTCATTCTTTTAAGATCACCTCATGTCTTCCCCATCATCTTCATCTCTCCCTTTCACCTGTCTTCTCCAAGAATATTTTGCTCTTCCTTTTTTCTCTTCCCCTTGGATTCAAAAAAAGGGTGGGTGGGTGGACACCTGTTGTTGTCTTTTGATTCAACGACAGTTTCACTTGATCTTTGTTTTCCAGGGTCTTTGTTACTTTATTAAAGATCTTTCTTCTCTCTTCTGAAATGGTGTCATCCATGCTAGTGATCATTCCCTCAATCATATGGTTTCAGAACCATTTTTGTGTAACTTGTTGGGTTTACCTGAAGCCTAATCACTTTGGTCTCCATCAAAATGCTCCTATCAAAATTCATCTCTACAACACCTTTCTATTAGTCACCTTTCTGTTAGTCACCTTTCTGTTAGTCACCTTTCTATCCTTAATCTTCTTGCTTGTTCAATAATTGCCATTGACCCACTACTCAATAATTGCCACCAACTCCACTACTCAATAATTGCCGTTGACCCACTATTCAATAATTGCCACCAACTCCACTACTAAATAATTGCCATTGACCCACTACTCAATAATTGCCACCAACTCCACTACTCAATAATTGCCATTGACCCACTACTCAATAATTGCCACCTGCTCAATAATTGCCATCGACCCACTCTCTATAATTGTTAATGACCCACTACTCAATAATTGCCATCACTCACTACTCAATAAATGCCATTGACCCACTAATCAGTAATTGTCATTGACCCACTACTCAATAATTGCCTTCGACCCACAACTCAGTAATTGTAATTGACTCACTACTCAATAATTGCCACCAACTCCGCTGCTCAATAATTGCCATCGACTCACTACCCAGTAATTGTTACTTACCCACTACTCATTAATTGCCATCGGCCCACTACTCAATAATTGCCATCAACTCCACTGCTCAATAATTGCCATCGACCCACTACTCAATAATTGCCATCAACTCACTACTCAATAATTGCCATCAACTCCACTATTCAATAATTGCCATCAACTCACTACTCAATAATTGCCATCAACTCCACTATTCAATAATTGTCATCGACCCACTACTCAATAATTGCCATCAACTCCACTACTCAATAATTGCCATTAACTCCACTATTCAATAATTGCCATCAACTCCACTATTCAATAATTGCCATCAACTCCACTATTCAATAATTGCCATCAACTCCACTACTCAATAATTGCCATCAACTCCACTATTCAATAATTGCCATCAACTCACTACTCAATAATTGCCATCAACTCACTGTTCAATAATTGTCATCGACCCACTACTCAATAATTGCCATCAACTCCACTATTCAATAATTGCCATCAACTCACTACTCAATAATTGTCATTGACCCACTACTCAATAATTGCTATCAACTCCACTACTCAATAATTGCCATCAACTCACTGCTCAATAATTGCCATCAACTCCACTATTCAATAATTGCCATCAACTCACTACTCAATAATTGTCATCGACCCACTACTCAATAATTGCTATCAACTCCACTACTCAATAATTGCCATCAACTCACTGCTCAATAATTGCCATCAACTCCACTATTCAATAATTGCTATCAACTCATTACTCAATAATTGTCATCGACCCACTACTCAATAATTGCCATCAACTCCACTACTCAATAATTGCCATCAACTCACTGCTCAATAATTGCCATCAACTCCACTACTCAATAATTGTCATCAACTCACTACTCAATAATTGTCATCGACCCACTACTCAATAATTGCCATCAACTCACTGCTCAATAATTACCATCAACTCCACTATTCAATAGTTGCCATCAACTCATTACTCAATAATTGTCATCGACCCACTACTCAATAATTGCCATCTACCCACTACTGTATGACAAGATCTGTGTAACACAGAAGAGCTCCAACAGACCTCTGATGACAGTAACTTGGTGATGCTCACTTTGTGAAAGTGCCAGATATAATGTGAGCCTTCAAGTTCAATGCATCAGGAGGTCGACGCCGCAGAGTCCTGACTGGCTCATCTCCCCTAGAGTGTCAAAAAGCTAAAGGCCCAAAACATTTGCTCGACGGGATCTTATTCAGATGATCAGGTTACCTCCTGCTGCAAAGCTTTGTATAGTTTCCTATTATTAGTGGAATGTTGTTTTTATTGTGTTTGCTTCTTTAACAGATAGTTAAGCTGGAGATCAACATGGAGAACATGCATGAAAGGAGAAAAGATAAGATCCACCAGGTGAGTTTTGATACTGAGGGTGAGAGGAGATAGGATCTGTCATGTGAGTTTTGATACTGAGGGTGAGAGGAGATAGGATCTGTCATGTGAGTTTTGATACTGAGGGTGAGAGGAGATAGGATCTGTCATGTGAGTTTTGATACTGAGGGTGAGAGGAGGTTTAATCTGTTTTTGTGGTCTCAGTCTGAAGATGTTCCTAATCCTCCCTGTTTCCCCCATCCATGTAGGTTTCAGATGAGAGCTCATCTAGTAATGCCCATAGATGGGCTGTACCATGTGTGTCCTATCCATCCTCACCATCTTTCTCTTATCATATCTTCTTCTGTGAGTTGATTTCTTCTCTGCCACAGTTCCTGTCTGGCCTGCTAATCTGAAGTACCCTCCTCCAGCATGCGTTAATAAATGTCTGCAGCTTCCTAATTTATGTTGTCCATGTTTCTGATCTATCAAAACTCATCAGCACAAACACAAAACTTAGAGTATTCAAATCAATGTATTTGGTTATTTGGTTATGGAAGGCCCCGGTATCACTGCAAATGATTTAAAATCCATAATTGCTCAACTGCCCGTGCCAGTGGAATCATCCGAATTACTAACTCATCTCCCAAACAAAGACAGGTAGCCGTAGTCCCCATCATAGCAGTCTCAGCACACGCCAAAAGACATAAGGCGAAACCGCTTAGAAAGTGAACACGGCCAACCGTTCCCTGTCATCCGATGTCCATCATCTTATCGGAACATGATCAAAACGGATGAAACACACAGCTCACGGTGTGCACAGAGCACTTAACTCAGTAGCTCCTGCAACAAGCTGGACTTGGAATATGAGGAAACTGCAACAAGGAACACTTTTCAGACATAGCCTTCAATGGTTCCTGCCGCCTATCCACCATATTGCCCGAAAGTTCACGTCCTCCTGAAAATGATGATCTTCATAGTATTTAAATGTATAGCGCTTGATGATGTTAAGACATTGTGTTTGACTCCAACTCCGAACATACAAAACACAGTTTGTCATCAGATTATCCCCATTGCACACCAAACAACAAATCACAAGATTAGCGCATGGTCGGTCTTGGGACACATGATAAGCCATTATGATGACGTAGCTCGCACACAATGTCTGCGCCCATGGATTCCTGATTACTCTAGTGAATGCAGTCTACAATGAACGAAACATGGTGCAAATTCCCCAATGAGATAAAACTTCGGCTGACTTGACAGAGCCCACCACATTAATGCATTGGAAATTGTAAATAACTTGCGTCAAACAACACCATCAACGGTCATTGAACAGCACTCATTGTGACGTAAAACGCAGATCAACACTAGATGGTGGAAGGTCGCATTCACAACACTTGATTTGTCAAAACGGAGTATTGCCGTGCGTGCAACGCCAATTCATTGGCGTAGATATGATAAGTAGAACATCATTTTGACTTGAATGCAGAAAATTGCAACGGAAAGCTGAAATTGATCAGATTCCAAAGCAATTTCTGCAGCGATTGAGAGAACGTGACTTAGTTCCGCCATCATGGAAACGGAAGTCCCATCAAATGTATTATCAGACCTTATGTATGCGTGTGAAAGCTGGAAAACAACAAGAGACATAGAAACAAAGTTGAACGCATATGAAAATAAATGTCTAAGGAAAATATACTTGGTATAGCGTGGAACAAATTCAAAACAAATGAGGAAATTAGAGAAATTGCCAATCAACCACTAATATCTTCAGTAATAAAGAAAAGATGATGGTTATATGTTGGACATGTGATGAGAAGAGATAATAACCAAATAGCAAAGCAAGCCTTCATGTGGGAAACAACAGGTAAGAGGAAAAGAGGAAGACCCAGAGAGACACTGAGAAGAACATTGATGAGAGAGGCAAGAGCAGCAGGAATCATCTCCCTCATTGAGATAGAGCTGCTTGAACAGAACAGAGACAAGTGGCGAGATTTGATAAAATATCTTTAAAAGAATTGAAAACTGCTTGAACAAAAATTCAGATAAGAGAAGGAGTATCTTGGTCTATGCCCTATGGGCCGGCTACAGCTCGAAAGGTTGACAGATAGATGTTTTCTGATCCATACAAAAGGACTGATTTGATGTTTATATTTAACAATGTAAGTTTAGTTATTTAGAACATTTGCTTGTCTTCCCAGATCGTCTTCAACTCTCAGAGTTCAGCAACCTGTGTCACAGAAATGTGACTAATAATGTGTGCAACATCCCCTACTTCTCAGCTGCGACTTTTCATGATTTCAGCACAAGTGTTTTTAATTCAAAGCTGCAGCAACAAAACAATTATATTTAGTGAATTAAAACAAGCAGCAACATTGTGGTACATGTGGCACCAGATGTCACAAAGGGCTCGTAGTGTTTTTGTGCCATCCATCTCTTATTGAGTTATTTGTGGGTCATCATCATTGCACTCCGAACATGTCCATAGGTGCTCAGATCCCCTCCTCAGCAATTCCCTCAGTGTCCAGCGACTGACGACTCCAGTTCTGTGTTGGTTGATAAGTCTTCTTACACGGCCACCAAGTTTCTAATTTCTGGCTGTGCCCATCTTACCTTCATTTCCATCACCTGAAGAAGTGACGTTGATCTGTGTTTGTCGAAGTCCTGTGCTCTTCCCACATCTCGGAGGGCATTGATGATGTCCCCGCCCGATATCGGTTGCCCGTCCTCAACGACAGCGCAGCTAGCCAACCTGTCTGCTCTCTCATTTCCCCGTACTCCCGCATGTCCAGGGACATAGACAAAGGTGACCTTACGTATTTTGGATTTCTGCAACGACTCTACCCATTGCATGCGTACAAAGCCCGCCTCCACTTTTTTATCATGCTCATCGAATCACTCAGTATACATGCGTGGGTGTAGTCTTGTGACTCTAACCATTTGAATGCCTTGGTCACTGCCATCACTTCCATTGTCATGCTACTCGTGGTCATGGCGTATGCACCACTGTCTTCCTTGGCTATTCTGTCTGCCGAGCGTGCTGTAAATGCCCACGCACTTCTTTTGTGTCGTCTTACAGATCCGTCTGTATAGATGACTGCATCTTTCTCATCGGTGTTATCGCAGATGAGACCGTTGACCTCAGCATTAACCACGACCGGGTTCTGTTCCCTACTTTTCCTGTTGAGTGTGACAATACATGAGAAAGTCCCCTTGAATGACATAGGCACCGGTATCCACTCCTCACCAACGCTGATATTGGTAAGCCCACAGACCTGTTTGATGACATCTTCTGCTCGGCCCACCCATGATTTGCCTCTTTTTAGCCTGGTACCTTTCTCTGTGTTGAGCACGTGGTGCAAATGATGCTCTGTATCTGTACTAATCTTCAGGTATGCTCCTGCTCTCCAGATCTTGATTCTGTCATCCATGGTTGGAAAGTCAAGAAGATACCTCATTGCTACACAGGGAGTGTCCCTCGTATATCCCAGGATAATGCACATGGCTTCATTTTGTATTTTCTCCTGCCTATCAATTCGAGTCGTACTGACAGTAAGAATGGCCAGGGCATACTCGATTGGTGTGAGGACTAATCCCTGGAACAGAAGAGTAAGTAGCCTCTGCTCGATGTTGGCAGCTGCCATGACCTTCAAGGCGGCTAATCCTTTGCGGGATTTTGTTATCACATGGTTGACGTGGTCCCGAAAACACAGGCTTCGATCAAACTTAACTCCGAGGTATGTCATCAACTTGTCCCTGGTCACCTCATCAGCTCCCATTCGCACTACCGGTGTGGTCGTATTAACGATATGATTGTTAAGGGAGAACCATGAAACTGATGCTTTATAATGATTAACCAAGGCACCTGAAACCCCACACCAGGAAGAAATGCGATCGAGTTCATCTTGCATTGTGGAGGCGATTCCCCGTCTGTTTCTTCCCTGTCGATATACCAGAATACCATCAGCAAAAGTCATAGTTCTTCCCCTCCCATCCAGCTGATGGGCCGTGATCGTTATTGTGTACACGTTAAATAGAACTGGTGACATTGGTGAGCCTTGTGGCAGCCCAGGACAAATGGATGTTGGCTCGGAAGACCAATTTCCACATCTGAGTATCACCTTCCTCTGAAACAGTGCCGCGGCGATCCATCTAATGAGGAAGGGGTTCACCGCCAGTTTGAGAAGCATATGCATGAGATATTCAAATGGTACCCTGTTGTATGCATCCTCCAGATCTTTAGCAGCAGCACATGTCTCCTCTCGTCTGTGGAAGCCTTCGAAGACGTCATAGACAAATACTGCCACATTGAGCCATGTCTCTTTGTTATATCTATAACCTCAGAGTGTGGATGGGAATACGCGTTTCTGTTCAAGGTGACAGGTGAGGACACGGGCAACTATTTTCTCCAGCAGCTTGCCTGCAGTGTTCTGCATTGTGATGATTCTGTAGGCACTGATCTGAGAATGGTCCTTGTTTGGCTTCGATAGCGGTAGTAAGTAGCTGTGTGGCCACTCCGAATACTGGCATTAAACTCATTGGCCAGTGTTGTCAAGTCGTCATCAGCTAAATCGCCTATGTCATCATACCGAACACCATCTGGACCAGGAGCAGTGTTGTGTGACCTTTTAAGTGTCGTGCGAATGGTATCGGTTGTGATTGTGAGATCTTCTTCCAGCCCTACATCCTTACACAAATTTGACAAAGATCCCTGTATCCTCATTCTTACAGCCTCATTTCTTTGGTCCGTCTGCTCAGTGTAGCGGGCAAGCAGGGCCTTCCCTTTGCTCTCATCAGATTTGTGCCATATCTGGCCTGTGCTCTGAAAGTCTGGTATACCTCTGTGTCGCGGTGTGCCATTCATGCACTGATGAAGGCGCCAGAATGTGGCGAGCGATTTTTCTCAGCACACTTTTTTACAGAAGTCATCCCATTTGGCATCCTTAGCCAGGTCTATGACACTATCAGAGTCCCCTGTTCGAGTGGTCATTCTTGTTGCCCTTCCATCATTCAAGCAGTGCTTATCGGCCGATACCAGTGCGTTCTCTAGGTCTTCTCCCTGCTTGTTGGTTATGACGTTACCCCACTGGTTTTCTCTAGCATTAAAGTCTCCGCAGAAAATGACATTCTCTTCATCGAACTCGGAGAGATTCTGCCATTATTGTGTGTTCACCTTCCCATTACAGGCATACACATTAACAATCACGAAATGAACTAGGGTCTGCACCCTAACCGCATGTACCTGCAATTCTGCATTGTTCCACACAGACATATCAACCTCAGCTGCCACCATATTGTTGCGCACAAGGATGGCCTGCCCAAGGTGTCGCCTATTGTAGAAACAATGAAAACCAGGAGTACTTACTGTCCTGTCACCAAGAAGAGTTTCTTGCAAAACCATTATATCGGCGCCGCACAGTGGCTTATCAAGAATGGGCCGTCGTTGATTAATGGACCCACAATTCCAATAAGTAACGCGCACATACTTTAGGCCTGGCCTCTCACACTTTGACAGTTTAGTGCCACCTCGCTTGCCCCGTCGTGTTTTCCTTCTTCGACGATATAGTTTGGGCTGCATCTGAATACTTACACTTACCGTCGTCATGATGAACGTCGCTGAACGTTGATGCTTTGGATGGTCCCGACTCACGTGCACTTACTCAGTCGCACGGCCCAGAACCCATTCCACGTTATAAACTGGCCAACTCCAGTAACTTGCTCAGCAGCACGCGGAAACACTGTGAGCTTTCTACAAATTAAATGAATTACGCGTCCTTGACGACAGACCGGCGTAAACAAACCGCCATTTTTTGACGCGTTCAATAGTGCAACAACAATGATGAGAGATGAAATAAGGAAATTATAACAAAATGCAATGAATCAAAAGAAGCAAAGTGATTTACATCAAATAGAAAGCGCGTACAATCACATGATCCCTTAAAATATCAATAAAAACAAACAAATAAACAGGAAAGTTCACTGGAAAACAGCACTTATCTGTGAGTCTTATGAAGAGGCCAGTTAACAGGGCGCCATATTCCCCGGAAGTCATCCATCTCTATTCTTGGTGAGATGCTTGATCTTATCTAATGAGTCTATGCCTGGTGACTTTGCTTCTCTTATATCTGATACAATTGATGTGATATGTTCTAATTGTCTTGTATGTCTGTGTTTATGCGGGCCTCAGTAGCCTAGTTGGGAAAACCACCTGACTGGACTAGTGACGTTCGGACAAACCCGTGTTCGATCCCCGCTGGGAGCAGTGTGAATTGTACTCATGTTTGGAAAAAAAAAATACCCCTACGGTCAACCCAGCTGTTGGCAGAAATGGGTACCAGGGTATTACCCTGGAAAGGTGAGGAATGTCACCTCGCATCTGAGTTTCGATGCTTGAAATGACACTATACAGAAATCTCTGAACATTTCTGGATAGGCGGCCGAGCACATATGGGTGGAAACTCGCGTGCTAAGACACCGGTTCAAGTCTCATACTTTACCTTTACCTTTATGTCTGTGTAGTGATGTGACAATAAAACAATCTTATAGCCCTAATTTCTTTGTTAGAATCACTAATCCTATAGCACTAATTTCTTTGCTAGAATCACCGTTTTCCAAGTCTGTTGGATTGTCTTGTTTTTTTAAATTTCATAATTCAAATTTTGTTGCTGTGATGTCAATCTGCTGTGTCCAGTTTTCAGTGCATTTAGTCTACAATGTCGGAAGATTGTTTTATTGCTTTATTTCATCCTTTGAATGAGGTCTCATCTGCTATTTCACTTTTCTTTCTACATATTTAGTTAGAAGTCTGGAGACATTTATTTCTTTCTTACATATTTAGTTAGAAGTCTGGAGACATTTATTTCTTTCTTACATATTTAGTTAGAAGTCTGGAGACATTTATTGTTTTCTTACATATTTAGTTAGAAGTCTGGAGACATTTATTGCTTTCTTACATATTTAGTCAGAAGTCTGGAGACATTTATTGTTTTCTTACATATTTAGTCAGAAGTCTGGAGACATTTATTGTTTTCTTACATATTTAGTCAGAAGTCTAGAGACATTTATTGTTTTCTTACATATTTAGAAGTCTGGAGACATTTATTGCTTTCTTACATATTTAGTCAGAAGTCTAGAGACATTTATTGTTTTCTTACATATTTAGTTAGAAGTCTGGAGACATTTATTTCTTTCTTACATATTTAGTTAGAAGTCTGGAGACATTTTTTGCTTTCTTACATATTTAGTCACAAGTCTAGAGACATTTATTTCTTTCTTACATATTTAGTTAGAAGTCTGGAGACATTTATTTCTTTCTTACATATTTAGTCAGAAGTCTAGAGACATTTATTGCTTTCTTACATATTTAGTCAGAAGTCTGGAGACATTTCTTTCTTTCTTACATATTTAGTCAGAAGTCTGGAGACATTTATTGCTTTCTTACATATTTAGTTAGAAGTCTGGAGACATTTTTTGCTTTCTTACATATTTAGTCAGAAGTCTGGAGACATTTATTGCTTTCTTACATATTTAGTCAGAAGTCTGGAGACATTTATTGCTTTCTTACATACTTAGTTAGGTGTCTGGAGACATTTATTGTTTTCTTACATATTTTGTCAGAAGTCTAGAGACATTTATTGCTTTCTTACATATTTAGTTAGAAGTCTGGAGACATTTATTGCTTTCTTACATATTTAGTCAGAAGTCTAGAGACATTTATTGTTTTCTTACATATTTAGTCAGAAGTCTAGAGACATTTATTGCTTTCTTACATATTTAGTCAGAAGTCTGGAGACATTTATTGCTTTCTTACATATTTAGTCAGAAGTCTGGAGACATTTATTGCTTTCTTACATATTTAGTCAGAAGTCTGGAGACATTTATTGCTTTCTTACATATTTAGTTAGAAGTCTGGAGACATTTATTGCTTTCTTACATATTTATTCAGAAGTCTGGAGACATTTATTGCTTTCTTACATATTTAGTCAGAAGTCTGGAGACATTTATTGCTTTCTTACATATTTAGTCAGAAGTCTGGAGACATTTATTGCTTTCTTACATATTTAGTTAGAAGTCTGGAGACATTTATTGCTTTCTTACATATTTAGTTAGAAGTCTGGAGACATATATTGGCAACAAGGGGCAAACTTTCTGGTGACTCATTCCATGCCCAAAATAAATGCATAAAATGTTGTCTTGTAAAATGTCATATGTTTTCTTTGATTGAGACAAATTATTGTATCAATTGTTGTATATATAACAATATTGTTCATTAAATGAGAATATCATTGCTAAGTTTGATGTTTTTTTCAAATGAAAAATTGATTAGCCATGTTTTTATTTTTAGGAAGTATCAAAACTTGAGAACACTGTTAATTTCTTGAGGAAACGCATGGAGGAAGCAGAGACCATTGAGTGGAGGGGAATGTTCGTCAAAAACCCATTATGGTGACCCAGTTTGGGCTAGTCGATCGTGGATATTTAACAGAAACTAGAAGTACAGTGGTGGTTGAAATAACCTCAGAATACTGACATATTTCATGTATTTGTAATGTAATTTTTTTCACAAATGTTTTCTATTTTTCTATTTTTAAGTTGCCCACAATAAACGTTTACTCATGATCCATTTGTTGTCAACTCCTACCATACATTGACACATCCCCCCCCCCCCTTACTTAATTAAATTAATTAATTAATTTTTGTTTGTGGCAGCATAGGATGCACAACAGTTTGTTCTCTAATTTTTTATTGTTTCTTGTTTCTATTTATATTTTTTTTCTTTTGCTTGTATTTGTATCTTCAAATTACATCCTGCTTGATTTATTTGTTACAATTCCAGCTTTTACTTCTTTCTTCCTATTTCTTTTGTTACAATTCTAGATTGTACTTCTTTCTTCCTATTTCTTTTGTTACAATTCTAGATTGTACTTTTTTCTTCTATTTCTTTTTTGATTATTTTTTTGGTCTTTATTTCCATTTTGTTTTTCTCTTTCTTTCTCTCTCTTCATTTTTATGCATTTCTTTCTTGCTTTTCTTTATTCAATTTGTTTTAGATTTTTTTTATTGATTGACCAATTCTGTTTTATTTTTCACATCAATTCTTTTTCTTGATCTCTTTTTGTTGCCTTGTTTAATTGAATCAAGTTTACCTACTTGTTTGTGTCACTTGCTACACTGTGGCTTTATTGTCAAGCTCATACAAGCTCCTCAATGTGTTCGAGAGTGTAAATTATTTTGTTGTTGCTCCAGTCAGTTCCTCAGAGAATCTCATTGTGCATGTATCCAATTGACCCGCCGTGCTTGTGTAGATATGTTTATCCTACTGTGATTATATGGACAATGTTTGTGTAAATAAAACCTTTATTCACAATTATTCTGAATTGAGTTGTGGAATATGGGCTTGTTTGCTGCGTTTAGTTATGATTAGTGATTATTTATTTGGGTGTACTCATATATATGTCTAGAGGACAGTGGAATGATTGAGGTGTTAACAGATTGTTGTGAATGAATGAGAGAAATTAGTTGGTGTATAATGATATATATATATCAGACTGGCTAAAGCAGCAATGTCTTTCAGAAGCCTTGAAAAGTTGTGGAAATCAAAACTCATTAGCACAAACACAAAACTTAGGCTATTCAAATCAAATGTACTATCAACCCTTACGTATGCGTGTGAAAGCTGGAAAACAACAAGAGATATAGAAACAAAGTTGAATGCATTCGAAAATAATGTCTAAGGAAAATACTTGGTATAGAATGGAACGAATTCAAACAAACGAGGAAATTAGAGAAATCGCCAATCAACCACTAATATCTTCAGTAATAAAGAAAAGACGATGGTCATACGTTGGACATGTGATGAGAAGAGATAATAATCGAATAGCAAAGCAAGCCCTCATATGGGAAACAACAGGTAAAGAAAAAGAGGAAGACCCAGGGAGACACTGAGAAGAACATTGATGAGAGAGGCAAGAGCAGCAGGAATCGGCTCCCTCAATGAGATAGAACTGCTTGCACAGAACAGAGACAGATGGCGAGATTTGATAAAATATCTTTAAAAAAACTGCTAGAACAAAAATTCATATAGGAGAAGGTGTATCTTGGTCTACGCCCTATGGGCCGGTTACGGCTCGAAAGGTCAATAGATAGATAGATAGATAATGATATAAAAAATGGAGCCCTAAAGTGATGTATATGGAATATGGTGTTAGTGATTATAATTTTACAGACCTTCAGCACATGATTTTTGGGGTAATGTGGTTGGTATTATACCCGTCCAGCTTTACTTTCCAACTTATTTCACTATTTCTTCAGATATCCACTTGTGGGTTTTGAGTATTTTGGCCATTATCAATATACCAATATATCTCCTCGTACTTTCGTTGCAGCATTTTCATATTATTGGGGTCTGCCCCGGGGTGGGGGGTGGGGGAGTGTGGGGGAGGGGGAGAATAAAGGTCTCAGTGCAGTCGCCGCGTGGTGTTCGAGTCTGAGTTTACGTTGTGGCTCACTCTAACAGACTTGATGTGTGCCTTCTCCAGTTAAATAGAACGGGAAATTAACGAGTTACTTTTGTTCGCTGTACGATCTTCTTCTGCTTCTGCGATCATGACTCTCTTATGAAGGCAGCGGTCTGTTTCAGTGATTCGGTTGCCCCATATCGAACCTCCTCTCCCAGGGAGGTGGTGTGGGTCACATTGTCCTTCTCAGGTCTGTGTACTGGGGCAATCCTGTAGAACATGTTTTGTTGTCATGTTATCCAGGGTACAGCGGCACTGGCTGGTGGTTCCTATTTTGAGTTTGGTGAACATGTGGCTTCTCATTCTGTTGTGGCCAGTGGGTAGGCGAAGTATAATGACTTGATAGTTGGAGGTATCCATCCCTCTCGTTATACTTTGGGTGTTATTGTTTCCATTTTTCATGATACTGGCCTTTGATGATAGATTTGGCTTCATCGTAGTTGACCAGATGGTTCTCTTGTGGTAATCTCTCTCCCTCTTTAGCTAATTTGTCTTCGCGTTCGTTCCTGTGTATATTCCAGTGTGATGGTATTCACTGAATGACTACTCTCTGGAAATTATTGCACAGTTGGTCTGGGGTTGTTCTCAAGTCATCTAGCTCACTGTTCCTGTGTTTTTTTTAGGAGCTGTTAGGACTGGTGATCAGTCAGTATCACCAATTTCTTGTGCATGATATTTTTTGTGTTGGATAGTCAGTTTTGCAACGTTTTTTAGGGCTTCAGTTTCTGCTTTATAGTTGTTTGAGAATTTCCCAGTAGCTATTGACTTGGTGATCTCTTCCTGGTTATTCAGCATCAAGAACACACCTCCTCCTCCATTTCAGGTGGCGTTTGTAGCAGAGTCATCCGTATGTATGTGAGACCAGGAGTCCCGTGGGTAGTTGTCGTTTATGTGTTTTTCTGCTTTGTGCTTTCTCTCTGTGTCTGTTTGGGTGCCCTTTTTCATGATTCCTATTATATGTCTTCCTGAAGTTCTGGTATTTTATGTTTCCGATGAGGAGTCATAAACGATGGGCTTATGGGTTTCGGCATTGTTTGGGACAGTACTGGATCGCTAGTTGTCAATTCTTTGGAGATTGCCTTTAAGTTGCTCCTCTTTAGTCTTCTCTTTCCGAAACCAGTTATCCTTTGGTGCATGGGGTGGTTAGGGAGCCTTTTATATTTCTCAGCTTGTTACATTACTTTAGTTTTCCGTCTGTCTTCTATGGGTCGTAAACCTGTTACTGTTTCTAGAGTCTCGATATGTGTAGATTTCATAGCACCAGTGATGATACGGGCAGCCTGGTTTTGTGTTCTGTTAATTTTGCTAAGCTGTGATTTGGAAGCTGTAGCCCAGGCTGTGACTCCATAGTCTTGGACTGGTCTTACTCTTCCTGCGTATAGTCGTTTCAAGATATTGATGTCTGCTCCCCAGTCCGTTCCTGCTAATTTCCATACCTGGCGATATGGGCACGTGAAGAATCTATGTCAATGGCTTGCTCCAGAATGCAAGATGCCCTAGGAAAACTTGAAAAATGGATGAACACCTGGCTACTACCGATTAACCGAAAAAAACTACATACACAATTTTCAGCCAATCAAGAAACACACTGACTGCAAAATTGAAAATACAAGACCATACACTTCCTATTGACCAAAACCTAACATATCTTTACGTCACCATGGATTGCAGAATGACTTGGATAAATCAGATTGACAAAGCAAACAAAAGAGCCAGAAAGCGAACAGATATTGTGCAGTACGATCTAAGTGTGTATGTTTTTGGTGGGATTAAGTGGTGTTTGAAATGAAGTGGTTTGGGCGTGGACTCGATCATCTGGCCTGGCCTAGATTGTTCTTTTTGAGAATGGAGGTAGGCGAGGAATGAGATGGGAAGATAACAACAAGGAATGGACGGTCCTCTACTTTGCAGAGTCACAAAGAATGAATGGAGATACAGGAAAGAAGGTTGATGAAGTCTGTGTGTAATGGCCTAACATCCCTCATGTTGATATAGTATGTCTGTAGTGACCTATGATCCTCAGGTTGGTGAAGTCTGTGTGTAATGACCTAACAACCCTCATGTTGATATAGTATGTCTGTAGTGACCTATGACCCCCAGGTTGATGAAGTCTGTGGTGACCTTACGACTCCATGGTTATGTGATGAAGAAGGCGACGGAGCTAGGAGAGTCAGTGGTCACTATGAAACGATCAAGCCACACATTCGAATTCGAGAATTTCATAATTCCATGAACTATTCTTTGACCTCTTTGTTCAGGCCGTCAAGTGTGATGTTGTGCTGTCTAATGCTGACGCTGCTTTCTTCGTTCAGTCGTCGAGTACTCCCCTTCCTTGTCTGCCCACTTGAAAGAGCATTATAAGTGCCTTTATTGCGTTTTGCCATACTTAACGGCAAGCTGTATTATATGCACCTTTTTTAGGCATTTATATTTCTATATGTCTGAGAAACATGGAGGCTCCGTACTGATTTTGAAAGAATATAGGCTCTGCAGATGAGACGGTAGAGAAAGATCTTGCAAATATAGACCATGATCTTATATAGACCATGTCACCAACGAGAGAGAGAGAGAAACAAAATACATCGACCCACAGGACTTATGAAAGACAACGTAAAGTCTTTGTCTACGTCCCTGGACATGCGGGAGTACGGGGAAATAAAAGAGCAGACAGGTGGGTTATCTGCGTTGTCGTTGAGGACTGACAGTCAACCAATGGATCGAGTGGACATCATCAATGCCCTCCGAGATGTGGGAAGGGCACAGGACTTCGACAATGATGAGTCCACGACACTCATTGAGATGAAAGAGATGGGAGTTAAGATGGGCACATCCAGAAACGAGAAACTTAATGGGCCTGTAAGAAGACTAATCAACCAACATAGAACTGAAGTCGTCAGTCGCTGGACACTGCGGGACTTGCTGAGGAGGGGATCTGAGCACATATGGACATGTTCGGAGTGCAATGATAATGACCCACAAATAACTCAATAACTCTGACAACGGTCAAAGAATGATAATTAAAATGGAACGGGCATGTTACAAGATCTACACGCCTTGCTAAGACCACTCCACAGGACACTGTATCTGGCGAAAGAAGAAAAGGTAGACAGAAAAAAATATGGGAAGTCAATATAAGAAAATTGACAGAAATATTGATTCTTCTCATCTCAGAAAGTAGCTCTTTAATTCTAAAGTGTTATAGAAATCTAAAGTGTTATAGAACTCTAAAGTGTTATAGAAATCTAAAGTGTTATAGAACTCTAAAGTGTTATAGAAATCTAAAGTGTTATAGAAATCTAAAGTGTTATAGAACTCTAAAATGTTATAGAACCCTAAAGTGTTATAGAACTCTAAAGTGTTATAGAACTCTAAAGTGTTATAGAACTCTAAAGTGTTATAGAACTCTAAAGTGTTATAGAACCCTAAAGTGTTATAGAACTCTAAAGTGTTATAGAAATCTAAAGTGTTATAGAACTCTAAAGTGTTATAGAACTATAAAGTGTTATAAAATTATAAAGTGTTATAGAATTCTAACTAAAGTACTATTGGTGTATGGTTGTAAAACGTTAAAGAACTAAAAAGTGTTCTATAGAACTGTAAATTGTTATAACTTCGCTGTACTAAGCCGCAGTCGTGTGTTGTGTGTGTGTGTGTGTGTGTGTGGTTAGGGGTGGAAGTAGGTGAAAGCCTCAGTACCCTTCCTTGTTGTTACTTTCTATCAAGCCTGGCCTACGGCTTGAACATACAAGAACAATTGTGGGGACAACACGAAGAACATGGACAGAACTTTGTCCTGGCGACTGAGGAGAAGACATATCATGACCATATGCTTCTCGAACGTGAAGAGAGAGAGAGAGAAAGAAACAGATAGAGAGTAGATTTCCAAGCTCTGTGGTGAGAGTCTACATTTTAAAGCTGAGATGTTTAACTCGTGCACCCCAGACAAGTAACAGCCAGGTATAGTGTAGTCTTTCTCCAATATTACACATTTCTCTAGCCTTGTTTTCTTTCTGCTATTTTCTAACTTTTAAAAATGTATCTGATCTATACGAGAGCCAGAGAATCAGTGCATCGGGCCGCTCAAGTTTCGCGGGCTGTGATTTGAAGACCTTGGTTATAAGATCTATTATTAAGCCATGTTAACGTTGAACCCCAGCGGAGTTATTGAACCTGTTACAGCAGTTGGCGCTCTCTCTCAGGGCGGCACTTAGTTGCCGACAAGCTCGTTCTTCTACCAAGTCAAGACATGATAATCCTGCCCTGAATGTATGTAGATTTTTGTATCTGTTACCATGGCAACGCGCACAATTCCTTCACAACCCCCCTCCCCCATTTTGACTCTTTATCGACGCAACCCACAACTCGGTAAACGATGTGACGTCATTACGCACTATTGATCTTTATAAGCATTCTCCAAAATGTCGCGATCGACAAATTCTCGAAATTGCTGGACGAGCGTAGAACAAACATTGAACATGCTTTCTATATAGGGAAACAAATCTATGTTCAGTTTAAGTGTTCTTATCTTTATCATTTCATTCATTCTTTCTTTCTTTCTTTCTTTCTTTCTTTCTTTCTTTCTTTCTTTCTTTCTTTCTTTCTTTCTTTCTTTCTTTCTTTCTTTCTTTCTTTCTTTCTTTCTTTCTTTCTTTCTTTCTTTCTTTCTTTCTTTCTTTCTTTTTCTTCCAGGCCTTTCCCCAATGACTACTTAAGGAATTGATAGCTCTCTTTATCATCCGTCCTGATAAGGACGTTAAATGGGTGTAGATGCGCTCGTTGTTATTTGCGACGTTACAGCACAGCTCAGCGGGTAGAATAGTCAAGGTGGTGCATACGTTATGACCTCGAGTATTATGACGATGGAGGTGATGATAGTTGTCAGGCATTCAACTGGTTAGAGTCACAAGACTACACCCATACCTGTATACTGAGTGATTCGATCAGCATGATAAGAAAAGTGGAGGCGGGCTCTGTACGTATGCAATGGGTAGAGTCATTGCCGAAGTCAAAAATACGTAAGGCCACCTTTGTCTACGTCCCAGAACATGCGGGAGTATGGGGAAATGGAAGAGCGGACAGGTTGGCTAACTGTGCTGTCGTTGAAGACGGTCAACCAATGGATCGGGCAGACATCATCAATGCCCTCCGAGATGTGGGAAGGACACAGGACTTCGACAACCATGAGTCCACGTCACACCCTCGGATGAAAGAGATGGCAGTTAAAACGGGCACAGCCAGAAACGAGAAACTTAGTGGACGTGAAAGATTTCTAATAAACCAACACAGAACCGTTTATTGTGTTCTTGACTTGGATTTATGTAGAGACTTTTTTTCCCTAGGTTCTCCTTTCCATAAGCCATCTTATCGCCATCTGGCCTTATCTTTCGACGTAGTATGCTCATGCTACAGGTTGCTTGAGTTTCATTCTGGCCCGATTGCTAAAGGTTAATAAAAGGTCGAAGAGTAGACGGGTTACTTGAGATAGATAACAAAACCGAAGTTTTACAGTAATAAAATAAAGAGAGAATTGGCAGGTTCAGGATAAAAAATGCTAAAATATAGATACCCGGCCTCGGGACAGGGAGGTTGTAGGTTCAAATCCCGGCTAAACCGGTTGGGATTTTTATTTATGATTTCTCTCTGCGGCAACCACCCCTGGTCTCAGCAGCGAGACCCGGCTTGAAACATCAGTTATTCATCGACGGAAAAAAATACATGAGTACCTCCGAAGTCGGAGTTATCTGCCTGTGCGGCGAGGGACCCCCGTGCACACGGCTGCCAGGGGAAAAATGGATTTAACACGCAAAATTCAGTTCCTAGTCTCTAGGGACCTCGTCAGAGTTGAAAGCTGGCGAACGCAACAACAACAAATATAGATATTTAAGATACAACAACAAATATAGATACTTAAGATACAACAACAAATATAGATACTTAAGATACAACAACAAATATAGATACTTAAGATACAACAACAAATATAGATACTTAAGATACAACAACAAATATAGATACTTAAGATACAACAACAAATATAGATACTTAAGATTCAACAACAAATATAGATACTTAAGATACAACAACAAATATAGATACTTAAGATACAACAACAAAAGACTAGAAAGACGAGGTAAATAGAAAATGCATGAAGCAGATCGTTAGGCAGGATAATCAGAAGACCATTGGACAAGTAAAGGGCAGTCACGAGGGGGTTATGGGTAGGTTATGGATTAAAACTCGAGCGTTATGGTCGAAATAAAACTAGATCTGACAGCATTTGGTGTTTTTTAGGCCGAGTAGCTGGCAAGAGATGTTGGTGGATAGCTGAGTTGGGCATTGTTATTAGCAAGACAGGAGTAGCGCAGTAGAGTCTGGAGTAGCGCAGTAGAGTCTGGAGTAGTGCTGCAGAACCCGGAGTAGCGCAGTATAGCCTGGAGTAGCACGGTAGAGCCTGAAGTAGCGCAGTAGAGGCTGTAGTGGCGCAGTAGAGTCTGGAGTAGCGCAGTAGAGCCTGGAGTAGCACGGTAGAGCATGAAGTAGCGCAGTAGAGCCTGGAGTAGCACGGTAGAGCATGAAGTAGCGCAGTAGAGCCTGGAGTAGCACGGTAGAGCATGAAGTAGCGCAGTAGAGGCTGTAGTGGCGCAGTAGAGTCTGGAGTAGCACGGTAGAGCCTGAAGTAGCGCAGTAGAGCCTGGAGTAGCACGGTAGAGCCTGAAGTAGCGCAGTAGAGCCTGGAGTAGCACGGTAGAGCATGAAGTAGCGCAGTAGAGGCTGTAGTGGCGCAGTAGAGCCTGGAGTAGCACGGTAGAGCCTGAAGTAGCGCAGTAGAGGCTGTAGTGGTGCAGTAGAGTCTGGAGTAGCGCAGTAGAGCCTGGAGTAGCACGGTAGAGCCTGAAGTAGCGCAGTAGAGCCTGTAGTGGCGCAGCAGAGTCTGGACTAGCGCAATCGAGCCTGGAGTAGCGCAGTAGAGCCTGAAGTAGCGCAGTAGAGCCTGTAGTAGCGCAGTAGAGCCTGTAGTGGCGCAGTAGAGCCTGTAGTGGCGCAGTAGAGCCTGAAGTAGCATTGTACAGCCTGTAGTGGCGCAGTAGAGCCTGGAGTAGCGCAGTAGAGCCTGGAGTAGCGCAGTAGAGCCTGGAGTAGCACGGTAGAGCCTGAAGTAGCGCAGTAGAGCCTGTAGTGGCGCAGTAGAGCCTGTAGTGGCGCAGTAGAGCCTGGAGTAGCGCAGTAGAGCCTGTAGTGGCGCAGTAGAGCCTGTAGTGGCGCAGTAGAGCCTGAAGTAGCATTGTACAGCCTGAAGTAGCGCAGTAGAGCCTGGAGTAGCATTGTAGAGCCTGTAGTGGCGCAGTAGAGCCTGTAGTAGCATTGTAGAGCCTGTAGTAGCGCAGTAGAGCCTGTAGTGGCGCAGTATAGCCTGTAGTGGCGCAGTAGAGCCTGTAGTGGCGCAGTAGAGCCTGGAGTAGCGCAGTAGAGCTTGTAGTAGCGCAGTAGAGCTTGTAGTGGCGCAGTAGAGCCTGGAGTAGCATTGTAGAGCCTGTAGTGGCGCAGTAGAGCCTGTAGTGGCGCAGTAGAGCCTGTAGTGGCGCAGTAGAGCCTGGAGTAGCATTGCAGAGCCTGTAGTGGCGCAGTAGATTCTGGAGTAGCGCAGTAGAGCCTGGAGTAGCGCAGTAG